>BOPP01000317.1:779755-798575 GCA_017312745.1 Gryllus bimaculatus
GAGAGAGAGAGAGAGAGAGAGAGAGAGAGAGAGAGAGAGAGAGACCAAAAGGAAATGAAGATGTGGAGAAGCGACTGAACTCGGCCAAAGAGAGGAATATCAATTAAAAGATGAAGGAAAAAGTAATCAAAAAGTGAGGATAGAAGAGAAAACCAACAAAACATTAAAAAAATATATCAGAAAAAATACGATTAAGATAATGTAACATATCGTCACAATATAATACAGAAGACACCCTTTAATATATTAAAACAAAAATATACACCATTTAAAATCATGTTATAGGAAACTTGGGATTTTAGGTCTCCATCTGAAAAAATACTTCAATCAATACAAGTATGTTCAAACAGAACTTCCCACTGTTTAAGTCTTGGTTCATTTTGAGTTTATTATTGGCAACTTCTTTATTGATTGCTGGATACATGCAAACTGCAACGGAGATAACGAAGTGGAACAAAAATTCTGAAACGGGAAATGTACAAATTTAATTCTAGAACGGGCACCAAAGATTGCCAGAAAGAAATGTCTTGGGAATAACTCCGGGCATCCTTGGGCTCAGTCTAAACCAGGGGTTCCCACCGGTTCAGAATCAACCTCCTGGAAGTGAGTGGACTTTTGACGGGGATTGATGGTGATCAAGGGATGATTAATAGGTATTAATAGCTCCACACAGCGTAAAAACGTATAACAATAAATTGCAAATTCGCTCCTCTTCTTTCCAATCTGTTCATTCATAGGATCAAAAGCCTAGCTAGGCTGTTCCAACCGGTGCATATTTCCGGTCCCCCGCAGTAAGGGGTTCTTAACCCCTGAGCCCTCGGTCCCCGATGATTATTGGCAAAGAATAAAACAAATTGCATCCCATTCTGATTTTTCTCATTGCAGCAGAATTTTATTATATCAATTAGATTTAAAACTAATTTTGCGTTTATTGCAGATACTAGCCCCATTTCGAGTTTCTGAAACGAGGCATTTGAGAACTCATGTACGCAACTGCTTAGGATGTTTAAAAATGTAACATATTATAACTAAGCAACGACATTCTAGCGTGGAAGAATATTATTTCTGCAATAAACACTGGAGAAATCATATGAACAGTTAAAAAACGTTCTCAATTTGTAACCATTGCACCACAAAGCAGATTAGAAAAGTCAACTACTGAGAAGCAGAAGCGTCATAAATTATTGGAAATATACGTATTTACCAAAATATTGGTGTACGAATTTGTTCTCTTTAAAACATGTTCGTGCTATTGTGTTATGATTATGAATGATGCAGAAGAGATCAGTGTTATTCAAACTGTGAGCCGCGCCTCCCAGGGAGGTGGCCGTTTCAAAAGGGGGGTGCGAGAACTTCAGATTTTCAGCCCTGGCGTTGATCTATATTATCAAAAAAATATTCAAAGAATTATACAAAATTATCAAAAAAATATAGATTAATGATAAATATTCAGAATGAGAGAAATAATGCCTTTTCTAAATTAGTGGAGAGATTTGATGAACTGTGTGACATCAAACAAGCCCATTCATTTCATTTGCTCTTCTGAACTGTCAATTTGTTTGTTTTTATAATTTTCCTTAAAAGTGTTCCTCATTCAGTCAAACATTAGTTACATTCAGTAATTACAACAGCGAATAGTGTAAATCACTTGCAATAATTATTATGTACCCTGTAAGTATATAATAAAAAAGCCTTCATGGTGGCCGTAGGTTCAGCAAAAAATATTTAGTTGTTATTAACGTTTTAAGTACAATGAGGGGAGGCGTATGCAGAATATGATACCTGAATTTGAACCTGATACCCGAACAATATACAAATCTTTAAACGTTTTATTATTTTCAACACTTTGACAATACTCATCCAGTTTTTCATTTCACGAGGGAACATTAAACGGAGCAAACTGTACATAATCTTGTTATTAATGTTCGGCCGATCGGGAAAAGAACGGACGCTGTTAAAGTATAAAAACTCAAACGGTAGCCAAGATTTATAACCAAGTAAATGTCGAAAACGTTCTTGGCAGTGACTACTCGAATTAGTACTTCCCTTTAAGGCGAATACTACACAGCTTCAAGTTGTTCTCACTACGTGATCTCCATTTATTTTCATCGGCTTAGTTGATTCACGGCAACAACTGTTACCTCAGCAGCTACACTGTGCATAAGATCATACGTGGTTGAGTTTTCAACACAAATTAAATAGCTAGATCGGATTTAACCGCAGTCTAGTGGAGAGTTATAGCGACTCGCTTGGGCTAATGCGTAGTTTTCGCGTTTTTTCCAATCAATACCAGGGCAATGCTGGATCAGTTGTCTGAGAAACGGGCCACGGACGACGCGATCTTTCCTTCCTCATCCTTGTTCCCATCTCTCAACTTTCACACACACAAACACACCACACTCTTACTCTTTCATGAACTACTTGATCAATCAAATCGGAAGATCAGTTTGGACCCAACGTGGGCGGTGCCCCTCTGGAGGGAGATTTGTGGAAGGGGAACACCGCAAGGCAACGTAGGTTGCGGCGAATCTCTGGTTGTCATCTGGTGTCTGGTTCCAGCGGGGGAAGAACACCGCCATCTCCTGGGATATAAGAAGCAGCAACACGTACGGTACTATTCACCTTAACAGTCGATGAGCTCGAAAATAGTCACCCAGCAATTAATGTATTTAGCTTCTATTTTCACAATCAATAATGCAAGTCCTCTTTTACAGCTCTACATGTATTCTATCATTTTCATTCTGGGAATTCCTTACTTTCATCTTTCGGCAAATTAGTATATTATTAATCCTTTTCGCTATTTTCCCCATTCGTTTGGAGTAAGGAACATGGCTGTACCAAGTGGTTATTATTACACATGGTTACTTATTTGGTCACTGTGTTCTGTCAGCGAGTATTCCACTCTCGTTTTTTCCTTAATGTCCTCATTTCCCACTCTGTCCATTACATTTGTTTGGCGACATATCTTCCAGAATACATTTCTACTACGAGTACATTTATTTTGATTTCGAGTCCAGGATTTATTACCCATTTTCCGGAACTGTAAAAGTAACTACACTTATCTCAAATGTCTCAAAAATTCTTCTCTTGGTATGATCCGAATAATTATTCCAAAGCACAGAGGGTACCGCGTATACTTTATGTACTTTATGATTATCTTTAATCCAATATCCTCCACGGTTTCATTGATGAAGTAAAACCCATAGATTATATATGTAGCAGTAGATATTTGCATTGTGTTTCAGTAGAATTAATTAGGCACTTATCTATGTGTACATTTTTTGTGTTTGCCCAGACTTTCCTGTAAGTGCAGTTCATTTCACGAAAATTCTAAAGCAACAAATTTGAACATTATTAAAAGTGCTTTCCAAAATTTCAATACGATGTTTCTTTTCGAAACTTTTCCATATAATCTTGAGAATAATCGGTAAAAAATGTAGGACGGCTTAGATAAATATTTAATAAACGTGTGCATCTGCCGTTGTATTCCTTTATCTCAAATATACAATGCTTACTTATGCACAACAATACCTACGACTATTTTTAAAACACCCAGACAAAACCGTTCAAAAAAAACTCTTCAAAAATTAAATACAAATCGGCTAATTTCTCTCTCGTTATTTTCACTTTCTACCCAAACTACGCAGTGATGAGAAAGTATTATAATGGTGCGGCAAAAATGATGATTGTTCGTCAAAAAAATTTGTATTGTGAGGCACAGATATAGAAAGATTCGGTACATGTTGTGCATATTTGCAGTGCATTACTTCCTTTAACACTTTGTGTAGTCATAATCCACATTTTGTCCACACCTTGATACCGAAAAATTGGTTGACGGCAACAAATCTGTCTGTAGCTAACGCTAGCGCCTAAGCCGTTCAGAAAACTGATTTTTCTCTATTGATCTTGCCGAACTCGAAGCTTTGAGAGCCTGAAACGAGTATTTTAGTTTGGAGATACTTCACTTTTGCAATTTTTTCAAAATTCCGTCTAAGTTTTTGATTAAGCATCTTCCTGGGATAGAGCAAAGTACGCTTAAAAACGGTGCAGATCTCATTTTCGTTGAACTCCGAATTTTCCGTAAGTTACAAATAATACGACAAAGTATGTGATGTAGCACTACTAATTCATTATATTTTTCTTCCACTTAGTAATTATGAAAATGCTTCAATTTGAACTGCAGGGGCAAAATCGCTCCATAGGAATTTTCCTGCGCTAATCGTACCGGAGGAATTCTTAATTCGCGTACCTCGCATGTTCCACAGATGAGTAATGTAGTTCCCACGCGGTGACGGTATGTGAGGGAGGAACTTTCCCTGAGCTTTTAAATGTCTTCGAAGTGGAATCAGAGTAGTTACAAATTACATACCACGCACAAATGTTCATCGAGGAGGAACCAATAATTATTATATCAAAGTATAAACTAGGGGTGCTTCAAAATAGCTTACAATTTTTCGCGCGCTAGTCTGGGCTAGTTTATGGGTATTGTCCCACATTATCTCCAGCTGCTACCTAACGGTGTCTAAAATACTTTTTTTCTTCACATTTTCTCAATTTTTCTTCTTCTAATAGTAGCATTGAAATATGACTGAAAATATTATAGAAAGCAAAACATGCTCCTACGTTATTTTCATCGAAACATTAGGAGCCGTTTGAGAAAATTTCATTTAACAGTTGATGAAAAAGCGCAATTTTGTGTTCATTTTCACAGAAAAGTTTCACGTTTTCGAGAAATTTAATCAGAGAAAGAGAAACAGACATTGAAAGTCATTGGTCTTACAACTTCACTCAAGTGTAAACCACGCCTGAAATGCAAATATTAAAGATAAAGATAAGATAAATTTATTTGAACTGCAAATGGGCAAAATTCGGAGGCAGTTAATTACTTAAATAAGATAATACAGCTAACATGCAAATTATATAATAACAATTTGTGTAATTTTTTGAAAAATCAATACAAAATATAATGGTGTTTATGCCTAGTAAATCATTCCGCTTAGAAACATCCGCACCAAAAGTTTAAAGAAAAAGTTTGGAACCTGTTTTAAAAATGTCCTTTGAGCATTTTCGAAAACGGGTAATTTTCTCAAACACTTTTAAGTTTTTAGTGAATTTTTTTCCCCGCGTGCTTCAGCAGCTCCAAGTGAAGTTGGGAGTGGTTGCTTGAAATGAGACTTCATCTTTATGATTATTAGTAAAGTGTGCACTTTCTATATTATATATCTTAGTTTGTAATTTTTTGATGCGTGTAATGTTAATTAATTAATGAATGGATCAATTTATTGTGTTGTTGTAATGCAATGTTGTTTATTGTTTATGCTCTAGCCCTGAGGAAGAAATTAAATATTTTGATACATTGGCGCAACTAATTGTTTCTCTAAACACAACGACCAATCCCGTGAAACAATTTTATTTATTTATTTATTATTAATAATAATAATAATAATAATAATAATAATAATGCCTTTATTAATGGCGAGGCTCAGGCCATAGGGCCTGCTCTTCCACCTAACCACTGAATTTACATATATACTTAGAGTAGTAACATTTTAAGAGGGGAGGACAAGCTATACATTTACGTCTGGACGAATAAATCTAGGGACCGCATTAATAATTTATTATTAATGCGACATACGCACTAATAATTTATTATTATAATTAGAAATTTGAATGCATAAGTTACATAACTAATTGCTAAAAACCGCAATGCTGGATGTCCAGCAGAGGTGCTTTTTAATATTTATTCTCAGTTTCGGTATATTTTTCTCTTCTTTTTTGAAAAACGCCGTCCGTATCATTCAGTTAAAGTGTACACTATACAATGAATATTGACCGCTACTTAGGCCGGATTTTACGTTTGAGTTCTGCGGGTTAATCGAACTTCTGCTATACTTCGATTTATTTAGAACTGCATTTGACAGGTCGTCAGGTCTTACGGTGTTATCCAATCGGGAGCTTGCACGTCACTACAGTGACGTTACTACGGTGACGTTCAACCTCCCGATTGGATGACAAGGTTTTACGTCAAGTGAAGTTATGTTTAAATCCAAGAACAACTAGGTGAGTCGATGGCGGCCAGGACCAGGTTGTATTCTTGAATTTTTTAATCGTTTCCAGCCAGATGCCGGAAGAGTACCTTACATAACGGGTTAGGGATCACATGTAATTATTCCTTCCCTATTGGGCCCATCCATCCCATTCTGTCAACCTAAAAGTTGAGAGTTAAACTGATCTATATTCTTACATGGACCATGTCCGACAAGCAGCGGAGATCAGAAAGGCAACACTAGCCTCAAGACTTCTTAGATTTGTACATCGTCACCAAGCAATGAAAAGTGATCCCTTGTTCCTAAATGTTACTGTAGAAACAAGAAAAAACCTTGTTTATAAATTGTATAAAATGATAGAAAGATCCTTCAGTTTTAACTTTGCCGGTTGCTAGCCTGCGCTGTTTAGAATCCAAAGTTATATCTTCGATTTATCTATAGTTTCCTTTGGCAGCTCTTAAGCTGTTTGAATGTCATCCAATCGGGAGTTTAAACGACACTACAGTGTTTGTCACCCCGATTGGCTGACACCGCAACAGCAAATTAACTGTCAAAGGACACTATAATTAAATCGAAGTGTACCCTTCGATCTCCCACAAAGCGGGGAATGCTCGAGCACGTGACCTCCGCGGCGGCGCTGTTTGGTCGAGGCGCCGCCAGGCGGCGTCGTGGCGCGGAGCGGAGGAGCGGGGCGGCGCTGCGGGGGCGGGCGCCAGAAGCCGGACGCCACGGCCCAAAGGCTGCAACTCGGCGTAATATGAGTGTTAGCGGATTTCTCCTACAGCCGAATCCAAGCCATTATCTGAAAACCGAGTGTGGTCGCTAAAATTGCTCGGTCCTAGCTATAACATGGGCCCAAAGCGCCGGCCGCCCACACGTAGTACAGTGCGCGGCGGTCACCTGCCAAAGAATTTCCCGCTTTATAGGAGATCGAAGGATACGACGTTGGTTTCCGGACACGTTATGCTCTCCACTGGGCCTGATTTCACTTTTGCATTTCGGACTAATGTGTTGCCGTAGAGAAAGAACCAGAAGGATTTGCTTCAAAATGATCAGATGACATTGTATGAATGTACCCTTGTCATAGTGAATATTCTAGGAGAATTTAAATCACATTTCATTACCGTTTCCTCACTAGATATTTACAGGACATGTAACAATCGGGGAGGAGCGGATGACGGGATTTTTCAAGGAGTAAAAGGAACGCGAGTTCTGTTCACAACACAACTAAAAATCGAAAAGTTTCGGGAAAAATTCAATAATAAGGAAATTCTTTAAATTGAAGATTTTTCAATAATTCGCATTATTTGAGAGCTATCAACAGCGGTTGTTTACTTGATTATTTGTTTTGAGAAAAAGCTTCATTTTGGAGAACATTATCAAAAAGCATGAGCACAATATAGATACGAAATTAGAAAATTCGTAGCATGCAACGAACCAATGTCAGCGTCGTCGTTGACCCAGCGGCGTTTCACCTCCCGTGCCTAGCGAGGGAAGGGGAGGGGGCTGAGCGGGGGTTTGAGGAGGCGCCAGACACGTCACTCAGCAGAGTGGCGTGTTGTCCCTGCCGCTCACGGGTTCGCTCCCTGCGGACGGTATATCTGACTTGCCCATCTACTGGGAAGCACCGGTGGGAGACGGGTGATGCTCGCCCCGATCGATTCCTGTGGCCGCCCACAATGGCCCGCTCTGCCACAGGAGGGCGAGGGCGAGGGCGAGGGCGAGGGCGAGGGCGAGGGCGAGGGCGAGGGCGAGGGCGAGGGCGAGGGCGAGGGCGAGGGCGACGGTGATGCCAGGACGTAGTATGTGAAGGAGTCCGGCGGTCGTGATATGGCAAGCGCGATTAATCAATCGGCGGCCAGATAACATCAACGGTATGCTAATAGCGTGTCATAACATTTAAATTTCCATACCTGCTCCTAAAAGGAAACGTTCTGTATTATGCCTTGGCTACGTCCGTGAGGCGTTTAATTGTTACAAAATGAGCTTGAGACTGAAAAATACCTCACTTGGTTCACTGACGTGAGAAATAATGAATTTTCTGGGGTGTTAATTATTTCCTTTTTCTGGACAGTTTACGCAGAATTTATCCCATCCAAACATTGCATTCTTTAATAGTTTTAGACATAAAGTAAAATTATAACATTTAAAAGTAAATGAATAAACTTCAATGAAATACCCTACTTCATTGTATAAAGCTATTACACAAACTCTTTGATCCTTCAATTACTTTTTGATACTTTTATTATGAAGAAGAAGGTTACTGATTCCTATTAACTGTGTGTATTTGACACACATTAAAATAATCAGTAGCTCAGTTCTTAAGTGTCCTGCATTTTAATTTAGTATTCATTCATAACACGCGCATTCATAAGTTCAATGTGTCCAGCAATTGGATTTATTTCATTGTTCTGCCCTAGTGCATGAAACGATATTAACAAATACTTTCTTCGTAGGGAATTTTCTCGTATACTTGTTACGACGAATATTGGAACTCATCTCCTTATAAAAAGATGGGGACCCTCACCACGGTCTTCTTTCTGTATCCCAAAACCAGGTAGCAGCAACTTTAATACTTTTAGCGCTCATGCAAGGAACACAATTGACTGTTAATTGGAAAAATGTTTCTTTGCGGTACACGTAGGGCAAAGCTCAATTTTGGGTGATGGGCACTGCAGAATAAAAAACGTTAGCACCACAGAGCAAACAAACACTGGGGCGACCTCACTTTGATTTCTGCCCCTAAAATTGAGAATGATTCCTAACACTATACTAGTAAGTTTCTACGAATTCGTACGAAACTTAATGTCGGCAACTCGTTCGAAAGTAACTTAGACGCACTCGTTTCAAAATGTTCACATTTTATTCTTACGCCAAAGACTTTGATTCTTACGACACTCACTTTGTGAGCTAGCTCCGTAATAATTAGAAATCGGAGAGGCTTTAGGAGAATATCTATTCATAATACCCTGACAGGAAGATACTCCAAAGAAGGCAAACGGAAGGGAATGCTTCCTTGTGCAAGGAATCATCATCAGATATGATGCACATGAATTATTTACACCAATTCAGGCATCATGTATTTGTATGATTCCTCCCTTGACGATATTTTTTCAAATTGGACTAGCATTCACCGATTTCAACATTTTGTGAACTTTCTCTAAAGAAAAATGATATATTATTAAACCAATGAGAAAAAAAATATTCCATCAAGTGTTGCATTTAAAACTTAGTTCCAGAACTGTTTCTCTACATGTGTTACTCTCACACTCTTTATCCTACCAGTGACAGAATGACCCCATCAGCAGAAACATTTTCAAAAGTATTGTTCCTCTAGTTTAATCGAAATTATTCATGAATGTATAAAGTCTAAGAACATACAAGTACAATTCGATGCCAAGGCCATTAATATGTTATCCTCGGTAATTTGACTGTAGGAATGGTTTCTGTAATTTAATATTTATTTAATATATTTTGAACATAAAGTTGTGGTTATACGAAGGAGAAACGTAAAATGTTTTATTAAATAAGTATTATTAAAAAAGTAAGTCGGATATTTGATTCCTTATATTCTAAATCTATTCTATAATTGTTTTATGTAACTTCTTTAATCTCTCCTCCATCCAATGCAAGACGTTAACAAGCAATCATCTGTTTTATACAGGGTGCACGGCCAAAATCCGGACAAATTGAAACATTTTTCTTACACTAATATTTTTTGTTGTAAACATGAAAATTAAAACAAAATGTTTTTACCACGTAAAATGTATAGGATCATATGAAAAAATTTATTCTATAATATCCCCACTTGCTTGAAACGACCGCCTCCAATCTGGGTCTGAACCGCTCGGCAGGCACGGTGGCAAGGCATTACGGTCCATTTCGGCGAATGCTGCTTCAATAGCGGACTCGGAGAGATAGCTACGTTCGGGTGTCTCGACTTGTTTGTCACTCTCTCAACCACGCTCCATACATAATAATCCAACGGATTTAAATCTGGGCTGTTGGGAGGCCAGAATTCCTTCGACCAAAACATGTCGATATTTAGTTCGATAACCAATTCTGCACCAAATGACTCGTATGGGCGGGCGCACCGTCTGCTTGGAAACACATATGGCCTTCCAAATGCTACGTTGTCCATCCACGGCTTCACAACGTTAGATTAAGACATTCACATAAACCTCCTGTTCACATTTTTCCCTTTTTGGAAGAAATGAAGGTGGCATAACATCACTTCGGACGAAACAACTCCTAGCACGTGCACATTGGCCGGAAATTTTTGTTCTCGATACCACAGGGACATCCTCAGGGTCGCCGGGCAAGCCAGCGGTCATTTCTTCGATTAATTTTTGGCGTCTACACGTAAAAATTTTCTCGTCGAAAAAAATCTGATTCGTCAGCGCCTTGTTCCGTAAAGAGCACAAAGAAGATTGCACCGTTCAACTCTCTTCGTCCGTGCGGCTTCAGAAAGCATCTGTCCGAACTTTGATGGTGTAGGACTTGTAACGGAGGTCTTCCTGGACAATCTGACGCATAGTTGTCTCACTTATTCCGACAGAAGCGACGCAATTTTTTTCGGATCGATTGTCCTGGATCCTCAAAAATCAGTTCTTGAACGCGTTGAATGACTTCTGGCGTCCTGACTACGCGCTCCTTCGAGTGCACTTTTCTCGCGGGTGTTAGGAGACTTTCTCTCTGACTTCTCCCGACTCCTTGTTTATTTTGCCACAGACATCAATACACTGTCGATCTCGATATCCGAAGAAGCTGATAATCTCCGTCGCTGAGCGACCAGCGCGATAACACTTTCAATTATCGCTGCTCTTCGATTGTATTCTTCGCTTTTGTCTCACAATTGCGACTGTTTTGAGGTTATGTCTGCTTAGTAGAGGGTATACGATATTCATGTAACAATCGCGACATCTAGGTGGCATAAAAGCGCGGGAGATTCAAATCTAATTTTGTCCGGATTTTGACCGCGGACCCTGATGATTGCTTGATACGATGTAAGTTGTTGTTGTCATTATTATTCTTATTATTATTATTGTAGTTATATGTGTATACTTCTGAGGATACCCGTATATTTATCAAGGGGATTGTGAATGTATTAATTGCCTTTTTAATACTTATGTATTTATTTTTCTGAAAATTACAGTAAAAGTTACTAGTAATTTCGTTAATCAGCACAAGCGTAATAACTAAAATACATATAAGATATTATAAATAGAATTACAAATTTAACACACAGATTTACTGAAGCATATGTCCGTACCTGAATAAAATATATTTTTACATTTCATCTTTCTACTGAAAATTGTAAAACAAATTAACGAGAATAATGAAACACAAACGTCCGAACTTCTCTAAGGTGTGTAATTATTGATACTGTGAATAACTTTACATCCATGCATAAAATTACGGCACTTTTCATAATACATCTAGTCATGTAACGAAGTATTAAATAATTTAATTTGTAACATATACATAAAGTTTTTGAAGTCATAAAATTAATACATCATACACTTTTATTAAGTCAAATTATGACATCCAGAGAAATGGAAAAAGGAGTTCATGGGAATGAACTATATAGTATATGCAATAGTGAAATAAGTAAGTAATGTACGAATCTTCTAAATTGTAGATGTGTAGTTGTGTTCCAAATTGTAGTTGTATGTGCAGACGCAACCTAGCGCGACTGGCGCTCACTGGCGCTTATCTCGTTTTCGACCTGAAAAAGAAAAGTAGTTTCAAGGATTTGCGACGAAGTATTTGCTAATAATAACTGATAAGATGCAGTAAAATATTTGAATCACTGAAAATATATTAAATAATAACATTACTTTTTCCTTCAATCAAAAATTATGAATGTTTAATATAATTAATTAATTGAACTCATTTATATTAAACATTTAAAAAGAAACATCACAATTTTCGTCTTTGTAATTTGTGGTAATTTTATGAATTAAAACACTGAAAATCTAGTAAATGAACCCACTGTTGAGAACTGCAAAATTTAACATACGTGGTGGTATGTGATTAGAGATTGTTCAAATATATTGAAAGCCGTTTTCAATGCATTACACACTTTTCTAAGCAAATTTTTGTGAAGCGTCTTTACAGATGTGCTTAACATCCATTTTGTTCATTCAAGAATTAGCGACACTCGTTCGCGGACGTAGACAAAATAAAGAAACGCTTTGCAAAGAAAGCGTTTTGTAATCTACACGGCCGATGACATTTCATTTTCACTTGGAAATCTGTGTGAATACGTTTCACTTCATTCACTTCAGGGCAATATTGCGAATAATCATGGACGTAACCACTTATTTTTCAAACTAATGGGATTACTGATAGATGAACAAGAATATCAATGATGCACAATAGTAATTTGCGATTGGTTTAGCTCACCATCACAAACTTGTAACATCAGTGTACGAAACATTCAGAGGAATGTGAAATATTGTGCGAATACGGTAGTGCATTGTCTTCAAACTGGAGTTATGTGAAACATGAACAACATATTTAAGAAAACACACAAAAAAAGGATCACAAACTTGTAACACCATTATACGAGGCAATGAGAAGAGTGCGAAATATTCAGCTGATCCTGTAGTACATTGTCTTTGAACTGGGATTGCGCCATACATCTTAGAAAACAAGCACAATTAGAAAGGAGGATTATTAGAAATCCATGATGAATTGTGGTTTAGAATTCATAGACTCTTGACAAGTCTATGCGAGTATATTCCGTTAGGCTTTTACGTTGGGATTTTGTGATCAAATGAAACACAAAAATTACTTTTATCCGGAATCAGTCTCGATCACTTACGAAAATGTAACTGTTAATCGCTTTGGTCAATCGGAAAGAAGCTCATTAATTCGCAGATCAGAAACACGTAATTAATTACACATTTCCTTTTTATGAAAAAAAACAACAAACACGTCCTCATTCTATTATGCAAGAATATTTATTTTATTTATTCTTTAAAATTGGTGAATTAACATAATTAATATATTTAAAAAAACGTTGTGTGTCATTTTAATGAAAGTATGACATCTAAAAAGAATTAATAACTGAGACAAAACAAAGCTATTTGTAACAAGTGTTATGCGATCTCTTCAATCGTGTAGATATAAGGAAAACACAATTTGTGAATAATTACCAAATTTGAGAGGCGGTGGTGACGAGTTCACACTATCATTGATTACATGCCGCGGCGACGAAGAACTTCCGAAACGATGAGTGCAATAACTAACTGCACTTGATAATTGTCTTCCTCCCACAGCCGCCGAAATCAAACGTATGATGTCATCTTTAGTGAAATATTCTGGTAATCTTTGAAGGACTTCCAATGCTATTTGTTTAATGGTTTCAGCCGATGGAAACCATTGGTTAAGTGGTATGCCCCAAGGCAAATTCATAATTGACGGTCTAATGGAGTAGTTGAAAAACCACATGTTAGTTGGATACGGCATGCGAAGAATTTGAAATAATGTCACAGGAGTAGCAGATTAGTAGAAGAGTACGTTTATCGAGGAGGTCCTTGCACCACGACCACACGGTACGTACTGAGAACACGTAATCAATAAAATGAAACAGACTGGTTGGAAAGGACGTGAATCAAGTGCATTATGAATTAAAGAATTAACTAGTACATGAAAACAATATTTAAAATATAATTTTATTTTTTACCTAACTCTTAATACTTTTTAATAGTTAACCTTTTCAGATTATTTATATTTTATTTCTTTTCCAGACGCAATGTAACACAACTAAGCTAAAATGATTATCTATAGCGTTATTGTGCCCCTATAGTTATTTAGAAAATATTGCAATAATATAATATTGAAATTCACAGCCTGATTACATTAAATATCTAATATTAATAATAATAATAATAATAAGCAAGGGTTTCCTTTAATAGGAAGTTTAAATAATTTAATTATTATTTTATGTATGATTTTGGCATTATAGGATTCGATTAATCCGTTTTTTGCCAGCTAGCGGTATTTCCAGGGTATGTGGTGAGCATGACATATTCCCAATGTACTTAGCGTAATTGGCTTGCCTGAGCTTTTTTTTCGTCATACAGCTATAGGAGCTGAGACGATTTGTATTGGAAAGCTACAGATTCATTTTTAAATCGAAGCAGGGGCCGTCCCAAAGAATGCTAGCACGCTACATGGGGCACTCGAGAAGTAGCTATTATCGTACTGTTGTACTAAATATCACACATCTAAACATTGCAGATCTTAAAATTATTATAACTGTTATATGTATCATGTTAAACATAACACCGATGCTTCAAAACCTCGACGATGATAATTAAAACATCGATATACACCGCCTAAGCAAGATTTCCAACACAAGCTCGAGAGCTGGCTTCAATTCAGCCGCTGTCTGGAGGAGAGTTCTAGCGGCCAGCTGCTCTGATCGGTAGTTTTGCGTGGTTTCTCCGATGAAGGCAAGTTGAATGCCGGAGCAGTACGCTAACAAACGGGCACGAACCGCGAGCGATCATTCCTTCCTCGTCCTTGTACTTTCTCCCCTTTTATTTATACACATTCCACAATTGTTGGGAGACCTTTCCGGCTGGGGCGGTGCCATGTTGGTAGGAGATACCTGATTGGGAAAAATCCCCGAAAACCGAAAGTGGTCGCCGGATCCTGCGGGGGAAAGACCACCACTATTTCCTGCGATTAAAACACGCACTTACGAGAACAATGACATTGGTAGTTGTCGCACCCAGAATCACTAATCAATCCATTGAATTGAATTGAATTTGCCTTATTTTACGAGGCGAGACTCGGGCCATCAGGCCCGCTCTTCCGTCTGACCACGCAAATTTCGCTACGGTCCTTTCACCAACTAGGAGAGAAAGGAGGTATTTCTTGGGCGACGAAACAGGCGATTTGAATTTAGCTCAGAGGCGTCATTTAGGCTTGAGGATCTTTTACATGCTAGTAAATCTACGAACATGGGACAGCCGGCTTTACTTCCCCTCCGAAGGAAGGCGTACGAAGGATTTTCTCGCCCTTAAAAATCCACGGCCTTGATCGGGTTTGAACCCGCCAACTTGGGTACAACCGTCCAGTACGCTAACCGTTATACCATCGCCGCCGCCTATCATCAAACAATCAATACACCACCCAAAAACACCAATGTTTTGGAAAGAGGTTTGCGAATCATATTTTACGTTCGCGCAGGGGGGGGGAGAATGTAATTTGATTGAGGTCGTGATTACTAAATTACAATTGACAATTAACTGACAAAACAAACAAAAAATAATGAGAACAATTAACAAAATAGCTGAAACTCTAAGCGCTGAGGTTCTTCTCAAGGGGTCAGGGCTTTCTCAGTTCACCGTAGAAGAATTCGGTAAGGAGGGGGAGGCCCTACACCTACTCGACATGCGGTAGCCGTCTATCCGCGTGATAAACTTGAGGAAGGACGTAGCAAATACCAAGATATCGGGGTCATTTCTCGGGGGAGATATAGTCTGCTCGAAGAAGGTATAAGAAACAGCGTACGTTGCGATGGAGCATATTATCTCAGAGTGGTCTCATCAGATATTATTTCATAATGTAACTTTTACTGAATTGCGATTACGAAAAATGTTCGATATCGAAAAAGTACGTGTTTGTACGAAACGAATTAAATCCAGATGTTTTGTGTTCGATGAGTAAGCTGCACAAAACATCGAGATTTTTGTAGAAACAAGGACGTTTTAGAAACATCAACAGAGTAACGCATAGTGCTCGCTGTCCATGCAGTGGGCGGTGCCGCCACCTGGCCAATCGGAGCTTCCCGAGGCGGAGGGGGGGGGGGCGTTTAGCCCTGTCCGCGCGCGCCCCTGCGCCAACAAACGCTCCCATTGTCTCCGCACAGAGTTATAATTAGGAGAGGACAGGTGCTCTGCGGGGGACAAAGACGGTGCCGCTCCTCCCCCCCCCGCACACACACACACACACACACACACACACTCACACGAGGTCTGAATTCACACTGACAGTGATTAACACGCACCAACTCAACTAGATACTTTAGATTAATCTTTCCTCCATAATTATTCAGACATTTATCGCAAATGTAATAGCCCAATTCCTGAGAATTACAAATAATTAACAGTTTTTACGGATAAGAGAAAATATTCCTTTAAATTTTTGGAATATGTTACTGTGATTATAATAAAAATTAGTCTCTAAAAGAGTCAGGATTTTAAGAAGGGAATTGTGCTTCCTTGAATATATCTACACGTGTTTATAAGTTCACAAAATGCTGGTTTTTCAATCCTTACAGATACGCAAAAGAAGAGCTCGCCAGTGAAAGAAAGCGTTATTCATGGAACTATTTTTTAAAATTTATTTTATTTATAATGGTCCTAAAAACATTTAGGTCTTGGCCGACCACAAACTTGTAATACAGAATCACATGCATTTACAAAGTATTTCTGTAGTAAGTTCTTACACGACAAATACAGGAGGTTATTGTACAAACTATACGTTGTTATGGATATATCTTAACTCTACTGAAATTCATCACTGAAATTTTTGTCGCTCGAGTTATTAGTAAAAGTCTGGGCCAAAGTGTTTGCAATTTCTTTGGGAACTGTAACCACTCTATTATTCACTCGTACCAATTTAGTATGAATGGTAGGTTTGTATATTCCATTTATTGCTTTAATTTTTTTCAGTTAACAGTTATGCTTGCAGAATTATTTATAGATGAGATAAAGATTTCCCACCATTTTCTTTTGTTTACTTTACATGTTTTTCTTGCTAGGGTTCTCGTTCTTTTGTATTTTATTGGATCATCAGTTTTTGTTTGTATCTGATAAATGCTTGTTTGTGTATTCTTCTGACATTTTAGCATTCTTGATTCCACCAAGGAAGTAGCCGCTTTGGTATTTTATTTGAAGATTTAGAAATAGTCGTTTCTGAAGTTTGAAGTAAGAGTTCAGTTAGGAGCTCAATCTTCTTTGTTATGGAAGTATAGTCCGTGAGCAGTAGTATGAAACTAATTAGTATCCATGGAGGTATAAAGAAACAATACCTTACAATTAACACTCACAACAGCAGGTAGACGTCAATAATAAATCTTCCCCTGCTCAATTTTTTTTCTTCTTCAATTCTGCTAATTTACAATCTGTTCACTTGGAACAATTAGTAAATGGTATACATGATAGAAGTTACTATGAAAGATCTAAAGGGGTAAGTCTAGTAATAATGTTCACGCTTTTAGCTATACCCATGTTCACTATTGTCTAACATGTTACTGAGTGTTGATTCGGGTGGCGTCCCAGTCTCTTCTGATGCCTCTTGCTTTCTCTCGAGATAGTCTTCTGTCATTGTTTGAGATGTTCAAATCTTTGTAGCAAATTATTGTTGGTGACGACCACGGAACGTTGCAATAAATATGCTCAGTGTTTTTGTTTCGAATGTTCTCAGGATCTCCAGGTTTGACTTGCTGGCAGTTTCCCCAGAGTTCGATGCCGTAAGTCCTATGTTGGCTTGATTATTGTCTTGTTACACTAAAATTTTTGTTGTATACAGGATAGGTTTAGACCTTTTGGTAAGTAGGCATGATATTTCTTAATTTCAAGCTTGTGATTTTTTCTTTTTCAAGATGTGAGGTTCAGGATAAGTGACTGTTCTAGATGTAAACCAAGATACCTCACAACAATTGTTACTCAGAGTTCTGACCGAATTAAATTTCACTTGGGGACACTGTTTTCTTTTTCGAAGTGAGAAGGTAATCTGTTGTGATTGTGCTGTGTTTATATTTACTCTCCATTGTTTCGTCATTCTTTCTATCTTGTCGCAGACGCGCTTTGCAGGTGTTGCGATACTCGAGTGAGTCGATCGTCGACAGCTAAAATAGGCTATGTCATCAGCAAATGTGCCATCCATTGTGCGTTTCTGTTGTTTTGGTAGCCGAAGTATAGATTACGTAACAGAATTGGGTCCTACAGATTACTTCCTTGAGGGACCCCTGCTGTCTGTGGCTTAAATCAGTAGAAAACATCTTGGTTCTTAATTTGAAAACAGCGGTTGGATAGATACGTTTTAAAAAATGTATAGGATGAGTGCCGGAGTAATTGTTTGATTTTTTGAATAGCAGGCTCCTGCATGCCAGACCCTATCAATGCTTGCTGTACGTCAAGAAAGGCAGCAAGAGCAATTATTTCTTTTCTTCTAGCTTGAGATATCTTGTTTTACTATTCGTGTGCTCTGATCTATGTTGGTGACCTTTTCACGAACCAATATTGGAAAGTTCTGGGCATTATATTTATCGGTTTTTCTTGGTGTAAGCCGTTTGTAAAAGTAGTTTTTCAAATACCTTGGAATATAAACTGGGGAGAAGACTTATTGTCCTGTATGATGGCAACGTCTGTAGAGGTTTTTTCCAGGTTTCGCGTATGGCTCTCACTTGTGCATCGTCAGAGAGTCCGGTTAGTGGTTTCTCGCTTATAATGGCATTAAAGATGGATGTGAGAATGATAGTGGCTTCCTTGGGTAATCTTGTAATATTGTACCAGTTATAGATCAATGTCCTGGGCTCTTAGTAGATGTATGTGCTTTTTAATGGTTCTTCTATTTCACAATAAATTGAACGTCTTGATGGGTGCCGACTGTTGGAGGCGGGCCTGTAAACTTTCTGTACCTCATTTTCGCGAAATACTTCGTTTAGCTTATTGTTTGAAATACTGTAGAAAAGTGTTAGCAAGACATTCGGCCTTTTCTTCAGACTTCGTGCAAGTGCCATCTTGTCT
>BOPP01000317.1:798615-906975 GCA_017312745.1 Gryllus bimaculatus
CCAGGCAGCGTTCCGTATAACCTCTGTTAGATGTAAAACTGCAGTATCTATATCATTGTTTGATTTTACAAAGGCATATTTACGCTTAACGAGTTGTTAACGTATATTCGAAATTTATCCCAGTTAGTAAACGTACTACAAAGTTTAGGTGGTGATCTGCGCTCAATAACGGACGAACAGATGGTCATCTCTACTGCTCAAATATAGCGACTTTTGCATTCACTTACCGAATCAACAAGTAATTTTGCATTCACTTATCGTTAAAGACCATATTTTCGTGCAGTAAAACTATTTAACACGTGCAGCAAAATGACCAAAACGTGCAATAACATGCAACAAAAAAATCAAAAATTCAAATCGGTGTTACGAAGCCTAAAAACTGTAGTTAATGTACTCATCAATTTATTTTATATTTTAAATGTGTTATTTAAGGTGAATGAAATATGATTTTAGTGTTATTATAATTACGTTTGTACACATTGTTTAAACAAACTATATTTGACATTTCAAATATTATTTTCACAAAATTAAATTAAAAGCAAAATACAAAAAGTAAATACAAAAAGTGAAAAATACAAATATACCATCAGAAATAAAAAAATAAGTAGGTTACAGAAGAAATGCTCTTAATTGTTTTCATTATAATTTCAAAATATGTATATTTCCAATTTTTCCGAGAAATTATTATATCTTTTATCAACTAATTTGTTTCAGATAGGAAACACTTCATTCTACATTTACACTTGTATGTGAGCCGAACTTCACTTTAATGTACGTATGCACGCAGCTAAAAGCGGTCAAAAACTGCGTCCACTCTCTCTCGTACCGCACAGAGAAACGCCGAGATTTCGAAGAATTTGAACCTCAGTACGCTTGCCATTAAGTTCCGCGCCCGGACACAAGGTCATATGTGGCTCGCGCATGCAGTGTTGTATTGGTAAGCTGAGCGAACACTGCAATCGGATCATGCATCCGTTTCTGGTCAAAGATAGATCCCGCATTAGCGTTGGCTGAGAGGCCGCAACCAACGCCGCGGTCTCTTCGTGGCCACACCGCGCGCCCCGGCCGCAATAGCTCAGACAACGTTTTTAATTACACAATTGATATCTTGAAAGGCATAGACGCTCAGTTCATAGGGCATCAAAATGCAGAGTTGATTCATATTAAACAGCTTTGAGTTTCACAGACCATCGAATGCAGGGCTGACTTATGTCATAAAGACGATTTTCTTAAATGAAACCTTGAAAAAAGGTAAATGTAAATAAGTTGACAATATAAAAATATATTTTATGCAATAAAACTATGTTCAGCAAATTCATCGAGTAAAATTCCAAAATAAGCAATTTTAAGGCAATGTTACCTAAAAGGTGCAATGTCGTGCAGTAGGACCCGAACCGAGCTAGTCCGCAAACAAAAGATGCAGTTACACGGGAATTCAGTCTTTACGAATCGTAAACAACACATGGTCTTCTCACGGATATGAGACCCCGGTACAACGCGGGTCACGAAAAATTATTCTTAAATAAAATAATCTTAACTTAGTTTTTATCACTACGTATCTTAGTTTTAAAACTGACGACACATTTGAGGTGTTTGGGTTTTAATAATGGCCTATTTGGGTGAAATGACACTTACGATGTTTCCATTTTTGGAGGGGATTCGATATTGGGAGATAACAATAGTAATTACTATTTATAAAATCATTATTAAACTAGAAAATATTCAAAACGTGTGTGATCTCAAGTAATGACTGAACGATTGATTCAATATTTTGATTCAGAGCGCGTGAACTACTTTGGTCATTTGCTCCTTAAGTGTAGCTCATGTTATATTCCGGGAGGTGATTGAGATTCTTCTCTGTTGCAGGTTATCGAGGATTTCTTTCATTCAGGTATCTCCGCTTGCGGACTAGTTCTAGGCTCCCGATTGGACTCGCGACCAGTGAGGAGGTGCAGTGGACGTAAGGGGGATGGAGGGGGCAAGACTGAAGAAGGAAAGTAAGCGCGCGGTCTGTGGTCCGTTCTTAAAGATAATTATTCTACCGGCATTTGTCAGGTACCGATTAAAAAACCAGGAACAGATGCCGATCAGAGCAGCCGTTCACTAGAATTGTCGTCCGCACAGCGCCTGAATTCGAATTCGCTCTGTAGTGATCCGTCTGAAGAATCCGCCACCGTCGGGGCTCGAACTCTCAGTCAGAGCCTGCAGAAGCAACACCTGCTGCCACGAGCCAACTGAGCCGGTAAGGTCCGCAAGAAACCGCTTGAGCAGCAGTGTTGTGGACGCGAGGGGCGCCTCGCTAAGAATAGCCGGCGGGTGACGCTAGCCGCGAACTGAGGGCTCGATTCACCCGAGGCGCCGCTGGCGAGCGCTTTTGGCTGCGCGCGCTGCTCCTCCCACGCCCGCAGGGAGCGCATCAACGCCGACGCACGCGCGCAGCGCGCGGCTTCGCATGAATGAACCAGCCCAGCGAGCGCCACGCACGCGGTCCGCACTTCTCGTTCCACTAATTCCCACACGAGTCACATCAGCTTCCAGAGGAAAAAACGAAAACGAAAAATACTGTATTATTTGTGTGGTATTTGAGCGAAAATATTGTTGTTGATTGTTTTTTAAATATTCATGTCACTTACCAATAGATCCTTCATGATAGAAGTTAATGCAACTTTATCATTCCTTCGAAATATAACTGCAGGATTCTATACACTCTCTTATATTATTTAATATTTACTTATCTGATATTCCACAAATGGCGGACATTGAATTGGCACAATTCTGCAGATTACGCTGTTCTATTTTCTGCTCATGAACACATTGTCGAAGAAATAAATCGAAATAGTCTTACAGAATTGTTATTATGGGCAGATAAATGGAGAATTAAAAATATTGTAATATATACATCCAAACACGTGGCACATGTTTCTCTATGTATTTCGACGCGCTAAATCCGAATCTGAAGCCAAAATTGCACCACCACCTTCCATTTTTTTATTGCGACAAACTGTCGTGTAATTTGAAATCTACAATTACAAGCTGGGTATTGCGAGTTAAAATGAGTTAATAATGGAGGTTGGTGGCGCAATTCTGGCTTCAGATTCGGATTCGCCGCGTCGACTTACATAGAGAAAGTGCGTCAAGATTTGTCAAGTCTTTGGGACTGACACATTGGTCTCCAAACTTTTACTTTGTGTGCGTGTGTAATTAAATGATTTTATACCTTGGAATAATGGCACAGTTAAATATATAAAATGTAAAATATGACACCTAACATGAAAACCCTATATATTTTCAAATATAAATAAAAAAAGCTAAAATAGACAAACCATACGCCTCACAAATAGAAAATCTTTAAGAACAGAATGCCAATTCTTCAATCTCTATCGATTTTTACTTTTTCGAATATGTATATAGAGAATCTTATGTAATGCCACGCCAAAAAATGGCAATCCTACATCCTACCAACTCTTACTTATGCATGTCCAGTGTGGGTAACTATGGGCAACAAATTTTATTTGAAGGAAAAATATCTTATCTATAATTTTGTAAATTCCTCTTTTTGAAATTTTTAACAATAACAATCACCATGAATATTGGACCTATGCCACCTTCATAAGCGTATGTTACTCTATTCTTACAAGAAATTTAAAGAACAAATTTGGAGGTTCTTTTGGAAAATTTTTAAAATGTCCCAGGGGCTTCAAGTACAATACCCCCAAATTGTGAAGGATGTTTTTCAAAAACACAGAGCATCGACCCAGGCCCAATGGAAAAGAGTTTCTTCAATTTGGAAAATATCCTACACATGGTTTAGGCTAGTGTTGTTCACATACACCAGACAGGACAGACCGACGGACGTTTTGAAAGAAGCACTTTTTCAGGGATCCCAAAAATGTGTGTTTTCGTTTAAATTTCGAAATCATTTTTCCGCAGCATTATATAACTTTCCGTATACTTCGTATATTATTCCTTATATACGTATGTATACGGAGAAGTAAAAATTATTTACTTAAATTGTTCAATCCCTTGAAAGTCTATATGGCCGAACAAGAAAAGAGAACAAGAAAAAAATTAAATGTAAAAGACGTGGAGCTATAACAGCAGATTCTTTCTCGCATTATATGCAATAGTATAAGAAGCAAATTTCGATAATTAAGAGTTCAACAAAATGAAAACAGCAACATTTTTTAGTATTATTTTTTCCGTGGAAAAATTGTTAAGAAAAAATTTGGAGTCTATTTGAGAAAAAACATGTTAATTTTATAAAAAGTGACTATATTTTGTGTTAAATTGGACGAAAAATACTCATATTTTCGAGCAATTTAACATGAACTTAATTCAAAATCTGTCATTAGGAACAGATTTCAATAAGGAAAAAAAATTTATCCTCAATACTATAATTGTAGGAAGACCCCCAAAAATTGCCAATTCGCCATTTTCAAAAAAGAAATGGGGATTTCAACGAACGTGATACCTGCACCATTCTCTTAAGCGTCCTCTACACTATCGGAAGATAAAGTTTAACCAAAAAATATGGTGCCATTTTTGAGAACATTTTTTTGAAGCTTCATGTAAAGTACCTTCAAAAATCAAAATGTACATTTGAAACTCCCAAAGATTCAAGTTCGTTTAGATCGATCGCTGAATATCTATTTTGGAAAAAATCGGCAGAATGGTTTTTGCGCTAGCAAACGGACACTCAGGGACAGACAGACGTTTTGCCGTCAATTGGTTTTTCGGTATCGAGGAACACTACGTGCTAGAGGAGTTTGTTTTCTATATTTAGAAACAGGATTTATCCATTTTGCTTCGTTACCAGGGCTCGTCCATAAGCATTTTTCTACTTTCTGGCTCACGATTTCAGAACTTTCCCTTCCTACGAAGTTAACCTTCGTAAGGGCGAGAAAGTCAAAATACTACTCTTATTTGATCGTTGTAACCGTCGTTTTCCTAATTATCATCCAAATATTGAATATTCTCATTAAAATCCAACTCCATCCAAATATTGAATATTCATTAAGCCAACAAATAAAACTCTTTTATGACGTTAGACTCGTGGGAGCCTTTCAAAATGAACAGACATGAACAACAACAACAGGTAGAAAAGAAGTGACTAAGACATGTTCATAATGAAAATTTTATGAATTAAAAACTTCTGTTAGTACAACAAAACATACTTTCTCATTCAATTGATAACGTTTACCGAATATTGTAATAATGTACCTTCTATCCTACTAATACGTGAGCAACCACTTCAAACTTCAATTGACAAGTAAAAATTACGCGACAACTAATATTTTGAACAGCTCCAATGGGAGAGGGGGAGGGGTAAACGTCAGACACCAGAATAAATTGCAAAAAATTTCAAGGGAAGATGTTTATCGCAATACATTATGTTCTTACGACTTAAGGGTAAGGGTTTTTATGACGTAAGAATAAAGTATTGAAAATTATATCAGTTTAACCGTAAAGTATCAATGCCAACAATGTAATACGTATGGCTAAATATTAAACGCGTACTCTCGTATCACTATTCTCTGCATTCGCAATTTTACTGCTAACACATTTTCAAGGGATGTAGTTGAGGAAAAGCGCAAATAAATTGCTATCTTTTATTTAGTGTGAGTTCCACAATAAAGTCAATAAACATGTTTTTCTTATTCCAAAGCAATGCCATAACTGTTCGTCTCACATACATGCGTCAGTCGAGAATAAATTTGATCATTTCGTTTCCTACGTTAAGGACGCCTCATGATTGCTTTGGAGAGAATGTATTTCGAATGATGACGCGCAGACGAAACTCTCCGGCATGCTAACGATCGAAATCAATGTCTGCGCTGATAACGACGCGTCATTCGTCTTCGTTTTGAGGCGAAGGCCGGGCCCGCAGTGCCGGGCGAACGATGGCTCTGCCGAACCAAGATCACGCCGAACTTAAGAATCAGCGTGTCGTCCACGCTCCCTCTAATGAGGTTCTGATCATCAAATAAACTAAGCGAGAAGGAATTTTCACTACTATTCTCTTGGTGTCCCATCCCTGACGGGATATTGGCGAGCAAATGTCAGATAATTTGTTCCGTGTCCTGCAGAGTAATTACGAAGGAATAGTGGTGGCCACTACTACTGAATGCGTTAAGATTTGACTTTGTCTTTCACAACACAAATGCCTAGTGAAAGCTTTAAAGGCGTAGGTTACCGTTGCTCCTCAGACATTTGTCCCATTTAGGTGGAAAAAAATGATCTATTAGACGATTTAGTGACTGTTAGTGAGTAAGAACAGCATGGGTGAGGATAAAACAAATGTTTGTAATTTGGCCGTATTGTTTTGGACTGTAATTTTGTGAATCAGAGAAGGTGCGTAAAAGAGGAATAAGCAGATGTCTCGAGACTCGAACCAGAGATACTTCGGTCGGGAACAACACATTCGTAGGCTGTCTAACAATTGAAATACCCAGGAAGGAAAGGAAATTTTAAGATCAACTCTTCAATAGTAATAGGAGATGTTGCTAAAAAACGGGATATTTGCTGGATTTTTTTCCTTGACAATTTGCACATCATCCCTTTCAATATATCCCCTTACCCTCCCCATTCGAATTTCCCATTGTTCAAAATAGTGTTTAGGACATGATCTAAAATCATTTTCATGGTCTCCGACGCTTTTTCTTTCACAACTTCCATTGTCTCAAACTTGGTTCCTTTTGTTGGGGAACAAAAAAAGTCTCGTGTGGCTAGACCAGGTAAGTAGGGTGGATGTTTTAACACAGGGATTCCACAATTAGTAAAAACGACCTAAAATCAGTCCTGTGTGAGCTGGAGCGTTCTCCTGATTAATCCACGATTTGTTCTGCCACAACTCAGGTCGTTTTCTTCTCCCTCACTCATGGAGAGTAGTTGTGAAGATGAAAAGTAGACCTACCGATGATATTCCTTATTCACTCTTTGCCCTCCAGGCATCAAATTACTATACAGAATCTCACGGATGTCGAAAAAATAATAATTATGGCTCTGAATTTCGATTTTGGCATTCGAGCTTTCTTTATTCTTGGCGATTGCGGACTCTTCCAGTGAATCGATTGGGGGCTGTTTCTGGATTGTAGGTAAAACAAAACACAATTCGTAAAAACATTACTACTTGTTCCAACAGTTCGTTATATTACTTGTTCAATGAAACAGGGACTGGAACTCTCTACTGGCGTCCTATTCCTGGAGAAACGTCGACAGGACAAAGGTGATTGCAGTGAGAAGACGAAAAGAGGGACGTAAGCCACTCGGAACTCAGTTCTGGTGTGCCCCTTATGGGCTCTTAACTTCAACATGGCATTGGCCCAATGCCTAATGGATGTTGGGGTAGGAATTCGCCCCGGTGCAATAGAGGCTCTTAAAAGAATTCGGGCTAGCAAAATACGAGGGTTTTCCGTAAAATAAGGTTCCTAATACTTTTTCACAATGAGAAATTTATTTGTTATGAAATGCGAATGTTTGGAAAGCTTAGACATTTTCCGATTTTTCAACATATTTACCGCTGAGATCGATGCATTTTTGCATGCGATGTACCATATTTTTTATGCACGAGTTCTCAACATTCTTGGCTATCCGGGATGTGCCGCGTCTCGGTCAATTGTCCTGACGATTCGATCATCTTGCTGTGGCTTTTTTCAGAGCTATACCGCTACCAAGAGGATAAATGTAATTTCAATTTAACTTCCCCACATAGCACGTAACTCATAGTTTTTAACTGTTTTTGACATAAATAAATAAAATAAACAAATAAATAAATAGATAAATAAATAAAATAAATAAAGGAAAAGAATAGTAATTCTTTGCCGGAAAACTGGGAATTTGTGACAAAAAACTTATTGTCAAGCCCTCGTTACGAAGTTGTTAAATTTTGTTCATGAATCTAGAAAATTTCTTCCTCTCTCGGTCAGTGCATTTGTACGAAGCCAGCAAGAATAAATCGTCATGCCGAAACCAAAAACTTCATAGAAGGGAACATGGTGGTGTCCGATTTCCGGAGCTTATCTTATAGGAAGGGCGCGTGGGCCGACTGGGCGCATCGGCGGCCAATAGGAGGAGGGCGGGTGTCCCGTGATTGGCGGAGAGAAAAAGGGGTGGCGGGTGACCAGCTGAGGTGGGGTGAGGGAAGTGGGGCGGAAAGGGTAGATAATAGACAATTGAACAGGATAGACACCTGGAAGTTGCATCTGGAGGGGAACGGGTGGAAATACCGAAAAAGAACGGCCCAATGGGCGGCCACGTCATTGGTCGTCCGCGAGGGGGGGTGTCTCCGCGGGGCGGGTGGCAACGGCCCGTCTCCAGGTGTTGCTAAGACGGAGCCCGTCATCTCTATTGAGGTTTGTGGCGCTCCTAGAGATTGCTCTCCCGGAAAGGAATTAATGGTAATCACTTGCGACTATGTCCGGGCTGTAGAGCGAGTGTATGGCAACATCCCAGCCACATTTGTTGACACGGGCGGCGTGAAGACATGCGTTTTCGAGATGGAAAAGCGCCCGTCTCGTGAGCATGCCTCTTCTTGTTTTCACCTGCGCGGAGCAGGTTCTTCAACGTCGCACAGTAGCATTGATTGTTGTATCATCAACAATAACCCCTTCCTGTCCCAAAACACACTCGTCATCACTTTGCTGGCAGACAGTGATATATAACAGTGTGTACATGTTATAACAAATACTCTATGTAATAGAGTGTAACGGTTTAACAATGTTTTGATTAGAATAATGGACTCCTTGGTGGTGTTAATGGTCTTGTCTCCTTCGGGAGGCAGCAGCTGCAAAATTATGTATATAAGTGTAACACACACTGCTCACATATGAGAGGATTAAGCCTTAATTGCTATTTGTAAGAATATTGTAATACTGAACAACACACAAAACTAGTGGCGCACCGGAATGTCACACTTTCTCGTACTACAAATTTTCCTAGTCTTCCTCTGGGCTGGCCCATTCTCCACGGGCTACCTATCGGCACCTAAGTAATATTTTTCACTATTTTCTCAATTTTTCAGGTCCCCTAATATTACAATTGAAATGTGACTTTGAGATTATTATAGAAGTGTAAACCTAGTCTTTTTCATTGAAAAATTAGGAGCCGTTTTCGAGAAAACGTTGTTTCAGCATTTCAGAAAATGTGCAATTATAAGAAAACTTTTGAGTTTTCGAGAACCTTCATTAGAAATCATTTGACGCAATTGTACTCACAAATGTAAAAATGATGAAAACGCCCTTAATATTATATTAACACAAATATAAAAACCAGCGACGTGAGAGATAATTAAAAAGATACATTTGGGTAATAATTACACAAATAATATTTTTTAAATTATCTCATAATTTATTTAGGAAAATTCAAATGAATACATCACAATGGCTTTTAAGGCACGTAAGTCAATGTGCTTAGCTGTATTGCTGAAAATATATAAAAACAAATTTGCAGTCGGTTTTGAGAAAGTATTGATTTTAAAATTCTAACAACGAATGCAATAGTGTGTTAACTTCTGCAATATCAGGATTAAAACATTGGTCTACAATAGCATTTCGTAGACAACGCGTTGTGAGTGAATATTCTTAGTTCCCATACCGAAATTAAGTGTGACGTGTTAAGAATAATTTTGAGGAGTGAAACTTTTAGTTTGGTCTGTTTGAGTGTGCAAAAATAAAAATATTGAGACATAAGTAATGAAGCTTGCAAAACTCGGTGCTACATTAGCACCTATTTGATGGTATTATTTCTAACACTTGCAATAACGGAGGAAAAAATGAATATCTTCAGTGTATTTGGAAGCTGCCGAAAAAATAATCTTTTGTAATTTTCAGGGAAACTCAGGCCATGGTTAATTTTTCAAGTGCCTTTTACTTTTTCTGAGGACAAAATTTTAAATTTGGAGCTACTTTTAGAAAATTTTGAAAATGAGGCTTGATGTAAAATAATTCCCAAAATTAAAATATCCTTTTCAAACTCGCAGGGCCTCACGCTCCATTAAATCGGTTGGGGGAAATAATTTTTGGAGAAAATCGTCTCAAAGGTTTAGGCGTTATCGTTGGTATCATAGATGGACAGACACGAAGTCTGGCTGACAGGATGGCAGACGTTTCGCCGTCAATTGATTTTTAAGTATGAAGGCCCCTCTAAACATGGATTCTGATAACACAATTTTCTATATGCTACATTAAACAGCGTACACTTCCCACAGAGTCGTGGTAACTGGGTAATTCCTAGGCAATTTAGTATCCAATGGGATTCCTAGACTTCCCCACAGGACATTGAAGTTTCTTTCCTTCATTTACTTCCAGCAATGCTAAATTGCTCCAACGTAATTTACAAATTGTGTGTAAAGTTTAATAGAGCTTCTGAGAGCAATTAACGAGATAGTCAGTGGATCGCCTCGAGACGTGATCCCCAGGGCATTGAGGGCACTGACTGTAAATCTTGGCATAGCCCCAGAGGTTCCCACCACCACTGGCAGGATTCTGGCATTGGGTACTCCATGAAGTTGGGCTGCCACGGGAATGACTGGTTGGTATTTTACCACATTATCCTCCCCTGCTAGACCCATCCTCGTGGCGGACACGACCACGTGGACCCCTTCCCGGCTTTTTATCACCAGGTCAGGTTTGAGTCTAACCCCTTCGGCAACGGAGAAAGTAGCTTCAGTGGACACCACCGTGTCCGATTTCCGAAGCATATTCCCTTCTATGAAGTTTTTGATTTCGGCATGACGATTTATTCTTGCTGGCTTCGTACAAATGCACTCACCGAGAGAGGAATAAATTTTCTAGATTCATGAACAAAATTTAAGAACTTCTTCGTAACGAGGGCTTGACAATAAGTTTTTTGTCGAAAATTCCCAGTTTTCCGGCAAAGAATTACTATTCTTTTCCTTTATTTATTTTATTTATTTATCTATTTATTTATTTGTTTATTTTATTTATTTATTTGTTTATTTTATTTATTTATGTCAAAAACAGTTAAAAACTATGTGTTACGTGCTATGTGGGGGAAGTTAAATTGAAATTACATTTATCTTCTTACGAGGAAAGAGCAAGAAAGAGAAAGTTATCATCAAAAGGTTTTTTGTAAAAAGTTCATAATTAAAATGGTTCGACGATACAGTTTATCAAGTACAAAGAACGTATACAACATGAAACGTTTAGAAAATACTCATCTCTCCGCATATTTATTAGTAAATGTGTTTAAAAGCAAAATACATGCTTCTTGGTTTCGTTATATGTGTAATATGTCAACATGTTAATAATATAACATTTTGTAACTGATCACTGATTTAGATACGCTTATCTGTATAAATATTAAAAAATATGATTTTGTTAGAAATTGAAAATCAATATTTTTTATTGCACTACTATTGGAATCTACGTAAGCACTCGCGGTGCGATTTTGAATATGACCTCTGAAGGGTTACATTTCTTCCACCAATGGAATAAGAAAAGCTTAAAAAAATAGAGCAACTGAATTTTCGAAAATTACTTAAGTTAAAAATAATGCGAGAAAGCACGTCCTATTATAGCACTTCTGGTTCGTTGTTTAATCCGATTTTGCACCTCCTATTTTAGCCACAAAAATTCTTTTGTGATGTCTACTTTAATACAAGTAAAATTCTTTCCCCGCCTATTTCGGGACAAAAAATCTAGAACTTTCGGGCTCTAATTATACTGTAGTTCTCACACAAATAATAATCACAGCTTTATCTAATCCGACATTGCGCAGAGCGAGCGCAGAGCGAGCGCAGAGCGAGCGCAGAGCGAGCGCAGAGCGAGCGCCGGCGGGGGTGCTGGCTGCTGGCTGCGGGCTGCGCGGGCGGGGCCCCGCTCAAATTCCGGAGCTGAGGCCGCCCGCTTTCTCGCGCGCGTCTCTGAACCAGGTTATTTGGCAGCCGCTCAACGGCCCAGCGAGTCTAACACAGCGAACGGAGTGGTACTAGTCACATGTACCCTACTTGCTAACAACATACACACACAGGAAACGAAAGCTCGCCTCAAACTTTGTTTAATTTCCCATACATAAATCTATAGGTACTGAAGTTCTAATGCTGTATGACATAAACATGTGTGTAATATAAAAATGGATAGTTTTTCAGCACCAGCTGTTGCAACTGCAACAACAAGAACATATGAGAACCAATTTACCAGACTGTCAACAGGGCACTTATATAAAAAACGATGATTGAACTATGCGAATTATACTCTCCCTTCTGATAAGCGTATAATTGTAATATTTTACTTTTTCTGAGCCACGTAAAAAAACACATGTGCGCGTTCCGTGAAGTACTCGATATATCAAACAAAGAGAGCTGGCATGCGCGTGAAATGACTATCTGACCGTTAGGGTGTTTTCTTTGCTCTGAACGTTTCGCACCTTCAAATCGTAGGAAACTGCGTAAAACACCAAGGCAGTTTGCGAAGGAAAATTCCCGCAATTTAAAAGATAAGAGTCATAAATACCGCAGATTTTCTCAACGTCGCTGCAAAGATACGACCATAAACAAAGGTTGGAATTTTTATTGCTGGTCGTACAACAAAAAGTAAACGATTCCTAACGACTTGAGTATGAACATCAAGTAATGCGGAAACATGCATTTTTATCCACGGAACGAACGGCGAGATGTGAAATCGCAGCCTTAAATTGATCTCACAGTCCTAATTTAAAATCTGAATTATCATCAGTTTGCTTGACATCATTTTAACATGTCTAAGATAACGCAAATGAAGGAAGGAGACAAAGGGAAAAGATAAAAAAAGACCAGGTAATGACAAAATGATAGAAAACAGGGGAAAGATATAGAAGGTGGGTAGGGAGACAGTAGTGGGTAGTAATGACAATGGCATACATACCGATATACGACAGACATATGCAGTTATAACGAGCTATATCTTGGCTTGATCAATACGATTAGATAGATAGGTACACAGAAAGAAACATTAAAACAAGCAAACGAAAAAGATTTAATGACCTTGCTGCATTTCTTCGTAGAGAAATGTAACGTTTGCCAGAGTTGGTTCGAGGGCAGGGCTGGTCATGACGGGGCGCGGCGGCGAAGGGGCCAAGCAGCGCACCACGAGCGGCCACTGCGTCCCGCTGCCTTGGCCCTGGGAGCAGAGGCGGCGACGCCAGCTCAGCAGACGAAGACAGAAGGTGAAGGACGAGATGGATTGCGCGGAAAAGAAACATGCACACTGAGGGCAGTGGACGAGAACTCGTGAACACGTCACACAGTTTTTACACTTTTTGACGACAAAATCTTCTTCTTCGTCTGCACTTGAAGGATTAGGCGGCTGCCTGTTCCGTCTTTACAAATCAAACCATCTTCTGCGTGGTCTTCCTACACTTCTTCTTCGTGTTGGGCTGTACTAGAGCAATTGTTTAGGTAGACTATTGTGCTCCATTCTTTCTAAATGGTCTTGTTTGTATAGTTGTATTCAAGTAAATAGTGCTCTCGTCCTCCTTCTGCTGCTACTGTTATCTCAAGTTACGTCGCAAAGGACAGTTCAGCACCAGAAGTCTGTCTTCTCGTAGTTCGTCTACCTCAACGATCAGGTTGGTAGTTCGGAATCAGGCTGGTAATTCGTCCCTTCACAATCTCGCTACTCGATTCAGTGCAACCTGTTTGATTTGCTACACACTTAAAATTTTATATAATTGATTTTTTTATGTTTGTGGTACATGGGATGGGATGCAAGAGAATAGAGATTGTCAGTGGTTCCAACATGACGCCTTTCCCAATTTTCTATTTCAAAGCAGTCTCATAGTTCCATATGTATAAGGAGATTTATTACTTTGTTCTTACTACATAAGAATTATTCATGAAAATAAAATAGGTGGCTTATCATGTACATAGCGTGTGTTTATTTCTGCATGTACAGGACATGTAATAATGATAACTAATGACAGTTAACGAAAAGAACCAAAGGAAAAACAGAAATAAAAATGTAATACTAAAGGATCAGAAAGAAGGAGAGAAAAAAAGGAAAGAAAGAAAGAACGAAAGAAAGAAAGAAAGAAAGAAAGAAAGAAAGAAAGAATTAAAGAAAGAAAGAAAGAAAGACAGAAAGAATTAAAGAAAGAAAGAAAGAATAAAAGAAAGAAAGAATAAAAGAAAGAAAGAATAAAAGAACGAAAGAATTAAAGAACGAAAGAAAGAAGAAAAGAAAGAACGAAAGAAAGAAGAAAAGAAAGAATAAAGAGTGTCCAAATAGCTCTCGTCGTATGACAAGCGTTTCACGTCCTATCCCACTTGTGCCATTTCCCAACAAGATAATCACGACGCCATGACCGGTCGGCGTTGGAGGATGGAGTTACGCGACGAATGCTCCGCCCAGCGCGGAACAAGGTATTGGGTTGCACCGCGGTCGCCGTCTCGATACGGCACGACCTCTCCAAGCCAAATGCCGAGACTGATTGCGAGCTTTCGTATGCATTTATGCATTTTTGTGCTCCGCAGTCAGTGGGGCAGGGCGCTCGGCTCCCTTCACTCCACTCCACTCGAACGCCGGGAAAAGTCTCCTCCCGACCTCCTCCGTCGCCAGTTGTGGGTATAGGACGGATTTCCAACAATGATATGTACATAATGTTCATCCACATGCAACATGTAAAGAGCTGAAATAAATATATAACGCGTACATTTAATTATGTATTATATTAATATTAATTATTATGACATAAAATCACATAGATTTAAATAAAATCATACATTAATAAAGCACTTTTGACAAAGCATGTAATGCCTAAATTTCAAGTAAATGCGATGACGTAGATTGTGTCTAGAATTGAAAATGATTCTATTTCCGATTTTTCGTTACATTAACGCATTTATGGAACGTGTTTACACTTGTAATATGGAAGGACCAGAAAAATTAAGGTGGTGCGTCAATGTAGAATATCTATATTTTTGACAGGAGATCTTTGGGATATTAATATTTTAATGGTAGAACATTTGTAACTCGGTTGTTTCCACGTTAACATTTTCATCACTTGTTTCCACATCAAATGCAATTGATTCAAATGCTGTGACTTTTTACTTAGAATTGTAAGAGAAACGACTTTTATCAATTGGGTATAATGATATAAAGAACAGACTAGGGTCTAAAAGAAAAATGTAACAAACTTCCACTGCCAAATCTGTTTACTTGGTTGACATAACTTATAATGATGAGGACTTGATAATCAGACTGATTTTCGTACGCTCGAGAAACGCCGAATTTGTTTTTGGCTCGTCATTAGCCGACTGAACCCGCACGTCGAATAAGCGTGAGAGTAATTTTGGGACATTCAAGAAGAAATCTCTTCATCCCCACCCCCCACATGGAGATGCAGTTGCGCTCCAGTAACCATTCGCTGCACTGGACCTTAAGCGGAGAAAAACACGCAGTTATTTGTAACAAACTTCCACGTCTGACCTTGACACCTCTAACCACCTGAGATCAGCGCGAGCGATAGCGGCGCGATCGCCAGGGACAGCGGGCGGGCGGCAGGGCAGCGCCGGGGAGGGGGCGGGAGCCGGGTACATTGCGCACAGTGGGTTACTATCTTGTACTCCCTGATATCTAGGAAGGCTCCGAACAACAAAATAAAGGCAATGCATTTCTTTTATTAATATAAATGAAATTATCCGAATAGAGCTTTTCATTAACCTTCACTGTTTCAAGTTTGTTCCCGTTTAAATTTGTTTCTCACGCCTGAATATCATACGTACTCACAAACTGAAGACATTGCGAAATGTCGATAATCCCTTATTGCAACATTACTTTTGAAATACTTGAATTGAACTTCAGACATTTAATTATGAGTTCATATTTACCTTAACAAGTCTGCAACTGAAAATGCCTTGTTCGATCTCTCAGTTTATTGACTGATTGTTTTAGTGAACAACGGCGCGACAACTATCAGGGTCATTAGTCCCTTAAGTGTAGGGCATGTTTTTCCTCGGGAAATGGCGGCGATCTTTCCCTCGCTGCGTGGCGAGATCCGGCGCCGACCTACCGTCGGCGAGCGGGATTTCCCTAACCAGATATCTACCATCAGCGGGACACCGCCCCAGCCAGGACAAGCTGTAAGTTCCCGACCTGTGAATGTGTATTGCGTGTTAGTGCAAGTGCATGTGTAAGAGGAAAGGATAAGACAAGGAAGAGGTAGGAAAGATCGCGCGCGGTCCGTGACCCGTTTATTAGGGTACTGCTCCGGCATTCGCTTAGTGTTGATCGGAGAAACCACGGAAAACTACCGATCAGAGCAGCCGGCCGCTAGAATTCTCCTTCAGACAGCGACTGTGTTCGACTTAAGAAGCTAGTGTCGCAAATCCTGCCACCGTCGGACCTCCCGGTCAGAGGGACTGCAGTGACATCAGTTAATGCTCCCTCTTCATATACTGTCCGTACTCCCTACCTTCCCTCCTTTAGAAGGTTGTCTTTTCGCCGTCGAGTGCTTTCGGTGGGTGCGCGTCGGCGATCAGATCGGCTTCCGGGGGCCGGGGGCGGGCGGGGGGGCGGCGGGGCGGGGCGGGCGGGGGCGGGGCGGGCGGGGCGGTGCGGGGCGGGCGGGGGCGGGGGGGCGGGCGGGGGGCGGGCGGGGCGGGCGGGGCGGGGCACTGCTGCCGCGCTTTCACCGCGCAGGCGTGAGGCAGGTAAGGGACGCGGATCCGCGCGAAAGTGGTCCAAGGCCGCTCAGGCAGCCGCCGCCCGCCGCCGCCCGCTCGCTCCGCGGCCGCTCCACCGCGACCGCTGCCACCGCTCGGCTTCCGCGCGATCCCCTTGAGCAGCAATTGCCACACTAGGATTACTCCCGGAGTAATACGGTTCTGACATTCGTTTTGTTTTCTCTCCGACCGGAATCCCGACAGCGGCAGGATTTTAGACACGAACTACATATCTAGAGCGAATTCAGCTACTGTGTGGAGGAGAATCCTAGCGGCCGGCTGCTCTGATCGTCAGGTTTCCGTGATTTCTACGATCAATACAAAATGAAACCCTCTAACAAATAGGCCATGGACCGCGCGATCTTACCTCCTTCTTCTTTGTCCTACCTTTTCCTTTACTAGCACACAGTTACCCTTAAATGTATTACTCTACCACACTTGGAAGACTTGTTGGAAGCGTAGGGCTTGTCGCGCAAGTGGGGCGGTGCTGCGCAAGTGGGAGACACATGGATGGGGAAAACATTTCGCAAGACTAGTGGCGAGTAGGTCGGCGCCGGATCTCGTCGTGGAGGGGAGGATATCACAGTCAGCGAACGCCGTAAAAGAATGCAGTACACTTACGGGACTAATAGCCTTAGCAGTCAATCAACAAGCTACCAAACGACTACATCCAAACTTTCCTAACGTACAACAACAGCACGAGCCAACACCTCACTCCCTACCCTTTCCCAAAAGGAGCGTTTCCTTCCCTCTCCCCATCCTCAACAAATTCCCTTCTTCCCCCCTCCCGTCCCCCAGAAACCCTTAACAAAATAACTAATCTCCCCCAATGAAATAACCCATCAACCCAGACTTCCAATCTCTGTCCCCGTGTGGGGGAGAGGGGTCAGAAATGCTGAAAATTACAGCAACATCAATAAGACAACCTGCTCGACGAGACCCTTCCCGTTACGAACTACCACTCATTGCTGCTGCTGCTGCTGCTGGTGGTGGAGAAAGTTCGGTTTAACGTCTTCGGTTTACTCGGGGAATGAAAATGTTAGCCACTGTTTGGATTGCTCTTGTTTTTTTCAGTTGCGAATTGGGCCCATATCTTGTACCCTGACAGATCTGATAAAGAAATCTCCTTCATCAAAGTAGCGCTGGACAAACGTTAAGGTGGTTACCATTCACTGGGGAAGGTGAGGAGGGGGTGATGGTCGGACTGCATCTTAGGAACCCTCTAGCACAGAGCTCGACACAGAGGCCATCCAATTTTGGAAAACGTATCACTCAATGCTCAAATTGTGAACTGTTGTGTATAATAGTATCGTCGGTTGTCACTCATTTCCTTCTTTGACCGCCTCCGTCATGAAAGAATGTATGCGTCAAAGTTCCTGCACCGTTGCCGCACTTTGCCGTATCTCATGGAACTTTTACATTCGACATTACACATTCGACAATGAACTTCGAGCAGCATAGCCCTTCTAAGCGCGAAGAGATCAAATGACAGAACTCACTTCACACTTAGCAGGTGTCTATTATCAAAGGCATATTTAGTGCTTCTCATCGCGCTCAGAAATGACAACTGACAACTGCGACGTATACCTGAAACAGTAAAAATTTAATGTTTATCATTCTTGAAAGCAAATTTAATTGTTTCATAACTTTTTTATCTTCTGTGTTTCTTCAAAATATTAGAAGAGGTATTAATAGTTATTTTTATTGTAGCTAAGAGCTTCTGTTGCCGCCTAAAGAATGTTTACTGAATCTCTCACACTCAGCCTGTATTTTTCTAAAGCAGTCTCTAGTTAAAGAGTTATAATATTTTTAGTACCACACCTTGCAGAATTCGGCATTGATGTACTTTCAGAAGTCTCTCCTAACAATCAACAACGTTAATTTCATATGAATGTGGAAGTTCGTTATCTGAATATTTGAATGATGAAGGTGGTGTAGCAAAAGACATAGATGCTGAATTTTGTTTTTCCTTTTTCATTTCCTTCATGTAATGTTCTTTGCCTCGCCCTTTCTTCTTTAAACGCAAGTTTTGGGTCTATTTCTGCAAAACAGCCTGTACGTTCTGGCTCTGTCTCTGCCTCGCCCTTTCCTCTTACACACCAATTTTGTGCAATTTTATCAACTGTAAATACAATACGTTTTTTAGAACAATGCTGATTAACTTTGTCGGAATTCCTGCTTTCTCCCAAAATAACATGCAACGAAACACAAGATTACTACATGTACTAAGAGTTAATTTTATTTAGAGTTTGCTATAAAATAAAATTGTAAACACTTGTTTATTTGATGCCAATTTATATAAATCAATTAAAAAATTTGGCGTCATTTTTCAGAAAATTATGAAATAATGCGGATGCTTGTTATAAAATACCACCGAAATCAAAATATCCGCTTCCAATTCGCAGGGTGTCGAGCTCGTCCAGATCAATCACGGAATGTCACCACACTGACCACACAGACGACGAGTTTCACCGTAGTACAATTTTCACTGTCCATATTTATCCACTTTTGCATTATCAGGGACCTACAAAACTATTTTTTCTATCGAGAAATTACCGCTTTTTGCTGCACCTTCGTAATACTTGCCCAATATTACGGAAGTAGTGAGCGATAAAGTATTCAAATTCGGTACAAAGCAAAATATTTTTCAAGGCGCCGTAGACGCATCGCGAGTAGCACACTTGTGCTGCTTCAGATTTCCTTATTGGGTATAGAACAGGAACCAGGATATCATAAAATGATACACGAGTTTGTATTACAGGATTACAAATAACAACCTAGAGCGAAGTAAACATTTAGAATTTGTAATTACAACCTTTCATAAGTATCATTCTTCCAGAACGAAAATGCGATCTGTCGTGTCCGAAATTACAGCGTGTTTCACAAAACTCTGAAGTCGACAATGCCCAATGAAAGGTAACCCTTTTTCCTAAAAGGTTCGCAGCGCCCCACCCACTTTTTCACTTGACCTCGATTCGCTCAATGTCAGCTGACGCAGAATTCCACTCATCCACCAACTACTTGAAGGCGACTACGCGCACGGGAGAGGAACCGGTTTCTTCAACACGTCAGCGGAGTCTTAAGGAAGCAAGCGCTCGCGTATCTTGACGTGACGACCCTTGCGGGGACACCAAACTTGGCGGGGGCAGAAAAGGCCTGGGGAGACACGCATAGGACGACGGCGCGTGGCGTCTAGCGGGCGATTCGTAGCAGGGGAGGACGGCCTGCGAGGAACAGCCTCGCGCCCCAAGCCTTTTCGGGAGCGAGTGCGGTTCCATGGCGCCAGCAATTACCCAAGCAATAAACCAATCAATACGAGGCAGCCAACAGGTCCTGGTGGCTTAAGTAAACCTATAAATAAACGGATAATGCCATTAAGGTAATGTGGCATAACTAACCGGAAAGTGCTGTTTATGAGCTTTTATATACTGGCATTACGACATTCGTGTATTAGCCTTCGTTTCGTACAATTCTCCGTTTGACTGAATTCGATCAATCTCAACTTATATCGAGAATTTCGTTTCTAGTACTCAGTGTGTTCAAGTTCAATTTGTTTTGTCTCATTCGGAAGTTTTAATGGATTCTGAAAATTTTGCAGACAAACTCAGCAGTAGTACACAAGAATACGATCATCTAAGAATCCTATTTTTAAGTTGGAATAACGAAATATGTTTAAGACATGTTCCACCATTGTTCCAACTAATAATTTTAAAAAAGAATACTTAACACAGTCGGTGAAAATGGGAAAACTAATTTGCCTTTGGCAGCAAAATAAACAGATCCGCTTATAATAAAATAATTATCCTACAAGATGACATTTTGGATTAGCCCGGAAACACTAATCAATTAATCACAACAAAAGTTGTGCATTTTCTGTAATAAATAAATATACTTCATTGTGCTATCTGCGGGGTACTTTACATACACACACGACATCGTCGCATTTTTGTGAACTTAGAATAACGATGTCAATAATAATCATTTTATTAATAGTACAAGTTACACACATGCGACCTTGAAATTTGGATAAAAAATTACGAGAGTGATAATTGATACGTGAGAAAGATTAATAATTAATGAAGGGGTATACCATTCAGAATAATAATAAAGAATCACTTTTGAACCAGATTTCTTTCAACATGAGGAGACATTTTCGAGAGATAGAGCGGCAGTGCCTGTAGTTACAGAACATTATCTCGAACTCCCATCTTCTAGAGTCCAAGCTATCCCGGCGGTCATGAACTATTTATGCGGCCGTTAATTCCGGTTTAATTGAGCGAGTTGTCTTGTAGATTATGTAACGAGTGGAAAATGGAAAAATGCAAGACTAATAAAGCAAACAGACGTCAATCGCTTTTCTACTTGTTTTAGCTGCAGCAAGATCAAGGACTAACCAATAACAGTTTATTTTCATAAAGTTCAATCCGTTAAAATTCCTACGTTTTGAACTGTGTGTACATTCAATCTAGTCTCAGTGCAGAGGCTTTTTACTTTCCCGTATACATACGTATATACCGAGTATTATATGTAGTATCTGGAAAGTTACGTAATGCTGCAGAAAATCTATTTCGAGATTTCAATGGAAATATACGTTTCGGGGTTAAAACGCCTTAACCACGCGTATGATTTCTTTTCAAATTGAAGAAACCTCTGTATATCCGGCTCGAGTCGAAACTTTGAGATTTTGAAGAACATTCTTAAAAATCTGGGGGTTCTTAACATAGTGTTAATTGCACTTTGATATGACGTAAAGTTCATTTCGGTGGATTTTTCTTTAAAAAATTAGACAAATGTGAATTGTTTGAAAGATCTCTTACGCCGTTGATATGCTCATTTTCAATTTGAAAACACTATTGTATTTGTGTGTTAAAGTATTTAAAATGACGTTGAATGAAGTTTTTCGAGAACTCAAAAATTTCTGTGAAAAGAGCTTTAAATTTTGAATGTAGGTAGAGCTTAAACGCCAATTTTTTTAAAACGGTTGTAAATTTTTCAAAGAAAATTACCATTTAGGGCGGGGTTTTACTGTTCTTTAATACTATTAAAATAACATTTACGTTCTAATATTAGAAAGCCGAAAATTAAAAAAAAAGTACTTCGAGTGGCGGTAGATGGCAAGTGGCAAGAGTATGTGGCGAGTCCGAGTAGGTAGCCGAGACCAAAGGAAAGAGAAAACTAATACGTGCCATTCTGTAGCACCACTAGTTTTGTTTACTTTGAACTCTAAGGTCATCTAAAGACAAACATGTTCAGAAATCGTGGCGCGTATGTAGGTCAGCTATAAAGTTCATGTAACTATATAAATTAAAAGGAAAGATTTCGTGTGATTCTTAAAAAATATAGATGTTTTTAAGAATCAAACGAAACCTTTCCCTTTTACCTGTACATACACCTCCATCGGTAGCGGAATGGTCATCATTGCGTGAGGGTTTTGTTTGAACTCCTAGAGCGAATCAAAATTTATTTCGCTTGGGTGTAAGTAGTGGGCAGTTTTCGTATCGGCACTGTAAATTCAGCTAAAGACGTCAAGTATAGACCTCCACATATTGTAAAAACAAGCCGACCGCATCTCTCGCGTATCTATCAGGCGAGCATATTTAGTAACACCAAGAACGGAACAATTTAATGGCTCGAGATCACTAGTGATGATAAAGAATAGCACATACTTTCTCATACTAGTTAGTTTTCTAATGATTTCAGCCTGGCCAAACTTTTCGGTGTTGCCCCATCACCTCACCAGCTGTCGCCTATCGCCGACAAACGTACAGTGTTGGAAATAAAAATTGATGGCGGCCATTTGCGGCTAAGTTCGAGGCTCGGCTTGGGCAGCCTCATATCATGAAGAAACGTCTTAGGTGGGGTCTCACAAACCACCGCAGCCAACCTTACGAAAGGGGGTGTGGCCTAGCAAAAGTATGAACGAGAAAACGGCGGACAACAATGAGAGGGAATGGATTGTCAGTAAAATGAATGAGGGTTGGCATAGGATGCTAATATCCAATAACATTTGCGTATCTCGAAAACAAAAGGCGATAGCGCTCATCGGATTGCGGAATTTCACGCCTTGGTGAAAGGTAATTGTAATGAGAATTAAATATATTTGCAAAATATGTTAATTTATAAACAATTTCCGTTGTTTGCAATTTCTCTGTTAGAAGGGTTCTCTAACGTCACAGAACCAAAAATTGAGAATTAACAATTTTGCAACAATTAATATTTTTGTTAGCAGTTGCGAAATGTGCGCTATTTCTGGCGGGGGCTATTCCAAATTTGTCCCACAGTTGAATATTGCAAAATAACAATTTTAACAAGAGTTGCAAATTGATTGCTTAATATCTAGTTTAATTGTTATTGTAATTATAAATATACACATGGTCCTCGTAGAATTTGAATGAAATGGTTCCCTAGAAGTCGTCTATCGATTCGAGAAATACACTATTATGCAAATTTTGCAAATAATATAAACATACAATTGCAAATCTGCAATTATGATAGTTTTTCTTACTGATAAAATCTACTGTAAAGTGGACATTTGAAAAAGTTCATGGATTGTGTATGAAAAATAATATTGAAATGAAAATGTCTATGAGAAAGTATTTGGTCTAATATTAGAGATATTTAATCGCATATCAACGTATTTTCGTCAAAAAAAAAGTGTTAAAACTGGTGAAGTGAATGCGTTTATACATTTATTTCAATGAATTTACTTTCATGTTCATAACACCGTTTCATTCTAATTATTTTTATTCGAAAATATTTCCACATCTGAACTAGGGACGAACGCTGTTTTCTCGTTCATACTTTTGCTAGGCCACACCCCCTTTCATAAGGTTGGCTGCGGTGATTTGTGAGGCCCAGCTTAAGACGTTTCGTCGTGATAAGGGCTGCCCCAGCCATGCAAAAGCTGAGCTTAGCTGCAGATGGCCGCGATCCATTTTTGTTTAAAAAAACAACTCTACATTACATTTTTTTTTCAATTTTTCGGATTGTTATGGTAGAACCGAAATATTACTTTAGAATATTGTAGAAGAGTAAAACCTGGTCGTACTCGTATATGCCCTCGCCACTTACACTTTTCTCCCATTCAATTGATCTTTAACCATTATGATCAATCTATAGAAATTATACACATAAATTATTTTAATTGCAAAACATTATCCAGCATTTAAACTTCTGATCATGCACGATCAAAAAGTACCAACAGAATTAAGACTTTTTTTCACAAAGCCTACGTGGGTATTTAGCAGCATATTCGTTATCATTCTGATCTGATGGCTTAATTCACTCAGTCACACCTATTATCAACAGCATTTCGAAATTACTTGAATAGATTCGGACAATTCTTCGTCATTGATTCTAAGTGGAATCCAATGAATCTCTCGTGAAAAGTATTTCTAACCTTCACACCATGAAAATACATTCACTTACAAACTCCAGTCTTCTGATACTGTTAAGCAGCCGACCGGCGGAAGAATTTTAAAAATGTATCAAAATTTTTCGGAGAGCGATTGGGCCTTCAGCGACGCTTATTTGTTATAGATGCTGCTATTAAAATTTTCAACTGCCTTGAACGCTCTGAATCAATGTCTTACGTACACAGTGTTCCATCACGTGACTACTGTCTCAAATGGAAGCGATTTTCTACTACGCACCGGCTCCCTACACCCCGTTTGCCTCACGGGCTTCACTCGTGAACGCACTGCCCTGGAGGCTACTTTTGTGCATTCGCACGATGTCCCCACACAGCGCAAGAGGCATCCCCACGACACGCTCCCTCACAGCTATATCCTCCCAGCCCATGTGACGCGCGACGTCATACTAGCGTTGGCGTGGCAACTAGCATCACGTGATTGCCGCAGAGCCACGCGGTTTTGGCAGCTGCCAGTTCTAGAATTCCCCAAAAGAACTTCTAGAATATTCAGCACCTGCGTTTCGGGCCTTTCCAGCCCCCACCCGCTTGCCGCCATAACGGCGTCTGCCGTTCATTGCGCTTTTTTTAATTTGTGTCCGAAAGTACCGGTTTTTCTTTAACAATTCTAAGAATTAGATCTTTGATTATTTTTAAAAACAACCTTCTGGACGTTGTAAAACCAACAATTTTAGCGACACAGATACTTACTCGGGCGTCATATTTACTGTTCAACGGAAATAATCTCCCGATTCAGCAACAATGTTTCGAGTCTTCAAAATACGCCTAAAGTTACAGTAATACAAGTGATACTTGTCTACAGGCCTCGATGAAATCAAAACACTACAACACACCTTATACGGAAATCTTTGTTTCTGAGACGAGACGACTGATCTTGTATTCTTTGTCATTTCACTCAACATTTACAGTGTTACAAGAAAGTATGTACCATGTTATAACACTAATAGTTTCGGAATCCTCAATATGTGTATTTCCGTCAAAATCACATCCGTTTTGAGCAACAGTGCAATATACATATTTTACGTGCAAAGGAATGTGAAACGGTTAAATTAGTTTACTATGTTCATCTAATACTCATTAGTGATATTTTACATAACGATGATGCAATTGAACTATTGATACCCATTATTTCCTATCTGGATTTTATCGCATATTGCTAAATTAATGTATGTGGAGATAAATTTGCATGCCGAGTTATTGAAAAATAAAACTGTAAAATAATTATGTTAAGTGACAGCAAGGAAATCGTCAATAACACTGCTCTGTCTACATCATTTTTACTGACTTTAAGCTAACAGCTGATCTTTGTTAATTTGAAAATTCTGAATTCAGAAATAATATCCATTTTCACCATCACGTCAGGTTATTTCAGAAATGATGATTTAATATGTTTTTCACTGTTGCAGTTGCCTGTATTACTGTTGCTTTCGATCGATCATTCAGCACTATTTTGGAGAACCACATTAGGATTCAGGTAAGAGAAATGTTATAAATGGTTCTGTGTTGTTTTAAAAATATTAAATTAATGTATTTTTGTTTGCAATGGATTGAGATGAAAAATAGCTGTAATTTGTGGAAAGTGTAAAAATGCTCCAACATACTTTGATACATTGGTAGTAAAGTTAGAACTCCAAAATAAAGAACAAATATATCTGATTTTGCATCCAAAGTTTATTATGCATATTTTGGGGTTAAACTGAGTGACCAGGACAATAGTTGGGCCAGGACATGTGTAGAAAACCTATGGACCAAAGGACAAAGAAAAAGCTTAAGTTTCAGAGTTCCATAGGTATGGTGGAACCAGAAAGATAGTGGGCAAGACAGCTATTTTGTATGGTTGATGTGACAGGCTTTAACAAAAAGTCTAATCATTCCATTTAGTATCCTAAGTTCTTACGGTCAGCTGTAGGACCCATACCACGCGCTGATGTTCCGGGCCCTATTTTCCAAACATTTCCAACTCTCAGTTCTCGATCCAGTTCCTGTGACGTGTCCAACATCTGTCAAAACCAGATAGTGACGACGTCTTCGAGGTTTCTGATGAACGCGCTCTGTGCCATTCCCTCAAGGTGAATCGAACGACCTTGTCCGTGGTCTTGATCTCCCTCAAGCATCATTGGAATTACTGCATTTCAGGCTACAGGGGAGGGATAGTCCCCGGAACAACCATCATATATCGACACAGGGAAGAACCTGGCAAAATATTCTGAGATGGATGAACAACTTCTATACGGCACCGGAGTCAAAGCTCTCATTGAAACTATGTGATGCAAGTGCCTTGCAGAGGAATCGAGGTTGTTCACTGACAAATTAGAATCTACTTCTAATGGAGGATGAAGCAAACTATGAAACAATTAGAATACATTTCTAAAAAATAAATTACTCTGATCACTGCTGAACTTTTGTAGTAACATAAAGATAATATCGATACACCTAAGTCAAAAAAAAGGGTACACAAACTATCCATGTTATATGTGCCTTTGGAACTACCGTGCAAAGGAAGAACTCTGGATAAGAAAAGAATGGCCTTTAAGGGAGACATTTAAAGTTGCCGACAAGACTGTAAATCATGAACTTCTTCTTGATCGTAGTTTACCACCACTGCATGTAGATCTTATGAAGATGTTTGTGTAGGCTTTGGTTAAAGATGGTGCTAATTTCAACAAATCTGCTCCGTATATCTGCTCTGTATTTCCATCACTGACACATAAGAAGTCGAAAGTTGGCATTTTTGATGGCACCCAAAATGCTTCTTTTGAAAGATAAAGAATTTTTGGAAACAATAACACCCTTGGAGAAAGATTTGTGGAGTGATTTTTGTACTGTTGCAAGAAACTTTCTTGGCAACAAACGAGCAGACAGTTATAATGTTCTGGTTGAAACTTTGTGACAGCATATCAGAAAAAAGAAGCAAAAATGAGTGTCAAGATGCATTTTCTACACAGCCACTTAAATGTATTTCCCACAAAGTTTGGTTCTGTGGGTGAAGAGAAGGGTTACCACTTCCACCGAGATATTAAAAACAATCGAAAGTATGTAGTATGACAATCGAAGGTATATCATGGTATATGGAAGGCATATGATAGCAGATTAATGTTGGTGCTTGCAGCAAGACATCGCGAATTCTAACTCTTCTAGATAATCAAAGAAGCGTAAGTTCCTTCATCATGATTATGCTTAGTGCTTTTGCTTTTGTTAAGTTTGTATATTTTACAAGTTATTTATAAGTCCATACTAAAACAACACTATTGAAACTATATTTAAACCACTATTTACCTTGTTAGCATGAAGAAATGCAAGTGCTGCATAATAGGGTCCTTCTGCAACACATGAAAATGATAAATTTTTAAAATGAGTGTTGTGAAAAATTGTGACGTGATGAACAATTTCTGACAGGATATTTGTAATACGTGACCTCAAATCATAAAAAATCATTTCAAACATGTGGGTAGACAAAAAAAAAGGATTCCCATGTTGAACAGTGTATTTTATAATAATCGTGTAACATAACTACTTTTGCTGTTCACAATCAGACATGCATATGTATTTACAAAGTTTCATAGTTCATGGATACGTATTGATACGTTTGTATTCGCGAAATCAGACAGGAACTTGAGACAATGATGAGAGACTTGTATAATCACAGAGAATGAGAAAGGTATTATCTTACACGCTATTAAACCCAAGTTGAAACGAATCACAAAGAGAGGGAAGTGAATGTCAATCAAGAAAAATGACATACAAGTATGTAAATAAATTTGTTTACACCGAACAGACGATCTCATTTCACAACAGATCTTACGAATAAATTGAAAGACGAATTACATTAGCATAGAATAAATTTTGGACATTAACTTTTATACTTCTAGACAAAACTCAAAAAATTGAGACCATGAAAACAATTATTAGATAGTTGTGTTCTAACAGTGTTGTTTTACAGAGCTGAAACGTGAGCCTGACAGAACAAATAAACTTGCTGTCGGTCAAAGGATGGAAATAATAATCTTACTTGTACAGATCGCACAAAAGATAAGAAACAACATTTTTAAAAATTGCCAGCATAACTGATGTTCAATGGCGAAGAAATTGAACTGGAAATGGAGAGGACACATTGCCAAAATGGAGGCAGCTTTAATAGATCGGCTTATGCCACCACCACGTGACATCCACAAATAGGAAGGAGTAGTGTGAAAAGACCGAAGACACGATGGTACAGCGAAATACAGTGCGTAACATTGACACAGTGGAAACGGCTAGCACAAGATATATTATGGAAATAATATATTATATTACGGAAGAAAAAGAGCAATGATTTGTGAGTGATAAAAATGATACTAAATGGGAATTGAAGATCAAGTGAAATGGGACTGGATGCATGCAAATGAACCAAGTTCGATTTAAAAAACTACACAAATAATAATGTAGGCTTATGTAAATTTAATACTTTTAATGATTATTCGTTCGTCTTTGGTGTTAACGTTCAGCTAGTGCAAACTTAAACATTTTGATTAAGATGGAAGCTCCGCGGGCACTAGGGCATTTTCGCTCCGTGTTTTGCATTGCGAGCGACGGCTTCATAATTTAAGTCAAGAAGCAATTACATGGGGTTCATTTGTAATAGCCGATAAAGGAGATTAGGCAAAAGTGATTTTGAATTCTTTAACATAGAATGGTAGATCCAGGGACAACTCGATTACTCCTCATACTTGCATGAAACGTAAGCAATGAAATGCAATGAAGCAATTTTCCTATAAGGAATGAACTTTTTTCATACAGTGACGTAACTATGGTCACAATTATCATAAATCTCATTTAGGAAATCTGAAAGGTGCAGGGTTCTTGGTAGGGAGAAACATTGGCAGATGATCGCATGTGAACGTAAAAACAACATAATTCGGTTGCGAGATTCTGGTAAATGTGGGATTTTTAAATCCTATAAACAAAACAAATCACACTCCAATCTACCAGTAAAGTTGTTTCCAATATATTTAAAAACCTTTCGAGTAAACAATTGTTCAAGATTCGTCAATGGGATCCCATGTAAACCTCTTTACGTAACTCCTCTTTAAATTGACTCTAAAAATATTATATTTCCTGTTTTCGATTTCGTCAACATTAAATTCATTCCTCATTCATCGTCAAAATCTATAAACCTTTCCCCCATCTAAAATTACTTATCTTATCTTAACGACAAAATACCCTTCCCCGTTTGAAACAAAAGAACATAGCATGTAATTAACTTTGATATTAGATTCTACTCTCTTAGTTCGTGACGTTAACGTTTGAAAAAAACATATTCGATTGGAAATTATACTTTAAAAATAACTGCCCTGTAAAGATATGGTTAATGTTCAGCTACGTCAGACGTGGTTTCCCAGTTTCATTTTGTTTCTAAATTTATTTCTTCTTGACCGTACAGTATTTTAACGGTTTTAATAACACATACGATTTGTAAATTACATTTTTTGGATTGGCCATCTATAAGGTGTGAGGGTTTTGTACGGTGACTTAATTGTTTATTAAGTTTAATTGTTGAATAAAAAGACAAGGGTTAGGTGGTTATTATGGATTACGGTGGTTTGAATATATCTTTGGAAAATCTTATACGTGAATAGACTGCCTTTTTTCTATGTTAAAAATAATGGTACTTGGAGAAGTATGCAGAAGTAAAAATTGTTAGCTAATATTTATTGATTTGGAATAAACCAAGGGGCTTTTATTACAGTACTTCGCACGAATTTATTTTGAATTTATCTTGCGATGATTATATTACTATCAGCTGCATTAAAATATATCGAATATGCATATGTTCATATGATATTCGATATATGATGATAATGGATTTAAAATAATATTCACAATAATTTGTGAAAAACAATTAACAATTGATTAGAGTTTCGAAATTTTTGTGTAATTTTTATTTGAAAAGTCTCTTTTAGATTGTTCCCAAGACAATTTTTGGACCTAACATAAGTCTTGGATATTTATGAGGCATATGTTTTGGAATCCAAAGGAAACCTTTCTCATTGATTTTCAACTGTCGGGGAATGTTGGCACCTCGAGGAGTGAAACATTTAACCTACAATATTTCTGTTTTAATTTTGAACCACTGTGTACTTTAAATGTCTTACTAAACTATGTACTTGCGTAGTAAATAGAAAGTGTTGTAATGCTAATCACTACCGTGTAGCTAAGTAAACACTAAGTGAATAATATAGGAAAGCTTTCACAACATCCAGAACACTTTAACCGAACGAACAACTCAACAACGGTTAAGCGGAGTTCGTCTTATACGTAACTGCACAGACATTCATAATAGACCAGACCAGACAGTGGTCTTAACAAACCTACCGTTTATTTATTTATTTATCATATGACTACACATCTCAAACATATGTATGAATACACACACACACACACACAGACACATATATACACATATCCACAAAAACGAACACAATTGGAACAGTCATAAATATCGATTATACACGTACATCTAACAGAAAATATGTTGTCTCGCCAGAAATGGATCTTAATGAAAACTTTGCATTGCATATCCCTTGATTGGTCCGGATTCTGTTTAATGAGCACCAAGTTTTTTGGGGTATTTCAAAACCCGGTGGCTTCTCTGTTGTGCGTGAAATGTTTAGGCTTCCAGCTGGGACGTTTTTCTACCATCTCTCTCCAGACCTCGGTGATTCTGACATTTTCACCGTGAAGTGAACTAGCTTTTTTGAGAGATGGGTATCTAGATCGAAGTCTGTTTATCTGTAGATGTTTTAGATCAAGGTTTTATGAAAGTTTTGGAATATGTAGTATTTTTCCATATTCCCTTACAAGCGCCGATTGTCTACGGATCTCTGGAGGTGTTACATGACTAAGTACATGCAACCAGTTAACTGGGATTGATGTTTTGATGTTTGCGTCGTTGAGCCATACTGGTGCATTGAATACTGTCACCGAATATGCTAGCCTCAGGGCTGAAGCTCTGAAATCAGCTGCTGAAGATCCCCATGCAGCATCACTTAATTTCTGAAGGATATTGCTCCTGGTGTTAACTTTCGCAGCAAGGTTTGTTAGGTGCTTTTTATAAGAGAGAGTCCTATCCAGGGTGACACCAAAGTATTTGTGGTTTTCGTTATATTTCAGTAATTTCCCTTCGAAGAATAAAACCTGCTGTTATTACTTCGAACACATCATTTCTCATGCAAATAAACTAAAGGTTTTTGTCAAAATGTAGCATATTTTCAATGCTTTGCAGAGCTCATCGGTAGCGTAACACCGCGTCTGCGAGCAGGTGATGCTCCGAGAGAAAGGCTCGCCCACGCGCCCGCAGACCACCCTCGGGCAAGGCCGCCGCAAAAGCGTCCGCATGAATAGAGCGGGTGGAATTCGAAAATCGCGGCCGGGCGGCGCGGCCCCAAGCGGATTCGCGCGCAGGCGACGCGTCTATTTCTGCGCGCGCGTCACGCCTCCCCGCGACGGGCTAACACGCCCCCCGCAAGCCACGGAGCCTCCCGAAACAACGACAAAAATGTATTGCACAATTAGGAGAAAAACGTCCTCCCTAAACAGCGTTAACAGGCGATCAAGCAACTTCAATACTATATATTTGTACAAAGGAATATTGAACAATATTTCAATAATGAAAGGCGTTGTTTTTGCCAACAATATTTTTAATGAAAAAAGCAGTTTTCGATGGCTTACGCATTATCAGGTTTCCTGATATAAAAACATAAACAGATTAAAACATTATGTTAAGGACTAGTAGATTCCTAATACTAGATTAATTGACAGGTTATATTATATTACTTTTATAAGAGACTTCACATGGTAAGAAATAAAGGAAAGAAAAGGGGAGCGTAGTGATTCTTTCTCTCCCGTGGGAGCGTTCTTCCTCGCAACTTCCATCTGTCAGGAGAAGAGTACAGAGAATGAAGTATCGGAATTCACAAGAACAAAATTACACAAGTGGCAAAAAAATCTTCAAGTATACTTGCGGAACAACTACAAAACCCTTAGAATACAATCTACATGCAATATTTATAGGTCTTGGAAAATTTCTCCATTGGCAAACTTTAATGCAACATTGGTTTCTCGCAACAATGATATTCGCGCATTTCAATTTTTTCCTCACAATTATGCCGTTAATTTCGTCTGTTAGTTCATTCCCGTGTCACTGTCTTAATGTTTTTGTTTCGTTAAGCCACTTTGTACCTTTGCACCTATTTTGTTTTCTCTTTTTACTCATCCACGATTTGATTAATGTGGCAGCACAGGATTTATGAAATTCAGAAACGGATGTTCTCGCAATTGCGAAATGTTATTCTACTACACCGATCACTTTCGACGTTTGTTCAATTAAGAGGGGAGAGTCAAACAAGGACAAAAAGTTCCAAACGAGGTGGAGCACTCTTTTAACTGTCGGATATATAAGTGAAGCATAAGTCGGACTCTCCGTATTAAGGCATGATTGCACTTTAAACCTTGCCAGAGCCGCTTATTTCTCAATGCCTAGCGCCCACATCGACGCATGTAAGTGATGACTTGGGCACAAAATTAGAGTGAGCGCGTAATAATACGGCAAGAGCTGTGAGAGGGGGCGGGCGACGGTGGTTGCACCACGGGAGGCAGACCACGTTCCTACGCAGGCAAGCTGCGCCAAAGTGGGGCTGCCTTTGATGCGAGATTCCAAGGCCTGCTTTGCAGACTCCAATTGAAATGTTTTTGCGCATCCTTATTATATTCTGAATACAACTGTGCAGTAACTGTTAGCAAGAAATGCCTTACCTGTTTTCTGGTATACTCTCCAAGAATGTCCTGAGCACCCTTTTGAGTAACTCGAAGATCGTAGATTAGAATGTATAGTTAGGAACCCGCAGTCCTCAACAATTCTTTATTAGTGGCACTAATCATACGCGCTATAAAATGATTTATGCACTCAAATATTCCAATCATTAAGAGTACTCTTTGGACAGGAAGCCAGTTTCATTCAGCCACTTAATACATCTAAAGTCAGGTATGTAATAAATGATTATAAGTAATTCATTCAGTAATATTTACATTTAATTTTTGTTCTAAAACAATAGTAAAGGTAATAATTACATTATTAATGTGAATATATTATTATCAATAACAACATACAAAATAATAAAAAATATGAATATACTAAGCAAATCTGAAAACCTCAATTACCCTTCAGTAAGTGTAGCACAATAATGTATTTCAACTTATTCCCCTCACATGTCGTAGCTGACATTAGCATTACAGGCTATGCATTGTTCTTGTATCATATATCATTATGACATAATTTGAATTTATATTGAACTTTCGTATGTATACCTCAATACAAGTTCGAAGTTCTCAACCAAAAGCATTTTCTTCGGTTCCATTCCAAGTAAAAGGGAAAAGAAGGCTAGTTCATACGCGTAAGGAAATGTATATTTCACATATGATTATTCATTATTTCTTTTGGCTTACTTCTCCGAAATAGCTCTACCTCTAAAAAATCATTATCGTAGAAGGAAACGGTGTGGGATTTACATTTGCATCATAATAATAGATTAGAGACTTGCTTTTTGTTTTTTTCGTGTCTTTTATGAACAGAGGTTCCTAGTCGCCTCTGAACCGCACTGACGTTGGACGCAATGCGACCAAAAAGGCTTTCTGTGATTTACGACAAAACAACGCCTGCAGTCCATTATTAAAATTTCATTAATTTTTAATTAATGAGTGACAAAACCCAATTCAGTAACATAAAACTATGAAGTCACAATGAAATAATGAAGTTAACAATGAAGAAATATAATAAAATAATGAACTGTCTTTTAATCATTTTTCAAAACTCTTATATTCCGAGTAAAAGGTTTGATTCAAATCTATCGTTTCTGAAGATAGGCTGTCTCTAAACTCATTTGATCCCCTCTTCCACAGAAGAAGTGAAATGTACTACAAGCGAAGAAAACCAACAACATTCAGCATGGGAAATAATATGGCTCCGCGATTTGTCGCAGACACAAAAAGAGAACATGGTACAATACATTGTTCTTCGCACTACCATTAGCTATTGAACGCCGATCGCGATAGGATCCATAGAAAGGAGAGTGTCGTGCCTTTGCCAAGAGATATTTCAACAAGGAGACCCAGATAATGGTTATGTTAGAATTCATGCTGCTTATAGGCAAGCGAGTTCATTCTTCTCATTTGAGGTGAACGAGTTATTGTTACTAGCTGTCAAAATGGCTATTATCGAAAACAGGTTTGCTGTTATACTCTGTCTTTGCTGACGTTCGTAGGGAAGCAAACAAAAATAAAAGATCAGTTCGCAGGCGTATTGCAGTCGGTGTGATTGGATTGTCAGTATTTTTCCAATATCTTTTTTTCTTTGCTTTTTTGCTTTGCTTTGATTACTTTGCTTTTAATTTATGAAAATAAAAATCTAAGCCCCCCAGGTATATTCTGTGTACAGTTCGGATGGAAATACTTATATGCTAAAATACATAAATCAATTTCCAATAGAAAAAACTGTTAACAGATATGAAATCATCAGAAAACATACCATACAAATAACTTTTTCGTTTCCACTTGACAGACAAAAAATTGGATATTGTTTTCTAGAGCTATAAATTAAGGAAACCAGTCAAAACCGTTCAAAAGGGAACATTATCGAAAGTGTTGAAACGCAAGATATCATTAAAACCCTTTCACCGGACCATAATGGATTCTTAAGCGGGACCACTCGCATCCAGATTCGATTTCCGGAGTCTGATTGCAGCTTAAATTCTGCACGTGAACGGAATTCCATAGAAATCCTCTCATCCCAGGACAGAAAGTATTCGAGCAGGCTATAAGAAAGAAGAGTGTATGGCACTCTTGATTAACATATTATTGAATTAATACCGATACCAACACAATTAATACCCATGAACGCTTGAATGAGTTAACATCGTTTAATGTTGTTAACTATCATTTATCGCGAACTGATGTAACTGTAAAGCTCACGGCGAATTAATTCAATGGACCCGAGTTTGTCTCGTCAGAAACAAAACCATTGCCCCTCAGATGGCTGATAGACAGCGTGCTAGCTTTGTGTGACTCGGTCCCGGGTTTGATTCCCGGCTGGGACAAAAATGAAGCTATAGCTTTCTAATACACATCGTCTACGTTTCTACAGATGTAAGACAAAAGATAGCTCAGGCAGAAGTGATGTGACATCGAAAAAAAAGCATCGATGTTAACAAACATCGATGTTCAAATTAATTGTGTGCTTAAATAATTGAAAAGGAGGTTTAAAAATATAAGAACAATAGCAAAACTAAGCCTGAGCGCCCAGGGTCATCGTGAAGGGTCAGTTCTCAGGACCCTAAAAAAGGGTACGGGAAGAGGGGAAGGCTTTACAACTGTGTCGTGTGCTTTGATAGTCTCTGCACATGTGAAATAAGAAGAATGGCGGAAATAGCGGTGCGCTAGGATAATCTCGGCTGAGAAATAGTCACTTTGATGAAGGTACTACGGAGTTCGTTAGGTCCGAACAAAAGACCTGACAGAGATGGTGCCATCAGCTATTGTTTCATGTTTTAACTTTTACAATTGAGATAATGGAAATTCTTGTTATCAAGCAAAACATGAAAATGTGAAAACAACGAGCACAAAACACCGCTGTTAAAAAATGGATTCAACATATCGTTGTGCAAAACATCGATGTTTCTATGTAAATCTGGAAATTATGAATACATCGACATCAAAGTTCTATCACAATCAGTCAGACCAAATAAGATAGGTACGGTGATGGAAATACGCCAGGCTCACCACATATATATTTTTATTGACTGGCTCCTTCCACTTTCAGTCTTCCGTGCTCTTTGGGCACTCGCGTTTCCCATTGCGTGAAATGGCGTCCTCCTAGCTGTCTCCAGCACATTGTCAAATTGTTATTTTTAGTGCGTTCCACGTAGCTTGGGTAGTAATTTTCTTATGTCATTTTTCTCTCATTACTTTTACATAAAAATATATTTCTTATATGTTTGTCCTTCCACGCTTTGGTGCTCTTATATATTTCCTTTTTCATTATTATAGACCCACTAAAGATGGGAAAAGTTTGAATTTAGGGAACTGTTTTTTTAATAAATATTAAAACTTTGAGTTGTTCGATTATTTCTTAATTTACATCGTGGAGTATCACAAAATATCTGATACCACCACTAAATTTAATGCATATAGCTTTTGGTCTTCCATTATTATGCAATGGTGACACATCACATTTAAAAAAAATGCCAATGTTGAATGCAGCCCAGTGTTGAATAACAACAGTGATTTTTCGACCTGCTTCTGCCACCGAAAGCAAGCGTTTCTCATTGCCTTGGCAAACTCCACGCGCCTTTGTCTCTCGTCTAAGGTGTGTTCAGAACGCGCTCCCCACTTCTCGGCGCTTTTGTCGCGTTTGGGAATGGAGGGGCCGGCGTGATTCATTTACAGCTCGGTGTTACCCAGCTCGGCAGAGGGGCGCGGCGGGGCCTCGAACCACGTTCCGGGAATCCCGCTGCATCGCGGCCGTCACAATGTGCCCGAGCTCCGCCTTGGCTCGGGAATCCGGCCTTTTGGAAGGCGGCTTCGCCCGGAAATGCCGGAAAATTATGGACTACTTTCCCCATTCTTCAGAAATCGAATGGAATTGTGCTTTGATTAATGAAATAATCTGATATAGACGTTTGTGCAATATTCCAATTGTAATATATTGCACCGCTTGTGGAATATTCCACCTGTCATGCATGTCTATAAATGACATATTTAAGAAGAATTTTACAGTACGTGTGTCTCTCTTCAGCCATTACACAATAATAATTGTGTATTACGCTTATAACAGGTATTATTTGTAGCACGACACAAAGGAATTTAGAAACGGACATGTCGAAAACTACTGTGGGGTATTATTCTCATACCTTCTACGGTTTCTCGTGATATTTATTAAACCAACATTTAAAAATTCGACATATTTATGTTATCAAATGACTTTACGGGATTACCGAATACCTTGTGGTACTGCAATATACATCTCACCACGATCCCAATTTATGATTTCAGCTTGGTCACGACTATCCAATAACTATACACGAAAACTCACACGGCCGAGCTGAACCAAGCCGACTAACAAGAACAGAATGCTTTTGTTTTCGTTGGTTCAGGAGATTGGGAAAGTTGACATGCGGAAGAATAAAATGAAAATTTCCTAAGGATAAATTCCGTCTTCCTTAATTTAAAGAAGATTAAGAAAAAAAATATATTTCTCAAAGTAAGAGTCAACAATTGACACAATGAATACTAAAATTAAATATTTACGTGTGTAGTGAGTAGTAGAGGTACGTATTGAAGACCCTGAAAGGCCTATTTCGAAAAAAAAAGAAAATACATAAATAAAAATATAGTGGACAAACAACAGACGTGTGGTTACGTCGTGATATTACAATTTTGCGAATGTTTTAAAACTCGACAGAGTTAAATTTATTTCGAACAAATAATTAGAATTGCAAATGAACTTAAAAATATGAAAAGAAATTGAAATTATATAAAGTTCGCGCACGTACAAAATGAACTTGAATTCAAGTTATCTAGACATATGTTGTTAAATTTATACTAAAGTATCATTCAAAGACAAAATATAATAATTAACTTTTTCTTTTCCTACAAATACAGGTAAATCATGTAAATGTGTATTAATATTCCCAGAAGTAAGCTAACGCTATTTCCGAGAATTATGCACTAGAAAATTCAGTAGCGTCATCTCCAAATATACTTCAATACATACAAGCCTATTCATTTCTTGGTAGACAGTAGCTCATCTACGGGCAGCTTATCACAGGAAAGCGCAGAAAATAACTGCGGCTGTGACGGACGAGAGACTTCCTTGTGCGCAGGAAGTGGCGCGCATCGCACGGCACCGGCCGCCCGCGCCGCGCCATGAGAAGTGCGACTGAGCAGTTGCGACGGCATCCGTCAGACATCTCACAGCGTAATATCATTGATATGGAACGTCCATGGGATCTACTTCACACTTAAGGGGAAACTGCACCAGAGTTGAACTAATGTCCTTTTGGAAATGGCGTCTTGAAAGCTGAGTGTATGACGAATCAAGTACGCACATATTGAGGGAGAAAAATGAACGTTTATTTGATTGTTTGTGGCTTATTTTGTATTTTCTGATTTGTTTATTTATTAACACTGTTTGTTGTAATGCCGGCTCGGAGCCAGCATTGCTGCTGTTTCAGCAGTATCTCTGACTGCAAAGTGCTAGGATTTGCGTTCCGATTTTCCTCACTAGCTAGACAGCCCCCGGACCTTAGTTCCTCGGCGGCACTCACGTCGTAGTGCCAAGGTAGGTGAGCTGAAAATTCGGTGTTAAGCTCATGGTTACCTGTCAGCTGGGCCCCTATCCCCAACCTTTAGAGCAGGATTGGTGGCAAGGGGGCGCAGTGAGAAGATGGGTAGTGGGCCCCAAATGGCCGCGCCTCAGCCAGGCATTTGGTTTCGTCGTGGCTGTGCCCGATGCTCGTGGGTAAGGTTCATTCCGGCGCACTGCCAGAGGCGCTTACTTGGACTCCGATGCTAGCTGTGACAGCTAGTAGCCCAGAGCTAGCAGGTTGGTCATAGAAATAATTGGGAAAGCGCTGTGGGATGCTGTGTTCCGGTGTATACGAATGCTACCCCAAAGGTGGGGGGATAAGGGTCAAAGAGCATAGGGCTCTCCCTTGAAGAGTAAAATCCTCCTGGTAATAAAAACATGTGTGGATTAGATCACGTTAGGGTATCCACTAGCTAGATAGGTAAGATGAATTCACCCGCTGCCTGGAGGAGAATTCCAGCTCTGAATACTCTCTGCTCTTAGTTTATCGTGATTTCTCCGAACAATGCAGGTGAATGCCGGGGCAGTACTCTAACAAATCAGCGTTGGACAGCACGCGATCTCTCCTTCCTCTTCCTTGTTTCTATCCTCTTCCATTATACACATACATTTACTCTTACTTCACTACACTACCGCACATATCGGGAGATCAGCCGGGAGCTTATAGATTCTCCTGACTCGGGTGCTGATCCCTTGGGGGAAATACCTCGAGGGGGATTCCCCGCAAGTCGATGTGTAAGTCGACGCCGGATGCCACCTCCCGGGATGAAAACATTCACAACACTAATGAGAGTAATGAGCATAGCAGCTGACGTTCCACAAAACATGAATCAAAGAATCATAGTTAATGTGGCTATATTTTCATCCCCGCCGGTGCTGCCTCGAGGCAGCAGGGCAGGGCCGCCGGGGGAAGGAAAGGAAGCCGCGCGCTGCGTCAGGCCGCGAGGAATGCGCGAGCGCGGCGCTTCGGGTGGCCGCTTCCGGCGTCGCTTGGCGCTGGCGCTGGCGCTGGCGCTGGCGCTGGCTACCACCCCGCTCCGGAGACCTCCCAACGCCGCAGCTGCCGCGGCGCCTCCGCGGCCGCGTGCGTTTCCACTTGCTAGCGACTACGATGGCCTCTACGACTCGTACAGCATTTAGCATATTTATAGTTTTAATAGTGTGCATGCTGCAGCTGCAAAATGTTTGCCAATTAATGTTATTACTAACCGCTTATCCTAAGTATAAAGGACTTTATATAGACTAGCGGAACCCGACAGACGTTCTGTTCTTCATCTCCCTCTTTCTACTCCCTTCTCCCTTCCTCTCCCTGTCTCTCCCTGTCTCTCTCTTTCTCCGTCCCCCTCTCCATCTCTCTCTCCCTCTCTCCGTCTCTCCGTATCTCTCTCTGTCTCTCTCGCCCTCTCATTCACGTTTAGTTACAGATTCTGCTCGTCTAAGCAGGTGGGGTAAAATCGAGAAGCGCCGGACCAGCAAAAATATAATAGAATGCTCAAGATCTCATTCTGTAGAATAGGGTTTGAGAAAAGTTTCTTTGTGGGGTTTAGCCTCAATTTTTTTAGTTTTTAATACCCTAGAACGCTTCGTTTAGGAGTTATTTAACGACATATATTTTTTAAACATTCTGCCGAGTGTTGCAGGTTGCATTTAACATGTATATTTAGTTTTGTTCTACAGCGCCATCTAGTGGAGTTACAACAAAATTAATAGCATGTAAACCTTCTGGGTGAAAAAACACCCAGATGTGCCAACTTTCATGAGCGTCAGTCACGGTGTCTGCGTTAATCTCTCTTACATATACCAACATCCATTCTTTCTTTCTCGCCTTACGAATTCTTCGTAAGAAGAGAAAGTTATGTAATCGTGCGCCAGAAAATGGCGAATTTTCGCCAGAAAAACTCTTATTGCCGAGCTGTGGTAACAAAAAAGGGGATAAATCCTATTGATAAATTTAGAAAAAAAATCCTCTAAAACGTGGTGTTACCAGAATCCGTTTTGTATACATATATCAACTACGGCGATAGAAGGCACCATGAGAGAAACCTAATGCAATGTTTGAAATCAATATCATTACGTCCCATATTCATGAATTTATTTTTGGATATATAAATAATTATTTTTCGGACTCGTTTTTCAAAAACAGTAATATACGGTTTTCAATATTCATCCAGAGGTGCTGTGTGAGAAAACGTAAAAGCAAAATCGACAGAAAACGGTGCATGAGACCTGGGAATTAAATTTTTAGAAGAATAGCCAATAAAACAGAGCTATGTGTAACTACTTTTATATAACTCCAATAACTGTATTAAAGTCACCATCACTGTTAATAAGAATATTACTACTAAATCATTTAAGTGATTCAATTCAGATACTATATTTTCCGACAATTTTCAATAATTTTCTTATGTATTATACAATAGCCTTTGATCCTATACGGATTTACGAAGGGAATGCGAACTTTCTGGTGATGATAAGAAATCTCTAGCAAGAGGTCTCAAAGAAAGGCGTCAACATCTAACACGTTAGATATGTGCTCCGTGAAGCTAGTATCTAAACAATCGCCAAAATATATTGGTTCGTTTAAAGTAACGGCCACTATTTCCCCTTTTTTACGGCTTGGCCTCCGACTATACTCTTTTTACTGCCTTCACATTTGCATTCGCCTGATAGTGAGGAGCGCTCCGAATTTCGCCCACGATCGCTACTTTTGGCTCACTTTTGTTTTTCATAAATCTTATATTTTACTGCGCAAGATTGGTGTCAATTTCAGGAGCATATGCTTTATAAATTAACTTAGATAATGCACGTCAAAATAGTCGTTTCTTCCACATGCCAATTTAGGCCAGAGATAACTTGAGTAAACTGATTTAGTTGTATTTATACTTTTATCTGTATTTATAAATTCATCGCGATAAAAATGTACATATTGCGATTTGTGTATAATTTCTACATATTCTTGGCCAATTGTAGTTTAAAAATTTTTGACTTTCTAAAACCAAAGCCTTATGCATAAGTCACGCCATAGGCATAACTTGTGGTCGAAGTATGGGTCATGATAAACATTCCTTCAATTCAATAAATAGGAAATGAAAGAATGTTTTTAAAGCCAACCTCAGCCGGGATGCGCTATAGTTTCAGCACTCTTGATGTAGGCTCGCCGGCGATCATGGCGGCCACCGTGCTTTTTCAAGTCAAAGCATACGAGCGGTGCTGTAACCTGGGTGCAACCGTCCGTAATAATTGCCCGTAACTAGCGCCAAACGTAATGCTAGAATACTGTGTTTCCCAGAGTGCGCTCCTTTAACTGCAAAAGTATTGCTTCAATTTGCTTCAAAGAAGGAGGCACTTCAGCCACTCTATGTAGTATTTTCTAGCTCGTTGACTCTCATTTATATCAAATATGTTTCTCTGTCCAAACTTGTTTGGTAAAGTAGTGCATGCAAGTGCCGTAAGGTAACTGCTCAAGTTTTACGGTGCTACCAACGTTATTCGTTGTACCTGATTTAACTCTTATCAGTAGCCATAACTGATTTAACTCATGGCAGTCGGACACAGCCGGCCATGTTAGGTTGCTGATCATGGACCTGTTATTTTTCAAGTGTTATTAATAACTGTTATTAAGAATCGACTGTTATTGCGATAGCAGTTATTGAAGAAAAGATATTAAGCCAGTCTCTACTCTGAACTCGAAATGATCCCTTGAGTCGCACTATCGACGCATGTGATATGGTTCACTCCCAGGAAGGTGCATTCTTAACTGCGCTTCGCTTCCATGATGTCCTGGATTCCATTCCATTCTGCACGGGAGTCCCAAGTGACATTCCCACGAAATATTGGAAGATTATTTTGTTGAATGGAGAGAGGACCTGTTTCAAATTATTCTTGAATATACAATTCTTTTATTTTGTCTCATTTCCACTTAATTGTAATTATTCGCTTGTAATATAAAACATTTAAAACGTGTTTAACATTTTTTAACTCCAATTGTGGAATTCTCTTATTAAACGACTGAATCTCGTTGCATAATGAGTGCAATTGAATGAGATTGAATAATTATCAGGTAAGGTTGAACTTGCCCGATGCCGTATCTTCTCATGGACAACTTAACGTAGTTTTCTCAAGAGTAAAATGTTTTTATAATAGGGAGTGACCTCGCTCTTATTCTGGTTAACGGTAAGTTAGCAACGTATTAATAACGTAAGTACGCTCTAGTAAAGCGTTAATCCGCTGTGAAAGAAAATTGTTTAATAAAAATGTATGTTATTGACAATAAACTGTATTAAAATATATTAAATATTTTAATGATTGTGTATGAAAATTTTTTCCTACGTGTTAATATTTTTGATTTTTCATGGTTGTATTGTCACGTGTCGAAAATTTGCCTGAAATCTATAAAAAAATAAAAACAAGTAATTAGTTTGTAAAACACAATTCGTTTCGGGCTTAGCACGTTTTTATTAAGATTTTTTTAGAATTTGCGATTTATATTTAATTTACATCAAAATTTCACAAAAATAAATGCAAAATGTAAACTAATATCTAAAATGACATAAAGCTCTTTTAATTATTTCTGTACAAAAAATAAATTTAACAGGCAGATATTACGGTTTTTTTCTGCACTTCAAGACTAACATGTCGATTTAGAAACAAGGAAGTTACACATTTTTAAAAGAGAGCTGTAGTAGCAAGTTAATGGTAGAAGTGTCATTATAATGAACTGTCAGTGATCGCACAAACAATACACCTGACAAGACCTTAATTTCAAACAACAATCTTTTGAAATCAACACAGGTCCAAACCTCTTCTTCGTAGGTCATTGTTTAAAGGCCTCTCGTCCGCGCCGAGGGGCAGCCGATCGCTATCTTCATGTCAAGCAGCCGGTCACGACGCGTCCGTCCCCGCGCGGAGCCCACAATGCAGGCGCCGCTATCCTTTCTAAATTTCACGGTTCAACCCAAGGCTGAGCACATGCTCAGCTCATTTAGACGTCCTCATTCGGGATATAACGCAACCTTGCAGTTTGATTTAACGATTTCAATAACAATTTGACTGCCCTTTGACCCGAAAATAGAGTCACTACTTTCGTTATAGCCAATATTAACAATGGACGAATAATCAAAATCCTATTTGGCATAGGTCGCACGGTATTGCCTTACACAACGACCTGTTGTGAAAATATCCACGCCTAGATAAATGCATAGATCCGTGTCCTACTTTCTTGTGCAAGAGTCTACCACCTGTGTTGAGAAGACAAGACTATTTGTCGCCGTGGTTTAGAAATTCGAAGTACATGTTGTTCTTCCATTTCCCTACAGATGTGATTAACGTATGTGCTTATTAATTAACAGGAGGGCTCAATTCGCTTGAGTACAGAGATGAACATTTCTTTATAGCTCTCTGCAGGACAAGACTGCTGCTAAAAATGGAATAATGAACGATACCGAAGCGAATAAAAATAATAACAAAACGTTAAAACTTTTATAAAGTCCTGTAAACCCGAGGTAACTACTTGAATGTATTAATGTTCGTTTCATATAATCTAACGGCAAAATAACACTATGCCTAATAAGCAATGAACATGTACTTCATCGAATGCGCGTTTCCTTTTTTCTCGGATGAAAATAACCACCTGAGCACAACGACAAGTGCTGATGTGTCTTATGAACAAAAGTCGAATGAAATGAATCTACGGTTTTCAAACATGTCCAGTACAGAAATTCGCGGTATTACGACGATTAGTACGACAAATGATTTCTACATCCTATAAACACAGATACGATAATGCAAGGAGACAAAAACTAAAAACACATCAAAGTTAATAGACGTAGTAAAATGTCAAGCCTGTCACACATTTTGCAAATATAGTCCCAAGATACTCTTAGTCAGATTCTCATGTAGAGATAAGGCAGAACGCCCCTTAACTTTCCAATGTTATGAAATTCCGAATACCACGACTTCATCCTCCCATAAACGTTTGTATTTTTAAGCTTCTCCCGTGGAGTTCATCGTTAAGGCGCAGAAGGAGACAAGAGAAACCTCGCCCCGCGCTGGGCCACTCTCCTATCAACGCAGCGCAGGGGGGGGAGGGGCAGAAGCTCGGGTTAATAGAGGTCAGTCATTAACGGTACCTGTCCGTGGCGCTGACATCACCGCCGGTCGACATGAGCGCCGCCCCCGCGCACCGCCGCGCAGCGGCTCCGCACCCACCAAAGCCTCTTTTGCGCCCTCCTTTTTATCTACGGAAATGGATGGAAAAGTTGCGCTACTTTTTCGAAACTCGATGACTGAGAAGTAGCGTTTTACTCGGTCATTTCGTGTTGTGCACGCAATCCTGAAGAAATATTTCCTTTAGATGCCGCCAAAGCCCTGAATGTCAAGCAATTGAACATAACATTATGGTAACAAATTAAGTTATGTTATTTGAGGACTGAGTACGGCACGAGACATTAGAACACAGTACATATTTCTCACTAAATAACTACTTCACATTGCAATTCAACAGATTAGAAATCTCCCGAAACTATACAAAAGGAACAACTCGCACCACACGCATAGCAAAACACAAAAAGTTATATAAAGTGAGGCCAGGAGCGCGGAAGTCAAACTGGATTAAATTCGTACCACCAAATGAAGCATGCGTCATTTTTCTGTTCTAGTTACATCCACACTGACATGAGAAATCCTTCGAAATTATCTTAACCACAAATTAAGTTACCGCAATCTTTCATTTTATGCTCACACACTTGTAAAAACAGATGATGTTTGTTCGGAAGACACCCATGAAAAAGGATGATTTTCGAGTTAACCAAATCCATTCTAGCACAAGAAATATTCAAATTTAGCTGAGAGTCTTATTCGAATTCCACAGCTCTTAAATCTTATTATTAGTTTTCGGCAGTTTCGTCAGATTATGTTTTGTTAAAAGAATTAAATGATGATTTGAGAGACGATAATGAAATGCGAAAGAAGTGTGTTGTAACGTCACCCTTTCTCTCTCTCTCTCTCAACATGTTTTTATATATAATATATTCATTTACTTACTTTATATTTATTTATCATTTATCTATTTATATATCTATTTATTTATTTGGCTATCTCGATTCTTTTGTAATGATTGGGCGTTACTATACTTACATTCTTAGGGATGCATCCACTTAGTTCTTGTGAGCTGAAAATTGACAGCTCATACGAGAGTACGGCCCGTGAATACCTTTGTTTATGATAGGAATTACTTTATCTCTTGTATGCGTAAGAAAATTGGATGCAGCCTGTATGGTGTAATGAAAATAGACGTGCTCGTGAGATCAATTATCGTTGAAGCATTCTGGGCAATCTTCAGATAGGAAGTAAACATTTTACCAAAGAAAAAGACATTCAAAATTTAGTTCAAGGCCAAAGTTGTTGTCTAATTGAAATTAATTACAATAGGATCAGTAAATACCCATTAAATGGGTTTCAAATTAAGTAATAATGTATAGATCTAAACACGAACGTGGTAGTAACGCTAGAACATGGTAGAAAATGGTAGTTGTATGTAAAAATTGTAAATGTGATTGTTTATTTTTCATTGTAGATTAGGTGTAGTAAATATTTATATGTGTGTGTTTATGTTAACTGAAAATATAAATCGAATGATGTGTTGCCCCGAGGAAGACATTTTGAATGAGAATAAATAGCGCAGAGCATTGTTGTGCATCAGAAATTACCATAAATTCGGTGTTATAAGATTCAAATTAATTAAAATATACCTCCATTGGTTCTCCAAACTCCCCAAATAAAGATCTATCAGCCAAGAACGTGTGATGAATTTCCAGGTTCATTCTTTTAGTAAATTGGAAAATAAATCCCTGAGATTTATCGTATTATCGTCATTACGTGTTACGAGTACATAATATTTTATTTTTAAATACAAAACTGAGCTAGCCAATACAGATATAAAATAGAAGAACTAGAAAGAAGGTAGGGACAAAAAGAAAGGAATTTCATTACAATGTAGTAACATCGTAATAATTTCTTCCCCTGCTTTGGTTTCGCCCCAGATTGTTTCTGATCCTCCTTGTTTTCCAGTTAGAAATTAAATAATAATAATAAAAATAATAATAAGAATTATCATTATTATTACATTTCTAGAATAAAGTGGAAAATATATAACCAGTTCCCCCACAGCAGACCCACTTACCCGATTACTATAGGTAGAATTGTTCCCCTTCAAATTTAGACATTTGCTTTCTACCAAGCATCCTGAACAAGTCTACCTTAAATCAAATGCGTGGATGGATTTAATATAGGTTTGTTTTCTTTATCAGACATTTGTTTGAACATGTTTATATCGTCTTGGAGAACCTTTGATACATTGGGTAACGCCGGAGAGATAGGCAATCCTGTCGACAGCTGCGTAGCTATGGATGCTTCACTCCAACAAGAACAAATTATCTTGAAAAATTAAATACGTTAAGGTCACCGCTCAATTTATTAGGTAAGACATTTAGTTTGCAACTTACAAGAATATAAAAATACTTGTTTTGATAGTGGAAAATTAGGTACATCGGCCGGACGAACATAACGCTGGTCAATTTCACAAGTCATAACTTTACAAAACTGCAGCGGCATCTTGAATGATAAAAATAAATGGAACACGCATGTATAATATGTTCCGTACTACTCTCCCGTTATATCGACTTAACGCAACTACATAGAAGAGAGGAAGTCTACTTTTCATGACAGGCAAGAAATAAGATTTTATTATTAAGATTATAATATTAAGATATATTGTACCTTCTGTAGACTTTACGCAATGCAATAGAGGACTTAACGGCCGGTGCCAGTTAAGGATTTAATAGTCCGCCGTCCGTTCTGTCGAAACAAACGAATTGTAGCTAAAGATGGTATACGTGTACACTTAGTCCAAGATACGATATTTTTTGTATAGTACAGTAAAAAATATTATACGGTAGTTATTTTCGAATTAAGAGCGCGAAGTATGTGTGGAGAAATTAGAATCGAGTCATGATAATTGACTATCGCGAAACGAGTTACAGCGAAGAACAAATTTAATAACAACAAATTTGAAAAAACAAAAAACGAAAGTGACATGTTTCTCCATAGTCTCTATTCTGAAAAAAGACATTTGGTCGCCGTTGCGACCACATCATAAGATTTACAGTCACTGACGCGAGCATATGCAAGGCTAACTAATCATTTTAATAGTCGTCAGATAGAGCGTTTAGTAAGCACTCTTCAGTAGGGGTGCCCACCTGAGGCATTCGCGTATAATATTTATGTGAAAGTATAAATTGTTAAATACCAGATTTAAGGCGTTAACCTGAACAGAACATCAACACAGAAGTTGTCTGGTGGTAGACGGGAATCTCGACTTGGCCAACGGGGACTACGAGGAGAACATCAACTTCATAAATCGTAAGCGCCATGCAAATGAACATCTTACAAGATAATAAAAAATACTCTCTGCAAAGATCTTATTAGACGATCATTTTCATTAAAGTAAAGGCCTTTACTTAGCAATGTAAAAAATCAAAAATTGATGGCATGCCAAATAACTAATAAAGTAAAATATAAATTATACATTCAATAGTAACAATAAATAATGTAATTGTGTTATCAAAACATGAAGGCTGATTTTTATTAATAGGCAGAACTCGCAGAGAAACCATCTTGTGTTCAGAATATATTTTCAGCATTATCTTCTCTGTACTGGATGGGACCTCGGTGCACGTAACGAATATAGTAGTATAGTAATATAGTAAATAACAGAGGATTTGGGCATCAACAAATTGCCAAGGTCAATAAATCCGTACGTTCAGAATTGGAAAACCGATTTCAGATAGTCTTGCACAAAGTTAATAACTACCAGAGATAGTAATATAGTAATATAGTAACCATCAAAATCAAAATATCCTATTCAAATTTAAGGGGCCTTCACATCATTCAAATTGAACAGGAAATATCAATTTTACAATTTAGCCGCTATCACTGTCTATCAGTATTTTTTATTACCTTGTAAGATGAAGTTGAAATTCCATTTTCAAAACTTTCTCAAAAATGAATACAATTTTACTTTATTTTTATAGCAGATAGATTAAAAGATGCTTAAAGAAATGGAGTACTTCACATTTTCGTTGAACTACGTATATTTCCAACAATTGAAAAAGTTCAAATTGGTTTCGGCTTCTTTCTACGACTACAATATTTAAGACTGATTTTTTTTCTTAAATAATTGTTTAATCAAAAACAGCCCTTGAAATAAGGTCTTTACAGTTTTTCCAAAATGTGAGTAATTTCTGCGTGAAACACAGACAATTTTCAAACAATTATTTTCTCAAAAATGGTTTAAAATTTTCCCTTTCAATTTTCCTCGCATGTACGTTAAAGAAAATTGTTCTGGTCTCATTTTCGGTAAACTAGCTGAATTCCATTCACTCGCTGTATTTTCAAAAAAAATAACATTGCAGAAGTACAGTATAATATTGATAGAGATTTTTTTATGAAATCAGTTCTAAAAACTGTTCTTTAAAAAAGGTCATGAAAACTTTAATTTTAGCACAATAGATTCAAATTTTCAGCACTTCCTTCGCTAGAAACATCCATAAGTTATCGGATTGCAAAACGACAATTGCAACGCAGTGCCACGGCATTTTGAAATTCTCAGATTGATTGACTGGTGCTTGCGGGCGCTGCGCGTCAGCTGCTGTCATCTGTTCCGAAAGTGAAGGGCGCGTTTTCTCCTCGGGGGGTGGCGGTGATCTTCTGACAAGGTCTAAGCTCCCGTCCGGTCTCGCGGCGTAGGTGCACTGCATGCTAGTGTATGTGTGTGTGTGTGTGTGTGTGTGTGTAAGAGGTGAGGATGGGACAAGAAAGAGGAAGGATAGATCGCGAGAGGTTCGTGGACCGTTTGGTAGGATACTGCTCCGGCATTCGCCTGGTATTGATCGAAGAAACTAGGGAAAACTGCGGATTACAGCAGCCGGCCGCTAGAATTCTCCTCCGATGAGAAACTGAAATCGACCTAGCTATCTAGCTAGTGTCGAAACTCCTGCCACCGTTGGGACTCGAACCTAGAACCAGCAGCTCAGAGGCACTACAGTAATATCAGTTGGAAATTCACAGAATAAATTCTCATTGTCGGTCGTGTTTTGGTTGAAAGGAACGGTATTTGAGATTGTCGAATTTGTGTTGATAAATTAAGTTTTCGCGCCTAATGTGCTACGAATGGAAGTAAGGTTTACAAGTGATGGCTGAAATATGTTAATATGAACAGAAATAGCGGTATTATATAATTTTACGAAACCGTTACTGAGGCTAGAAAGTACAAGCTGTGGTAGCACCATTAGTTTTGACAAAACGTTAAATCGTATCATTTCTCACCTTTCCTTTCTTTCTTTCTTTGAATAGTATAGATTGGCAAGGTCATAGTATCCGGGGATGGTTGCAGGCGAACGGGAAGGCGTAAGTTTTCGGGGCGGGGCAGCGAGAGGTATGATCAAAAGACTCGAAGCATCACAGTGACAGAGATCGAGAGCACAGTTCGATGGTTATTTTCGATATGTGTTTTGCCACAGCTATCAGCAATGCCTGTCAGCGACGCCAGCGACAGCGTGTGCGAGGAGATCAGGGGCGTGGTGCGTGAACCAGGCCATCAGCGATGAAAGATACGCAAATGAGCGCCTCGCCCAGCTACAGTTACACTGCCAAACACAAGCGCTTGTAGCGCTGCACTTTCCACACTGGCGATGGGCAGGCGTCAAATAACTTTTAAAGAGTCGATTGTAATTAGTTTAAAACAATAACTATTTAATAAGTACATCTCAGATTTATTTCTCTAAATTCTTTCATCAAAAACTGTAAAGGGTTTTTACCAAATATCAAGTTAACTACGCAACGGAATGGCATAAATGATCATAGAATTGATGAGTCAGACAACAGAGTGATTGACAAATACATGAATTTAACTTTTGACTATGACATTTGATTTAGGGTTAGTAAAAATTAGCTGGTGTACACGCAATTTTCACAAATGATACTCTCTGGAACACGTTTCCATCGTGCATAACTCGAAAACTAAGAGTTCAAGATTTTAGAAGTAGGTCTCCCTAAAGTGCACACAGGGTTTCTTCTCTTTTATCTTTCCATAACCGTCAATGCCGTTTACACTAGATGGTAAACAGAAATTATAATAGTTTAAATTCCCTTTGACAAGGAATTACCAGTAAATATATCTAATACGGAACTTACGAATGGTAAATATACAGGTTAGACAAAAATCAGAGGAAATACTCCATTCAAAATATTATTTACTGAGTAGTGAAGATGATACTTTTTAGATCGTCAAAATTTCACGACAAAAGTGCACTTCCAATTCCGGATAAACACTATGTAACCTGTGAGTGTTCGCCGTGAATCGAGTGCGGAGCGGTCTGGGTTGTTTCGTGCGGCAGAGTTACTTAGAGAAAGAAAAATGATACAGATCCATTTTCTTGGATTTGTGGAATTGCGTAGGGTACAGATTAAAAAAACGCCGAAGGAGATGGAAAATAAAAATTATTGTTCAATAAACACACTTCTTACAATCTCTCTTTAACATTCAAAAAACATAAATTCATGCTTATCAATGATGTATATACTGTTAAACATAAAACTTATTATTCGAAGTAACGAGATTATACAAATAAACGAAATTAAGATTTTAATTTTTGTTGCCAGTAAATGCAAAAAATTGAAATCTTAGTAACAAAATGAATATTCCAATTGTTAGAGAAGGCCTGGAAAATGCTTCAAGTAGGTTTTTAAATAGTAGAAGTATTTTATAACCTTTAAAAATAATTAACAAGCTCTCATTTAATTGAAATGGCAAACTAAATTGAGCCAATTCATTATATAAGATACGACACGTTGCCAAACGCCTTGATTTAATTTTTTGTAGATTAATGTATACCACTTGATGGAAATTAATTGAGACTACCTGTTTTAGAAAAAACGAAGTTGTAATAAAACATATATAAATGTAAATAATTAATGAAAAATTAAAGTTTCATGCGTCAGCAAGCTGTGTTCGGTTGGTTGCAGTAGGTTTGCTCTTTTAACAGGGGCAATGACAGCTAAAAATAATATGCGCACTGATTTTGGGAGTTTGTGGAAATTTGCCGTCAAAATCGCAAAATTTTAATTCGTATTTGTTATTGCATGTTCTTTCAACGCATGAATTATCCATACCAAATCATTTACGTAAAAAACAGTTCAAAACTGTGTGTGATGTGCTACGGGAAGACGTTAATTTGTAGTTACATTTATCTTATTATTAAATTATATAACATTAATTTAATATCACTATTTCTAATAAATTAACAATTAATTTGTAGATTATAATTGTAACATTTAGCAATAGCAAAGCATTACACGGTCTACTAGTAAATAAAGTAAAATACGACGAGAAATAGAATTTAGTGCCTGAGAAATAAAAATGACGAATTTATTGAAAAGTCGTAGGAAAACCTTAAAGTAGGCATGTCAATGTCGCGGGCAAGGTATGATTAGCTAAAAAGAGCTCGCAGACGCTGCGTCCAGGCAAATTGGCGCGTGATTTAAAAGTAAGGGTTGCATAAATGGCTCAAGGAGTGACGATACATCAAAAGATAGCTCCTTCATGGCAGTCTTTGGGAGAAGTTACTTGATAGTTATTGTGACAAATTTAGCTGTATTCATTCCCATTTTCTCTTTGAAGCAAAGAGGTGGCCCTTTAAAATGACTCATACATCATTCAGATTTCAAATTCTCAATTGAGAGTAAAATTAAACATTTTGAATCGAAAGAACCTTGATTTTGTAATTGTGATTACCTTAGAGTGATAAATGTAATATAATGGTATTCACTTTCTACGTTCAGGTTAGGAGATTTAAAAAGCAAAGATTCTTGTCCATCCGTAAGCAAGAATGTTTACTTTCTCGCTACCGCTGCCGCGGTAGAGAAAGTTGTGTAATGCTGCACAAAAAAACGGTCGGTAGGAAAACTGTTATTACAGGACACTCGTAACGAAGAAGTGAATAAATCCAGATGCTAAATTTAGGCAAGGAAATATTCGAACACGTGGGGTAGCAAGAATCCAGGATTTGTGAGTTCTTCACACCGAAAAATAGATTGACGGTAAAACATCTGACTATAAACGATGATAGAGGCTAAACGTTTCAGCTGATTTTCTCCAAAACTGAAATTCCTCAATCGATTTGGCTGATGACGCGGCCCCTTGAATTTAAAACCAATATTTTAATTTTGGGGGCTACTTTACACGAAGCCCCTAGGGCATTTTCAAAAAACTGGCTCCACCTATTTTAATTAAGTTTTGTTGTTGGATACTCTGAAGTACGTTAACGAAAATGCAGATCTCATGTTGATTGAAAACTCACATTTTTTTTGAAAATTGAAAAAATCTAAACTTTTTCTGCGTCTTCGTATGAAGATAAAAATTCTTTTTCTTAATGAAATGTGTTCATCAAAAACATATTCAAATAGGGTCAACATTGATAATTGGCAAAATCTGTATCCCATACGAATTACCTGCTATTGTTGTTTGTAACCCATTGTAATGCTGCACTAATAACAGAAGGCGATAATGACGGCTGCCCTTTGTTTGCGGTGATATAGAATATTTCGTTTGCGTTTGAAGAATATTACAATACCATAGTGTTTAATAATTGCTATTGTATATATTTTTCGATCTATTTACATTTGTTTGCCAACGCTATCAGTATCGTATTATATTTGTTTTAGGCACACTGCTTTCGAAGAATATTGTAAGGCTAAAAAACACGTTACGAATATGCTCGTGAATATACTGCATGACTTATGCAATAAATTCAATGCCAGAAATATATTTATATTTAAAGTTTTGAATGCAAAAATACATTGCTTGAAACCATTTATTTTCGCACTGAATGTTCTACGATTTCGAATGATGTTTACAAAAAATGATGACTGAAATGTGTTAATTTGGAGAGAAATTGTGGTATAAATAGTATTATATGATGTGTAATACTAAATAGAATTACAAAATGTACTAAAGTACGTGCTGTTTTAACACTACTATTTTTCTCATAGAGATTTGTTTATTTTAGGTTATTGCTAAGTACAATAAATAACTAAATGATACAAAAATACAACACAAAATAAAAACAAGAAAAGAATGCGTCATTCAAACATTCCTGCCCCTTGGCAAAAATGGTTATGAAATACATATGTATTTAAAAAGAAAATAGACATGAAATAGTAATAAATAGCAAGCAATATAATCTTACTTGAAATTCCGGTTGTTTGATAGAACAAATTTGGCAAACATATTTTCGCAATAACCCACTATTCCTCGCCGCTTGCGTGTGCACACCGCTTTCTGTATTTGGAGAGGAAGGGAGAAGTTGCCCATGCTCGAGGGAGAGCCGATCTTCCCAGGCAGGCAAGTAACTCGTGCAGGCACGGTTGTACGTGCCAGCCTGGATAGCTCAGGTGGCTAAGGCTGAAGAGCCGTAGCTGCCTTGCGCCTGGAGGTTCGCGGGTTCGAATTCCTCCAGGACATGGATGTTTGTGTGTGTCCGTGTACTGTTACAGTTACGTACATACCGCCTATGTTACTTACAGTGGTCGCTATAGTAGTTGCAAAGCGACCTTAAATAACTCTTAGAGACTATTTTGCGGCTGAGCAGGCTTAGCCACAAACCTTTGATCTCGTGAATCGAGTGCAGAGGGGAGGCGGGCGCAGCGGAGGGGGAGCAGTGGCGGATAAATTAGGCGGTGAGCGATCGGAGTGGCAGCCACCCGGCGCTATCTGATCGGCGTCGCCGCCGCCGTCGCCCCAGGCGCCAATTACGCCCCGCGCCGCGGGAGGCGGAGGCGGCGGCCAAAACGGCCGACTGCCCGCCCGCGCAACGCAGCGGCGCCTGCCACACACCCGCCGACACCACGCGCTTCTCCTTTCAACAGCCTAGCCCCGTCCACGTGGCGACGGAACGGCATCCCGAGTAAAAGGGAGGAAAAGGCGTTTTTTGTCAATAAACAATTCAATTAAATGTTGTCCATACACTTAAATTGATCTGGATAGAAATGTTCTTGTATTAAAAAAGGTACTATTGATCAATCGTGCATTGAAGTCTCCGTGCAACGAGTAAAAGAAAACACTTGACACTAGCAATATTATTTTCAAAATATAAGAAATTTTCGAAGAGTACTTTAGTGTAAATGTGACGTATGTTTCTTTAACTTATGGACAGTCGACAACAGTTTCAGATACGACATTAACATTCTACCAAAGTGATACGTACTCGTTTGTTGAATATAGTTTTTCTTTAGCCTCGCACAGTATTAAAATCCCTTTTTGTCGGAATTAGAGAATTCAAATACGCATTGGTTGAATTTCACCGAGCGTTCCGATTAGCTCGCAACAAGAACTCACTTTTTCAAACTGTAATTACAACTCTCTTCATGAACAAATTTTCGTGTAGTTTAGGCAAGCTGCTGGCGTCGTGGAATCTTCCCACTCAAAATGAATGAAATTCAACTTTCTAATTATTTGGTGAGGTAAATTTATTGAATTGTTTTGTGACACGCGGTGACCACAATTTATTGAATTTTTGCGAGAGACACTCAAAGCTTTAGTGGGGTTAAACACAGGTTTCCTTTCTAAAACATTACGATTTAATTACATCTTTTATTTGCTTGGTTGATATTTGCAAGAGACCTAATCGTCTCAAGTATTTCCCATGTATCAGCCTATTCACATAATTTTGAAACAGTTCATTTAATTCAAGAGTCTGATTTGTTAAGTTTAAAGTCGTACTAATTATTGATGTGAACGAGTCTGTCAAGTTTATAGTTCACTTTAGCTAGTTAGTATCTATATCGACATCGGAGTTGCAAAGTAACGGATTTCCGCTTCTATTTCTGGTCGGCAACTTTAAGACTTATTTCTGGTAGAAAAATGCCGGTCAGACCAGTCCATCAATAGATGTCTCAGACATCCAGTAACAATATGGCTATATCTACGGGGACGGAGGAGACGCGTTGGTCAGAAAAAATTGAATAGCGCTAGGACCGATGTTGCAGTCTTCGGCTGAGCTCTTCGGCTGGTTCTAACGGGTTCCGAACGATACAATTTCCCGCCACCTACTTTCGCTTAACAATCAGACTTACTGTCAATATTGTTGGTGAAAGTGTGATGTGTTGTTTCTCCAAACTTTTTGGAATCAGACAGAACACCCATACATTTCACACGCATATTTCAGTGGGCCTATTCATTATTCAGGAAGAAAGCCCAAATTTGGGTTTTTGAGGTATTCCCCTTCTGTTGAATCTGTACAAAGTGATTAGAAAGCCCTGAACTACAAAAGCATCTTGCCAATGAAAATACGTTGAGCGCAAAGAAGGCCTGCAAATGATTTTTTCCGGTAGAAAGGTTATTTTTTACTTTCTCGCTCTTACTAACGTAAGAAGAGAACGTAATATAATCGTACGTTGGAAAACGGCGAATTTTCGGCCCAAAAATTCTTATTACCGGGATGTGGTAAGGAAAAAGTGGATACATCCGTTGCTAATTATATTAAAAAATCCTCTAACACGTGGTGTAGCCAGAATCCATGTTTTGTGTGTCCTTCATACCGAAAAATCGATTGACGGCAAAACGTCCGTCCGTGCACGACGCTAGCGCATAAACCGTTCAGACCATTTTCTCCAAAGTTGATATTTCCCAATCGTTGTAGCTGATGTTGCGGACCCTGGAATTTGAAACTGAGTTTTGATTTTGGAGGGTACTTTACATGAAGCCCCTGAGACATTTTCAAAGGACGTGAAAACAAAATTCTCATAGGCTCCATGTCAATTTCGCCTACATTCCTTAAAGTCATTACTGCGTCTGTTCCACTCAAAGTCACTGGTTCGTCGGTCCTAATAGAAGTCTTTCAATCGTCTGATCTACTCGATGTCGGAATTTTGTCTCTCCCTCGTAGGCTCGCTTTCCCGCGCGAAGTCTCGTTCCCATATCAGTTGTGTGTCTCGCCCAATTGAGTTTCAGCGCTTCCGCAACGCGGAACTCGCGTCGATGCCCAATGCGCGGATTCGCCACCGACGTCTCACGTGGCGTGGCTTCAGAACGTTCCACCAACTTCTTTCGTTTGATTGGCTGCTCGTCGCTTTCGTTCTGTCTTCGGCTCCTGCACATGCCTGACTCGGAGTGAGTGAAGATCGCTTTTGTGCGCAGAAGTCTCCGCGGTTGATGGCGGCACTCTAGGCGCCCCGGGACTCCCTCGTCTACTGCCGACCCATTCCTGGGATGGGTGGCACGGAGGGCGCTTCGGGGAGTCGTAATGATGGTGAGAAACGATGTTCTTTCTTCCGTGATTTGTAAAGGGCTATTGGATGTAATGCGTCTCACTACGTTCGTGCATAAGAATCTTCACGGCAATTATTGGAGAGCTAATGCTCATGACGGGGCGTTGTTCGCGGGACGGGCCCTGTGGGACTGAGAACGATTGGCAATGCAAATGTGGCTTTGAGACGCCGGATAATGTACGGATTTACGCGTAAAAGATAATTTTTTCCCGGGCGACGCGTGGGTGTGGGCGGGCGATGGGATGGCTCTCGGCACGTGGCCGGGTCGTCAGCGAGCTGGCGGCTCTTTGTTGGACCTGCGGTGGGTGCGCTTTATGTCTTCTTTTCAAGAAGAAACGAGAGGGCCTCTGAAAAACACTGCTTCTGCCTTACAAAAGCTGAGTTTCATGAAAAGAATGCGGGGTCACAATGAGGTCGCGGGCGGCGACAGAACCTGCACGTCGCAATACTTACTCCGGAACGAAGTATCAAGAATCTGACCGCATATCAACTGCCAAGTGTACGACTGCACAATGGCCGTTATTGTCATTTCATTCCGTATACTTTTAACTGATTCGTGTGCATGCGTAACTTACTTGGTATATAGTTACGTAATGCTGCGGAAAATCGATTTCGAGATTGTAGCGGAAAGTGTACTTTTAAGAAGCGTCTGTGAACTAGCGCTAATGGTTTACATTAGGAATATTTTTTCCAAAATCAATATATTGCGATTGATCTGGCCCTTGTTCAATACATTGAAATTTTTAATATAGTTCTTAAAATTTTCGGGGTATTTCACATGAAATATAATAGACAATTTTGAACATTTTTTCAAGAAACATACAAATTTTTCTTCAAATTCTGTAAGAATAGAATGAAATGCATGTATAAAGATGGCTTGGGCCCGATTTTCACTGTTAACGCTACATTTTTGAAAATTGTAAAAGTTACAATTTTAGGCCCGTTTGAACAACTACGTCATAGAAGAAAATACAATGTTGATAATACAGATTTTGTCTTTATTAAATGTATTCTAAAAATTAAATCTTTAAATAAGGCTATGTACTGTTTGTTTTAAAAACGTCGTGTACGCGGAAATTTTTCTCGACATTGCTTCAATTTATTAATTTTTTCTTAACATTCTTTCTCAACACTTGTTTTCGTTGAGCTCTCTGGATTTTCGAAAAATGGAAAAGTTACGAATAATTCGAGAAAGTATGTGCCGCAGTTTAATATTCGCCACATTCAACTACTTCTTCGAGAATTTTTACTTATTTCACGCACACAAATACTCATTTCATTTGTTGTTAGCAATACGCTTTAAGCACAATACACGACCATCGAGGTCATGTGAGAACGTGAAATGTTTCTTGATCTATACATCATACTGAGAGGAACGATTGTGAGTCCAAGAGCGAGCGACCACTAAATATGTGCCGTCGTCGGTCGCTGAAACGCCTGTCCCGAAACGGCGAGTCTGAGGCCTTCAAGGCGATCGAGAGAGAGAGCAAGTCTGCTATTTCGAGTAAATATCGGGAAATTAACGAGCTCCCGCGACTGCAAAAGTCAGGACTGGCGGAGGTGGCCAAAGCGCAAACGAGTTCTCTGCCGGCTGGTGACGCCGAGGGCTCGCGCTGCCCCGGGAATTTCCGAACAGTGGCTACCGCGAGGTTCAAGAAAGCGACCTAGCGTTTTGGAATTAAGCTTAGTTTCCCAGTTTCCAAGCTTGAGAAAATAACATTTATAGCTTTCTAATTTATTTTCTCTTGCAACGACTATTGGAGTGTAGAATTTGTTAAAACCAAGGTTTAAAGAAAACTCGGATTTTGGTTTTTTCCTAGAAAACATATTACTAGTAAACATTTTGCCTCCTCTTGAAATATTTTAGAAAGTATTTTTGAAAGTAGATTAGGGACTGATGTCAAGATACCTTATTCCTTACTGCGGATTTACATTAATTTTCAACACGATGTAGAAATAGTTTTTCAATACAAATATACTGCTTTGACATGACTAAAAATACATTTTTGGGTTGACTTTATAATAACCTGACGTCCATATTAAATTTTCGATATAACTGAAAGAAAGCTAATTTATTTTGCTTAATTACTCTGGAATAGATAGTGTCCTAAAAAATAAAATTTCCTTTTGAATTTTTGAATAAACTTTTGAATTTTCGGAATTAATATATTTTCAGACTTGCTTGAAACATCGTGAGGTTTTTAATTTTCGGAATTTTCTTCGTAACAATTTATTACGCAATACAACAATTTTGAGAGATGTTGAAGTAGGATCTTAATAGTTTGTACATCAATATAAATTAATTTATGTAACTTTTGAATTTTTCGGAACAATTTCATACGGAGGCTCATATGGAGAGAGCCTTATTGAAGCATCTGCATTTATCTTTGTTTTTATTACGTTTAATTTTTAAAGCATTAAAATCTTTAAATGTTTCGAACTTCTATTCTGGCTATTATTCGATATTAATTTAGGAGCGTATTATCTAATGATTCAAGGAAATCATAAAGGCAATATATAAACTTTAAGAGTGATCACTTTTGAAGACAATGATCGTTTATAAATACTCCATTGTTTTATTGTAAGCATGAACAAAAATCACGTGGCTAGAAATATTAAACATGAACAAAAATCTGAATTGATTTTTCACGTGCTCACAATCAATGGCTCTTTGAAAAGTGATTAGGCAACGTTTCCTCCGAATCCGTTATAAAAATTAATAGGTCTTGGAATATTTGAGGAATTATTAAACAATATATTGCACTTCAATCATTTAATGAAGGTTTACCAGAGAGTGTCATTGCATAAGCTGGTTTACTATTTATAATAATACTAATAATATTTAAATATAATACTCTATTATATTTAAATATAATACTCTATTATATTTCCCATGCCCCTTTGAAGCGTTAGAAGACAGTTAGATTCAAATTTCCACGCTGTGCTTTACATTGTTTTCATAAAGCACTTAAATAGAACGTCATTAAGTTAAAGTCAGAAAAAGAATTACTTTAAATATTCGAATAAAATTTGAATAAAAGATTTCTTTTAATACCCATCACTGAATAATCATCACTGTTTAGTACTATTAAATATTACATTATACAGAAATAGATGTAATATTATAATAATAAACTTCATTTGTGATAATGAAGTCGTAGGCTTTCGCGGCCAGTCATATGCGTGATCTGGGCTGTCATTTGTGATACATTATAAGAAGTCATTCTTTGGCATTATACTCGTATATTACCGTATATTTTTATTTAAACAACGTATTACTAATTCATACATATATTTATTTTCTTGCACTTTTATAAATTATTCGTATACGTATTCTTATCGTATCGTATCTTACATATATAGAATACTATATATAGAATTCTAATTGAGATTTTTTCATCTTGTGTTCGGTTATTGCAATGGAATTTTGTCATTCACAGCGTACAACTGTGTCAATAACAAACCCTTTACTGCGTATCTGATGCATAAGGAAATAAATTTGGAGAAAATAGTTTAAGCGGTTTAGGCGCTAAACATTGATTACAGACAGACGATTTTTCGTCAACCAATTTTTCGGTATCAATGACTCACAGAATGTGAATTCTGACAACACAGATCTCGGAGGAAGTGCTTTAGGACATATAGGAACAATATTTATCTACTTTTTCGTCGCCAGTGTCCGCCAATACGAAGTTTGAAAATCGTCGATTTCCTCCGCAGTATTAAAATAGTCTCTTTACTAGATAAACGTAGTAAGGAGTAATAGTACAAGGAGGTGGGCTCCAACAGCACATACATTCTCGCATTACTGGAAACCGTTACAATATTGCAATATTGTCATTTCTGCCCTAATAACATCTCAACTATAACTTGAGAATATCCAATTCAATTAATTCAAAATGAATCGCTTGTAGTGGATATCTCCATGTAATCGTAATATGTTAAGAACCGTGGTCACTGCTTACTACAAATGAAACAAACATGAATAAATTTAATCGTTACAGTACTTGTGACACAATACAGAAAAGCCAGAATAATTTCATACAAGCCTACCTTACATAAAAATAAGCTTCTAAATCACTGTCTAACATATTTTGTTAGACTTTGTCTAAATACCATAATCAGGATAACTTTAAAAGAAAAATATGTGTATTTTTCACGTTTTAAGATAAATATATTACCTGTCTTAAAACTATTTCCTTTATTACAAATACCATCTACATCATACGAACATCATAACCGCCAAATATGACCAAAATTGTAAGAATTTCAAACCCCGTGTTGCAATTTTGTAAACTGACAGCGAGTAAATATTATTATTTACTAACTAGGGTGGTTATTACAATTTTCGAAAATATTCTGCTTAATGCAGTAGGCGAGAAAATAAAAAGGTAATTTCATTACTCTAGTAGTAGGAAAATTGCAATTTTCAAACTAGTGGGGCTAAATTTGCAATTTTCTACAAGTAAGAGAGTCCAATGAAAATGAAACCCGCGACAATTTCATTAAGCTTTTTTTCTTCACTGCGAGGAAAAAAATTAAAAAACGATTCGGAGGGGTTTTTGAAAATTTTTAATTAATGTGAAAATCATTCCTATACCATTATTTGAAGTGTATTTCACTCTCTTCTTACAAGAAATTTATAGAAAAACCATTTGAAGTAATGTTTTAGAACATTTTGAAAATATCCAATGGGTTTTAAGTACCCCCAAAATTTGAAGAATATTTTTGGAAATCACAGTAGCCCGAGTGGGGTCATGTGGGGTAGCCCGACCGGGAAATATTAATCTTGAAAAAAATCCTACAAATAGTTCAGGCGCTAGTGTTGTTCACAGACAACACATTAAAAAATAAAATAAAAAAAGGTAGGTGCTAAATCAACACGTATTTTCACGCAAAATTATCGAAAAATTGTACAGGAGCTTTTTCCAAAATCTATCTTCAAGAAACAGATTTCATTAAGGAGAAAAATCTCTATCTTCATAACTGTAGTTGCAAGAAGACGCCGAAAAACATTCGAACCTATGCAATTTTCGAAAAATCAGGATTTTCAAGAAACATGAGACATGCGCCATTCTCTTAAACGTTCCTTACACAATCCAACAACAAAATTTATTCAAAAACAATGGAGCCATTGTTTTAAAAAGTTTTGAAAATGTCCCGGAGGCTCCATGAAAAGTACCTACAAAAAGTAAACTATAGTTAGATTGGGGTTCTCTCTTTGGAGAAAATTGGCTATGCGGTTCAGCCACTAGCGTTCACAGATTTTGCCGTCAATCGATTTTTTACTATCAAGGACCCACAAAACATGGATTCTCGATATACTCCGCATTAGAGGATTTTTTTTCTAAATTTAGCAACTGAATTCATTCACCTTTTCTTTACCAGGGTCCGGCAATAAGAGATTTTTGCCGAAAATTCGCCGTTTTTTTGCACATCATTACATAATTTGCTCTCCACTCCGTAGCTAGAGAGTCAAAACGGACGGACGGAAGTTTTGAAAATGTTTTTTGACTTAGCATTGCATATCTTATTCTATATTACGTACATTACTCCGTTAATACAACAAAGTAAAAAAAGAGAACGTAACCTATGCTGTTATTACTTCATAGGAAGGCACAATTAAATATCATCTGCATTCATATTACAACATAGTAAATGCATATACGTAAGTGTTTGCTTATATTAGCATTCAAACTTGTCAACCAAATAAATGGCAGTTTATTTATAATTTTCTCAACATCCTCCGGAACAAAAGAAGTTCCAAAACTGAAATAGTCATTAACATACAAGAACTATATTATAACATTATCTAATCAAAGAAATCAATCACAATGTAACTGACATTTTGACCTGCAGCATTACAAAGCTTTCTCAATATAATATATAAGAAAGTAAAAATACGCATTTTGTGAGGTACTTAAACTTTTGTGTCTTAACCCCAGCGTGATGGACGCTGTACGCTTCCTAGTTAAGCCTCTACATCACTGCGTGGGAGCCCCAGAATGACCTTGACAGCTATCAGGGCCCAGCAGAGCTGGGAACTTGGAGGCTACTAGCAGCTAGCGACATCTATGAAACTTCACGGGAGTCAAGCACTCCAAAAGTAAATCTCGATGAAGCTGTTCAGATATAGCAGATTACTAAGTATCAGTATCTACAGGTATTACAGGTCTCAGAACAATTTCAAAATAGGAAAAATTACAACTTTCGACATTGTAAATGAGTAAGAGTATAACCATAAACTGAACTAGTCCCCGCTGAACCACCGAAATAACGTTCAATGTTTGAAACTTTGTAATGCAACAAATGTATGTAACGGTTAGCAAATTACACAACATTTAGTTCAGTAAAAATGCAAAGTAACACTCGATTTATACTTTCGATTCTTGGACCCAGAATTAAAATTTTATTAGATTGTTAAGACTTTTTATACACGGAGGAATCTTCCTTGCATTTTTCAATGTATTATTAACTACCCAACAATATTATAATACAAAGAACAAAAATGTAATATTTAACAAAAGTAATACAAATTGTAATAGCACTCAAATTGAAAATATTTTATCTCAAATTCTGTTACTCTCCTTCTCTTTCTTGATTTCATTCTTTCATTTTTTGTTAAGAGTTTAGATTAAATATCACAGAATAACACATAGTCACTTCTTTTATTCCCGTCATTCTTGCTTTCACATTTCTTTAAACGATTATTCCTTTTTTCATCCACTCTTTCTGTTTCATCCATTCTTTTTCATTTTTTTCATTGTCTGTTTGTTTCCTTCTTTCTTTCTTCCCCGTCTATTCCCCAAAACACACCTGACCTCCCACAACTTCTCAAAATGCATGTCCCTTAAGTAACTCAAAAACAAGTTGGGTAGTGGATCTAGGAAGATTGTTTCCGAATTAAGAACGATTGAATTATGTGTTGCAGTCCTGTTCCTTACGTAATAATTTTTTTATTTAAATAAATTATATCTTTATTTGCAATTGTTTTATCAGAGCAATAGACACATGTTGTAATAATCATTATGTAATAAGCTGATATATGTTATTCTTTGCATCTTAAAGTTCTTGCTGGCTGTGGCGACCTGGGGTTAATTGCTGAGTACTAGTAATATAAAGGTGTTATTTCGATATATATATTTATATATTATACATCGGACAAAACATCAAGTATCGGTGAACACATATCCTTTTAATACATAAAAAACGCAAATTATTCACTTTACGCAATAATAAATTAATATTTGTGAAAATAACATCCAGTGCTCCCACTGTAAATGTTAACTTTCCGTTTTATAGAAATGAAAAAATATTATAATTTTTTGGTTGCATACACCAAACATTTATTTTAAATTATATTTCGGTCTGTTGCAGAAAACAAATTCTCAGAGAATGTTGTTCATTCGGATCCGTGTTCATTCCATGCTGATATTGTTGATATTAGACTTTTGCGTGTTCAAGTAGTATTATGATACTATTAACCCTTACAAATAATCCCGAAAAGCATGTGCCGTTGTAAACACCAGTAGTTCTGGTTTACTTAACATGCAGATCTTGACGAAACCGTTAATGAATTTTGGTTGAACTTAATAAATAGAGAATTCGTGAAATATACTCACACCACTTTGTCCAATAACACTACAATTCTTTTAATTTGTCACCTACTACGTACTTACGTAGTTAAGTGTAAGTCTTGTGGTGGTGTAGCGGATATTCACGATTTTTCGTCAGAAAAAAATCGTGATGTGGAGCTCTGTGGATCAATCTTTCTAAATGTGGAAAATTACTTCAACAAACACGTTGTGGAGTCAAAATACTTGTTTTGGGGGTCCTCCATATCAAAAAATGAGCTTTCGGCAGCACGCCCGTCCGTCTGTCTGCTGTCATAGTGCAGTCAAGACGAACACCTAAAGTATTCAGATGATTCCAAAACTGATATCCAACCATATTCGCCCCGAAGTCGAGGTTCTGCGAATGTTAAAGGATATTTTGATTTTGGAGGTTACTTTACATGAATCCTTAACATTTTCAAAATTATTATTTTTTAAATTTTTTTTATTTTGCTTTATTTATTATGGTCGCATAAACTATATGGTCATGAGCGACCCCATTGTTTTTACAAAGTATTAACAATATTTGAAGCAAATAATTATTTACAATTGATATGAAAAACACATACTATAAGTACAAATATTACAAAATGGTACACAAAAATATTAACAAATTTATTACATTAATAAGATCTTAAGATAATGGTATGATTTTTAGATACCTAGTATTTAACTTGACAAGTTGTTTCTAGTAGTTAACAGACATTTATGGAGGTTGAGTTCATCAGGAAATGGATCACATTATATACATTAATTGCATCATTTAAAGTGTTTGTATGTTGTTAGAAAGATTGTATTTTTTTCTGAAATAATTCAAATTTGGGCAATGAACTAATATATGGATGACGTTAATAGATATATGACAAGTTTGGCAGAGATTTGGGGATTCTTTTGCTATTAAATGCTTGTGAGTCAAGGCTGAATGGCCTATTCTCAAACGAGTAAAAAGTACTTGATCACTTCTTTTTTGAAAGTAAGGAGCACGGTCTTCAAGAACTGATTTTCTGATCATGAACAGTTTGCTAGGTGGTGAACTTTTCCATTCAGTGTCCCACAATTCCTTGTTTTTTTGAAGAAGTACTTTTTTATATCATTATGCGAGACATTATTGGTGGTCAGAGGTAAGGAGGTAGATAGTTTGGCTGCTCTGTCAATTAATGCGTTGCCTGTTATGCCAATGTGGGAGGGAATCCAGACAAACACTATTTCTTTGTTCATGTTTAACAATTCATTATACAGATTTATGGTTTTTTTAAATTATTGGATCTAATTTGGAGGTGCTACTGAAGCTTTATAGTACACTTCTCGAATCAGTGTAGATTACAAATTTTGAATTTGACATATCTTTGATGTATTCTAAGGCTCTGTATATGGCGTACGCTTCACAATAATATATAGAACATATATCACTAAGCTTGAAAGATTGTTTGAGCATAAATTAAAAGGGCACATCCAGAGCCATTCGTAGTTTTGGAACCATTTGTAAATATGCTGGTGTATTGACTGTAAGTAGATGACAATTCATTGAAGAGAGCTACATATATTTGTGGACCTGTGTCAATTTTCCTGTATTCATTAAGACTTGTATTAATGGTTATTTTAGAAGAAAGCCATGGAGGTCTTTTAGTATTAATATCTGGATTTACCTGGCGAAATGTGAAGTCTATTTCTTCGAGGTATTGTTTTAACAATGGATATGCTGGTTTGGGTGAATTAATTTATTTTTTTTGGTATTGAACTGAATATCTTGAGGAGAATATATTCTTATGTGTTGGGTTACAGGAAGAACTCGAGATTTTGCTGGCATAAGAAAATGTTATGCTGATTACCTTTTCCATTAGTTTGCAAAGGGTGGATGTTAATGATATTGGTCTGTAGTTTACAGAATTGTTTATGTCTTTATTTGGTTTAGGAATTGGTAAAACTATTGCTTCTTTCCACTTGTTAGGAAATGACCCAGTGATTAACAGTTCGTTGAATAGGATAGTAATATATTCTATGGCACTGATTGGTAATTCTTTCAAAAAAAATATTTAAAATGTCATCTGGGTCTGGGCTGGACTTTCTCAAATTGGAGAGAACAGAAGTAATTTCTTGCACTTGGAGAGAATAATTTAGTATTGGATGTCAAGAGGTATTTAGTTGCAATATTTTATCTATTGTAAAATGATTGTTAATGTTGTCCTTGGAGAGCGTAAAGAACTCTTAAAAATGGAGCTGAATGGCTACAACTTTCGTCGCAATTCCCGAATTTTTGAAAATTATAATAGTTCCAATTTGTTTCGATGCGAGACTACCACTACAAAATTGAATATATTAAAAAATATATATAATTCATTCTTCGAAAACAGCACTTTAATTAAGGTCACGAGAAATTTTTCACAAACACGAGTCGCTTTTGCATAATTGGGCGTGAAATATTGACAATTTTTTAATCAATTATTTTATGGAAAACAGCTCCAATCTTTTAAAAGGGTTGTTTCTTGAATATAATTATGTACGCTTATAACAACGGCGCAGGTTCCATTTTCGCAAAACTCTGAATTTTCGGAAATTGAGAACGTGAGCAAAAAATGCGAGAAAGTATGTCCTGAATCGCAAGTTTCCGGGGCCAGAGGCAACGTATTCTTGGTTGTTCGGCAGACGTCGCAACCTACCCATAGAGGCCAACGTTTCGGCATCTATGACGTTCGCCAACTACGACGGCCGAAATGGAATATGTGCGTAGGTCTGTGCGCCTCCCAAATGTGTACATACTCGGAACAATTACGGGTTGATCTTTCAAAAAGCCTCAGAACAAGTTTCTCCATGAGAATAGTTCAATATTCCATTGAACATTTTTAAAATACTACATTCTAAAAACTCACTTCACACACGTTTCTTTCTGTATTGTTGGACCTTTTGCAAAGCACTTCAAATTTCCGCTTACGAGAGACACACGCGATTAATATATATCAACAACGTAGTGACTATAATATCTAGTTTATGACTGTAAAAAAGCGTAACCCACACAATGGCATGAGCACCTGTTTGTGCTAATATGAACGATAAAAATACAATATATAACTTCACTGTCCCAAAGTTTCATTACGGGGTTTAGACTATTCACGAGGCCTAGAGACACGAACGTAATTATTAAAAAAATGGTCGAAATGTAATTATTCTACAATGATGATACCAGGCGTTCTTCAAAGGGTCGGAACTGGCTGACATCAACATTCTTCGGTGCCATTAAAACCCCTTTGTTTGCTTTTCAAGTGAGGACGCTATCATGAACGTCTCAAGCTGCCAACATTTCCCATCGAGTTGCAATATCTTCAGTTTAATTTATCTCCTTCAGCACCAGCGCGTCAGATCGGCCGCGGGCCCTATTTGCACTTTGAGAAATTGTGGAACGCGTGATTTTATCACGCGGCGCCCCCGCCGCCGGCTGGTGAGATAGGCCTCGTAGCCCGCGTGCTTGATCGACCCGTGCCGTTCCCACTCGACCCGTCCGTGGACTTGGACCTCGCGACAGACACATGGCGGCGCCACGTGCAAGGGCCCTTCGCCACGATTGGCTGCGTCGGTCAGGCTGCCCCCGGTCATACGATGCCCCCAGCCTGCGGCCGCATGGACGCCTCCGCCAGCGCCATCCCCACCGCCGCCGCGCCCAACAAAGCCCGTGCGCCCCGCTCCCGCGCCGCAGACAGCACGCTCAGCCCTGCGCGTCAACTCCCGCCGACGACGGTCGCCCAAGGAACAGGTGAGCACTGGCGTTGGCTGCCGAGGCTTCTTCGTTATTTTCGTGCACGGGAAGGAACTCTGTACGATTTGGATGGTGATTTAAATCAAAACAATACAGTTTATCATACTCAAGAATGAATCACTTCAATTACCAGGTAACTATTGCAGTTAGGTTTTCTACTTAACGTAGTGAAGGACGAGACAAGAATTTGCTGAACAAAGTAGAGTAACTCGTGGACATTGGAATCTTTCACTGACCACTTAGTGGCATCCCTTGTGATTAAAATGAAAGATAAAATCCAGCTTTATTAAATTGGAGGATAATAAATCATCCCACAGAAATGTCAGTAATGCATTTTACTTAACATCGGGAAGCAGGTCATTTGCCATCTTGCTTGTTGAGCACGAGGTGAGTTTCTAACTGTATGCGTGCGTGAAAATGGGCAATTAGTGACTACTGAATGTGATATGAGAGAAAACAAACAACATTTATTGTATTCGATAAAGGAAAATCTTCGCATCAAGTTGTTCAGATTCTTCATTGGAAATAGACAAATTTTATTTGCAATTGCAAAAGTGATGCGATCACATTAAATAACGAGAACATTTTCCGGGAGGCAAGTAGAATTCTACATGTCCAACATTTGTCCTCTCAAGGTTCTGCCTCAAAGCAATTACTTTGCACAGAGTTAAAAGTGAGTGGTTTGTATTGCGTTTCGAATCGTGCATCTGATTACATTCTTTAATAAGAAATAATAAATTTTTTTCTAGGTAATTGTCATTTAGTCTATCCCCAGATTAATCCATCCTATATATTATTAATATTAATACTCGTATGGAAAGTATCAGGTTTAGTTCAACATCTCATAAAGTAATAAAAAGTTAATGATTCCACAATTCGGTCGCGATTCCACAATAACAATTAGCGTGAGAAGATCGTGCATCCAAGCAAATGTAGATTGATGTATACTTATGGGAAAACCATCAGTCTTTCAACTTCCGAATCGTTCTTCAGAGTGATGTCAACAAAATTCAAAGAACAACAACATTTAATGAAATAAAAACAGGAAACCGTCAAATGATCCTCTCTGGACGTCCTCAAGTGAACTAATATAATTTTTATTTGTAAGAGCAACGTTTTTACGACGTCACATTAAATAAGCAGAAGCTCGTTTATATAATACAATAATACACATTTTTGTTAGGTTAATTTCGTGCTGAAAATGTCGTATAATCAATTTCTTCACGATATTTGCGACTTTTGTTGCAGAGAAAAGAAGTTCCTTGCCCCACGTTCCTTTCGTCTCCGTCTTCATTCTCTCCTCCGCTAAGAGGCCTCTGATTGCATGAATGGGCCGAGCGCCGCTTCACATTTCCGGCCTTTACTCTCCTAAATTGGGTTGCAATTTGCTTCAATTAGTTCTTCACGACAGTAGCTGTAACACTATGTTCCTTTAGTTTAACCATCACTTTTATTTTTTTATCATTCGTTATCATTGTTAATACATATCTGTTTTATATGAAAAATTATAAATGCAAAACTAATGGTTTTGAAAGATTAGACTGGAAGCTATAGTTAAGTTTATTTACGAGTTCCGTAAAGCAGGTCAAAGTGTTAAAGTATTGGTGTGTTTCTATAATGTTTCCAGTGACAGGATTTATTTGTTGGATGAAATGCGTATTTTTTGTAGCATCATAATTACAGCTTTTAATCAAGAATACAACAGAAAAGTAATAGTAAATTTAGATAAAACATCAAAGATGTATTTTCTATTATCAGAGATTTTTAACAGTAATGAATGTTACCACCAAATCAAGAAAACAAACAAAGTTGTTATAGACCAAACTAAGTCATTCAATATTCATCTGTTGATCAATATATGGTAAAATTACGTAAAAGGAAAATACCCTGGGTCCAACCCAGGTAAAACATTGAAAGATACACCATCATTTACCATTATAATGAAACGTAGGAAATGAGTCGTGACTCGTCTCATTGCTTGTGACTCCCATTTGATTCATTGCCGATACTAATGGCTTTCTCGGGTTTGGGGGGGGGAGAAGAGAAGGAGAGGCACAAAATGCAGTGTAGATAGAAAAATTACAATTTGGTGCACGTACTCAATAAAGAATATGTCTTGACAATACTACTTACAATCGAGTTACAATACAAAATGAACTAAACAAATATGAAACTATTTTTAATATGATCGTGATGTTAAAACAAGGGCTATTGTTTTAATCGATGAATTTAATTCCCGTTTAATTAACTTCCATTCATAAAGTGCCCAAGTTATTCATTAATAAAACTCCAGAATTCTAATGTATAACCCTCATTAAACACTTGAAAACAAAGTAGCTGTGGAATGTTACACAGGTTGCATATTAAATAACCCCTTTCAAGAACCCTAAGATATTATATTTAAAAGTATTGACTCTGAATTATGTTTCCAAATTGTACTCCCCTTTCACTGAATCAGAAGCCTATTGGTAATTATTTTTTATACATTTAGCCAATGAATTTGTAAGTCCTTTTAGAATTAAGTAATTACTTTCTTCTGCTGTAATAAAAACAACCTAAAATGTGAGAACTCTGATTTACACCATAAGATATAATCCAATAAACGATAGGTATCCTTGAATTTGCTTAAAATATAAGAACATTAGCTCAATTACGCAATTACATTATTTTTGTTTAAAATATAAAGTGCGAGTTGACTAGTACATAAAAAAAGGAGAATTATTTATACTTACTTTATTTTGTATTTTGTTTTAAAAAGCAGTTAGGTATTTCTTCACCGGCAATTTTTATTCAACTTACATCAATATGTTTCTCAAATAATTTATATTCGCCTTATTACAGAGACTTGGGAATTTACTTATGAAGTAACAGTGCAAATAGAATGTAAATAGCCCTGGGAGGGAACAACGTTGACAGACTACGAGTTTTTTTAGAATTGAAAATTAATTCCACTACTTTTCCGTCTCTGCCTTCTTATTGTCTAGACGCTCAATGCAATGTGGAACTAATGAGAATGAAAAGCACATTGAAGTCAAGGGATTGCAAAACATGGAATATGTTGCACTGTTGCCTGACCTGACTAAGAACGTGCATCAGCTAGATTGATACCCCAAATTAGAAACAAATTCCTTTGTAATAATAATAATATTTAATTATATAATAATAATTATTAAGTAACTTAGTTATGCATACAGTTTATGACTATATTAATTGGGCTCTATTTTGTAAATACTTTTCACAGTTCTCTCGTTACATATTATACAACATACCACTAACACGATCTGATGGAAGAAGTATCTGCTATCACGTTTCTTCACAGGGTAAGACGGCTCTACGGTAACAACATGCAAATTAAATATTTCATTCGATTATAAATATGTAATTTAGAATATTCAGTGTATAGGGAGCGGATTTTAATGCAAATATTTCCCCCTGTAGTCAGAAAGTATGCTCATTTGACATGAGGTCGAACCTTTAATACCCAATTCTATTAACATAATATTATTTCCCAAATATTGCTTATTTTGCCAGATTCAACATCGTATACCGACAATTTGCCTATTATTCTGCGTATTTTTTAGAAAATAATCGTTTTATATGGTCTATATTTTACGCATAATTACTCTAAGATTTCTCACATTTTTTGAAGAGTCAATTATGCGTTCCGAAGTCAAAGTTTAATCTAAAATTTCGAGCCATTTTTGATTTTTTTAAAAATGTTGACTCTTTATGTAAATTATTTCCAAAAATGAAAATATTCATCTCAAAACTATCAAGACCGCGTGTTCGTTTAGGTCAGTCAGGGAAAGTGAATTTTGGAAAAAATCGTCTGGAAGATGTAGATGATAGCGTTGACGACAGATGGTCGGAGGAGACAAACGTTTTGCTATCAATAGATTTTTCGATATCTGGACCCACAAAACTTAGATTCCGACTACACAATAGGTTAAAATAAGAATTTATTGCATATATGGGAACAAGTTTTATCAACTTTTTCATTACTAGGGACCGAAAATAAGAGTTTTTATAGAAAAAAAACGCCTAATTCTACTGCAGCATTACAATACTTTCTCTCTAGTACTAAACGTACTAAGGCGACGAAGTAAAAATTATATGCGATGCATGATTTTGCAAGTTTCAAACTTGCAGTGCGTTTAATGAAAATCGGAACTATACAATTTTTAAATATAGGTTTTATAAACGTACTTTCTTTTACCAGGAAAAAAGTCATTTTTCAGAAAATTTTGAGAATGTCACATGGGCTTTACGTAAAGTACCCCAAACATTAAAATATCTTAATGATCTACGTATCGGACCAATTAGGTCTTACTCCGACATATTTACCAAGTTGGAGCTAAAAAGCTTCTAATCTGACAGAGTTAAGTGAGACATTTGCATTCAATCTTGAAGAAAAAAAGACAGTTTCCTCGATTTTCGGATACCAAATTTCATGTATATTTTCGATACCAGAACAAACCTTAACCCTCTTCAGAACGGCACTAATTAACCCTAATACTCATGTGTCAACAAATTTACAGCTCTCAAGAATCATAGAGTTTACGATCGAAAACTCGATCTTGTAGTTTTTAGGCTATTCCAATAAGTTTCCCCCTGAACTCATGAGGAAAGACCTTCCAAATCAAAATATATCATCATATGAATATTCTGTCAAAATATTAAATATTCCAAAAATGTTCGAGCTAAAATGCATCTAATCTGATAGAGTTAAGCTCAACACACGCATTCATCCTCACACATAGACAGAAAGACCTCCCGATGTTTGGATTCACAATTGCATGTCTCTCCTCGGTACCAGAAGCAATCTTACCCATCTATGGAACAGTTGAATAAAATCAAAAATTAGTCGTTTTTGGAGGTCGCAACGTTAAGAAATACACTAAAACTTTCTCGCGGCCATTGGGAGGGGGGGGGATGGCACGCGACCACTCGACGACAGCTGGGGCAGGTCAGGGTGAGGCAGACGCGGTGGCGCGGCGCGGCGTGGACGAAGTGACCCTTGTCCAAGATGAAGTACGACGGTGTCTCTGCAGGTCAAAGTTTCCGACGCGGTGGGATTTGCTAGACGTCCATGCCGAGGGTCACTGCAAAGGCCGTGCTGATATCAGTTCTGTGGATGAAAGGAACTGATCTACGAATACACATCGAGCCATTAATTACAAAACATTTTGATAAACCCACTCGCTCATTACCATCGGACTGAAAAGAATTGATTTTTCATCCTTTGCCTCATTACGGCCGTATTCATTATTTTTTCGTGTAATTAAGAATACGAACAATGCAGTAATTTAATTCCAACAAAGCGGATAATTAATAAAGCAAGGGTTAAAGGATAACATGTTATTCGCCAAGTGTAACAGCATCGAGTAAAAATGGCACACGTCTCAACTTTGCAGAAGTCAGAATTTTCAAAAATTGTAAAAGTTATACATTATCCGAGAGATAGGAGTACGTGTTTAGCTCCATTAGTTTATTTACTTGACGCTGCATATTTAAATGCAGTTACACTTGACATTTAAAAACATTCCAATGGTCATTGATCCTTCATACGTTGCTTCATTAATTATCCTCTAGGCGAAAATAAATCACTGCATTATTGGTATTATTAATTACACGAGAAAATAATAAATTTGCCCTTAATAAGGAAAAGGAGGAAAAATTCAAATCCTTTTAGTCCGGTGGTGGAAATTACTTTGTGAATTTATAAGTTTCATTACACAGCGTAACATACACCACGTTAGTACAGTATTCGCGAAGACACATTTTGTTAAATTATTTAATTTATTGCAGTGTTATACTAGAGTCCATGTTCATGAGCAGTGAACTACTCGGTAAACGTGGTTTTATTAAGTATGAACGGGTAAAATGGGCACGTATCTCGAACGTGTATGGCTCACTTAAGTCCTTTACAAAATTTTAAAAAACTGACATTAATAATACCTCATGGTGACCTTATTCCCACCCCATCCTCATTGGTGACTTTCAAACAACGTATTTATAAAAACGTATACAAATAGGTAATTCTGAGGCTAACCATATTTTATGGGTGTTTCAGACCCCCGCGATGGATCTCAACGAGGAAAGCGCGCCCAGCGGGGTCCTCTTCGAAGAGGATGTGCCTGAGCAGGAAGCCAAGATGGCGAACGGAGGGCCGAAGAAGGGCAAGAAACTCGAAGAACCCTACCGGCTCGAAATTGTATGGTTCAATGTCCTCTGGTTTGTCCTCCTCCATGCTGGTGCATTGTACGGTGTATATCTCATCTTTGCATCTGCCAAAATCTACACAACATTATATGGTATGGATACTTTTATGTGCGTTTTGGAAGAAATTCCTGGACGAAATCTTGCTTTCTAAACATATAAATGTGTTAGTGGTAATTTTTCAATACACAAACTACAATGATAAACACGTATTTATCCAGAAAATAGATAAAAAATTCGTTAAATACGCCCCAAGAAGCTTTTTTACAACCGTTTACCAATTCATTGAAATTGGAATCTTTCATTAGATCACATACCTGAGGGCTAATGCAATCAATTCTTTTACTCTTGTATCACTCAATGCATGAATTTTTATTCGTAATAATTGGAAAACTTCACGTTTTTTGTCCACTGCTTTTACGAAATGTTTCATTAATTCTCATTTGATATGCAGTGGAGGTACGTGGTAGGTAACATAAGATTCTAACTTGACGTACTCTACCTGCTGGCTTTAATTGACGTATATTTACCTATCCAGGAAACCGAAATCTATGATTGTGGGGTATTTTTGAGTTGCGGCAAATTTCATTGTTTCTCATTGCAAATAACAGTGCGCAAGGATGCGGTGTAAACCGAAAAGATACCCCTCAACTTCAAGAAGGGAACTAGCTAGTATGAGAAATGTGTCCATTGTATATCACTTCTCGATATCCCGTGAATTTTGGGGCATTGATTTGCGTATTTTCCTATCCATGGGAACGGTTGCAACAAAACATTTATTATTAATTTAATACTTAGATGATTGTTACCTTTCCTGTCACCTTATTGGACGCAATTACGCTCGAGAATATGTTCCGCAATCTTATGAAATGCAAGTTATGACCTTGTTATTCAGTAACAAATGTATTTTAATAATTCAATTTCTTTAATGAATTGGTCGCCCCGACCGAGATTTGAACTCGGGCCACCTGGTTTACGACCAGATGCTCTAACTCTGTAATTTGGTGATTAGGGCATCTGGGCGTAAACCAGGAGGCCCGGTTTTGGAATTCCGAGTTAACGAAAATGTATTACATCGCAAAACGATCGATTTTAAAGTAGTACTGACCAAAAAACGAATTCCCCTCGCCCTATTCCTCATGCAAATACTCTAGCTCAACAAAATGTGCGCATAATGAAATTATATGTACAGTCCAGAATCAAATCAAGGAACCATTTCATTAATTGATTAAAGGGTAAAAGAAAACTGAACGCAAAACGTGATTTAGATGTGGGTCTTTGACCTCCAAGCATTAGTACAATACAAGACAGATGTCTAGTGGGGGCAGTGCCCCCACTTGAGAGGGATGGTCCGAGCTCCAACGCTGCTCTGCTGCCTTGCAGGCTTCTTGCTGTGCGAACTGTCCCTGCTGAGCATCACCGCGGGCGTCCACCGCCTGTGGGCCCATCGCGCCTACAAGGCCAAGTGGCCCCTGCGCCTCACCCTCATGATCCTCAACCTGCTGGCGTACCAGAACTCCATCTACGAGTGGGCGCGCGACCACCGGGTGCACCACAAGTTCAGCGAGACCAACGCGGACCCCGTGAACGCCAAGCGCGGCTTCTTCTTCTCGCACGTGGGCTGGCTGCTGTGCCGCAAGCACCCCGAAGTGCGCGCCAAGGGCGGCCGCATCGACCTCAGCGACCTGGAGCGCGACCCCATCGTCATGTTCCAGAAGAGGTGACACTCCTCTCCCATGCATACGGCGTTCTATACGTAGGAGGGCTTCACTCAACCGTCTTTTCGTTTCACGCAGATAAAACGATTCAATGATAATTGGCAGACCCGGCAATTAATCGCTATTGCAACGTATGAAATAAATACAATTCAACTTAAAAAATAAATTTATTCAATGAAAATTGGCTACGTATGAACTTCACTTTACCTTAATAATAAATTATTCGAATAATGGTGTTCACCGCCAGCATTTGGTTCAGACCTTCTCCTTTCTAGATCCAAACGTCGATGTTCTTCCATATTATGAGTCAACGCGAGGCGTGTAGTTCAAAACGATATCCATAGATCGCACTTCAAGCAAGGTCCTAAGGGGACGGCGTAGAGCCCATCTCGTCGAGTAACGTTGCAAAAACGACGACCCACATGTCGGATTTAATTAAAACCACGCTTTAAATACTCACGAGGCTATTAAGAAAGAAGTGTAAATATTTCAATGGAGTCGGTCGAAATCGAAAACTTTGTGTCTTTATGCGACATACGCACGTTCTCTTTTATTTATATATAGAACAGTATTGTAACGGATGACTTGTAACAATACATCAATCTCAAAGACAACAAAATATCAAGTGATCCGATGTGATGGGGTTTGTCGGCAGGATGAAAACAATTAAAGCAAAGTGGAAGAACCATCACATAGACTAGAAACTTCGTAGGCAATGTTGTTTTAAGGGATAATGACAGAGAGACAAACGATCCGACACCAGTCGCCAGTCTCCTCAGCCAACAGTTTTTCAAAATTACGTTTCATCTCCTGAACGCTCCAAAGGGACAAACTTCAACATAATTAGACGTCCCTCCCCCTAACAAAATGTAATACTCTGTTTTTTCCAAAACGTTTTTTCAATGAAATCCTCAGAATAGTCGCTAAACTTACAAATAAATATTCGGCTCTTTTAGATGAATTTTCATATTGTTTATTAAAGATTTGTGTGCCTGCCGTTACACACCCATTAACTGACAATTCATTGTTTATTAGTGATCAAGAATATATCTAAAACTTTTTAAAACAAAAATTAACGCACTCTTCAGAAAGACAATAAAATTAAATTCAAAATTATAGACTTATAAAATTATCTTTCGACAGTTTTTTCAAAAAATGCCTATTTTATTTAATATGATCAAGGAAATTTAGATAACCAAAATCTACGGAAATGGTTTACAAAGGTATTCTTCCAGAGAACAAATCTTTTGGTTTATTACATTTTACATCCGCCTATTGGAAGGGACATTTCAGATCTTTCGAGAACATTTGCCAATATTGACCATAAAATGTTGATTTCTAAATTACCTGCGTATGGAATTGGTGGTATTGCCCTATATTGGTAATCTTCGAATCTCAAACAATCGATTTTTAAGGAGTGAGATGTATTACGTACATTTTAGAATGTTAAATTTCAGTTGACCTTTCTGACTACCACATCTGTTAAGTGTTTATACTAACCGATGTAATCCATCTGAAACAAAGAAATGTTTAATAAACGCACACTGATAGGAATTACTAGCGCTATGGTATCAGTAAGGGTTTTTTTGCTTTAATTGAATAGTTATTAATGACTGAGAAAGAGATTCGTTGGTCATTTGAAGTACATTTTGAACCGATAAAGAAATTAGAATACATAGGAAAATTTTCAAATTCATTAAGAGGAAAAATATTTTTCCGGCCTACTTAATCTCACATCTTTTCTGGACAAATTAGAGGATCGGATGACATCTGTATCCAACCTTGACATCTGCACAATGTGGTGCATTACGAATTCTTCTCGATAAACGAGCCTTAACTCAATGATTGCATTGTAACCCAAACAGCATCCTAACGATACGAGAAAAAACTCACTTCCAAAGTATACATAGGGGAATTCAACTGCGCATTTCAATATTTTTTCAACAATTACATTTTATATTTATTATTTGTCATATTATCAATATATTTAGTTTCACTGTTTATGTGACTGAACATCTTTTTTTCACTGTGACCTCGGGCATTGAGTCATTTTATATTCTCTTTCCTTAATTTTTATTACTATTTATCAAATTATGTAATCGATTAAGTCGATATTTTCTCGTAATAGACATTGACAAGAAAAGGCAATTTTTAAACCAGTATAAATGTTTCTAAGTAATTAATACATTCATAAAGAGTAATAGCTAGCCTTGACGAATAGTTTATCTAGACATTATACTTATCAGACCAAAGTTTGTAATAGGATTGTCTGATAAAGTAGCTACTTTGTCTAGCAGTTATGCACAATACCTAGTTAGTATAAGTTGGTAAAAAATATTTTCTTCTGAGTTGTAAATGCATATTTGTAGTGAGTAGGCGAACGATACGTCAGTAGGAGCCATCGGCTCCGATGGCAGAGCTAATGGCAAAACGGCAAACTACCTCGCAAGCGAAACGGCCTCTCAAATAACCGAATACTTTTCGGACTCGGCAGATGCTTCACTTCGGCTGTCCACGTTGGTTCCTTCTCCCTAAGCAATTAACAAAAAATATTCTCGTGTCTGCCCAATGCATACTTTTAAATGCTTTTCTTGCCAAGTAGCACTTTTTTGCCGATCAGTTTGTTAGAAGAAAGTAAATTATAAATTAATACACCGATCGATTCAAATGAGCTGTATGCATAATACCTACAAAAACGTAATTATTTTTAAAAGCAATTATTAGTTCAACGAAATTTCATTGTCTATTATGAGTGACTCGGTAAACTGGTTCTATTAATCACTTCTTCTAGCTGGTGGCAGAAGGAAGAATAATACTGTAGTATGTTTAGCGATTAGTATGCATCCTCTAGGCATGTAGGCATAGGCATTGGTTTAATCACAATGACACAGCATACATTTGAACCGTTATTTGCTCTCCAGTATTTTCTCCTTAACTCTTTTAGCAGAAGAAAGTCCTTTAGAAATGTCTGAAATTTGCTAACTAGGGATGTAGAAAGAGAGTTTAATTCTAAAACAAAAATGTGTTTTAATTGACCGTACGAAAAGATTGTGATATTTGTAGAAGAGTGTGAATTTTAACATATTATTGTGACACATCGATATTTTTTTTTCGTTTTTACAGGCATTATTACAAATTGGTGCCGTTCGCTTCCTTCGTGATTCCAACTCTCATTCCTATGTATTTCTGGGGAGAGACGCTGTCTAATTCTTGGTATGTGGCGACTATGTTCCGATATTGCCTCTCTCTCAACCTTACATGGCTCGTCAACAGTGCGGCTCACATGTGGGGCAACAAGCCATATGACAAGTGAGTTGAATTGTTTTCTTCTGATGCCAAAACTTTTGTTTCATATTATGTTTCGCTACATGTGCAGTCGATTTGAGGACTTAAGCCCTGAAAGTATTCATATATTCCAACAAATTTACTTCAATGGATGACATTTTTATCTCTTAGGGTATAGCAGTCACAAATGAGGCAATTAAGATCGACTGTTTGTCATAATTTATTCATTCATTTATATATTTACTAAATTATTGTTCGATATCTAGTAGTTACCTTCCTAAAATTTAAGAGTTGCATTTTTTAATATTTCCTAAAAGTTATTGAAGAAATGAAATAAAAATATTTCTCTCTTTAATGGTAAAATAAATTAATTCATAACAATTATTTATTTATTTAAGGAACATCAATCCTGTTGAAAACCTTGCTGTCGCCATTGGAAGCTTGGGGGAGGGATGGCATAACTTCCACCACGTTTTCCCTTGGGACTACAAGACATCAGAACTCGGCAACTACAGCCTCAATTTCACAAATGCCTTCATCGACCTGGCTGTCCTCCTTGGGTTGGCGTACGACCTCAAGACCGTCCCAGTCTCTATGATCAAGACTCGCGTAGGACGCACCGGTGATGGCAGCCACGATGTGTGGGGTTGGGGAGACAAAGATCTCCCGAAAGAACTTGCAGATCAAACTATGATCGAAAACAGGAAAACGGAGTAGTGTAATGCAACAAAAACCGCACCATATCAAATTTCTGTGACTGTGAAACATCCATCATTGTGTTCAACCAAAGAAGTGTAGGACTATTATTGTTTGTATGGTGTGGATTGACAATGCTGAAGACTCAGAGTTGTACAAGGGACGATGAAAAAACATCTTTGCGCCCTCATTATTAATTGTGATATTAAAATAGTTTGTGCAACGAGAAGTTAACGTCAGCTATGAGGGTAAGGTGGCAAAGTGAAGGTGGTTCGGTGACGAAATACTTTTTAAGATATTATCAACAATTAAATTCATTTGATTCATTTATCTTATGAATGTTTGACTGACGTTATACGTTTCTAATGTATGTAAATTTATAATAAAGAATTGTGTGCAACTACATATATTTTATTATTATTTCGACAGGGCACAAATAATATATGTCCTAATCCCAACTGAAGAATGTTGATCCTAGGAAGAAAATTCTTTAGGTCGGACGTTCGCATCAAAAGTAGCCAAAAATGTCAACATGCATTCGTTGAACATTTTTTATTGTGCATTTTTATAACGCAGGTGTGTTTTAGCTGTTATATGTGCTAAAATCCAAGCCAATACTTTCAGAAGAACGACTTATTGTTTCTTTAACTAAAATGCAATTTCAAACAAGTATATTATTTGAAAATATTCTTATTTTTCACCGCGACAGAATTAAACGTCAAATAAGCATGAACTAGAAGAGAAAAAGTGAGGACAGATTATGTATGTCACATACTTAAATTCACTTGATCCTTAGCAATGAAGTGTATATAATAGTTACGAAACAAGTATTATAATACACCTTCTTACAATACGAGATTGGAGAATTATCAATCGTCGCCGTTAGGTAGAGTACTGTAAGAATTTTTTTAAAGTTCTGCAACAAGCCGTAACAACGTTCCACTTTTAGCCAAAGAACTGGCATCGAACGTTTGGAATAATCCTCCTCTAATCAAGTCAGTCATCGCCAGTCGTAGTCAGTCATTGCCTTCTATCCCTTCGGCCAGGGACTCTGTTACTACGCGAGTGTTGTAATAAGATTTTACGAGTATCCTACGTTTTATTCGCTGTTACTACACGTGAATTGTATTAAGATGTCTCGTTACGAGAACCGTACAACGGTTTGTTCACTTTGGAAAAATTCAATGTCTTAATATTATCGTTTAAATATTGAAAACTTATCCACGTAAATGTGACCAACTATTGATAGCAGTTAGTGGAAGACGTTGGATCATTTAAACATTGAAAGAATGACAATAGGAGTTGCGTCGTGTAGTTGCTTTGATTACACGTATTGAGAAAATTGTACTTTGAGAGTTGACCACAATTCTGGAAAAGTTATGATTGTATATTTTACATTTAAAGTAAAAAAAATACAGTTCATTCTAGTCTCACTATTCCATGTTACGCAGCAGAATTTCAGTAAATAAAAATATTGATATAAGTAAGTGTATCGATATGTTTTTCAAAACACGATGTTTTCCAAAAATCTATATTTAGAAAAATCACGTTATCTGTAGATTTTTACTGAAGGCAAGGGACGACTGTTATCCCATTAACGCTCAGCGTTCTCGTTGTAAGACGCACATTTTTCATCAAATCAAATATTCTTCTTTTGCAATGCTTTGTGAAATTTATTTCTTCTATAGACGTAGACATCCTAAACAAAACAAAAGCAAGTGTTTTTCATTTTCTGATAGCTAGATACTGATTTAGCCGTGGTTGCTGGAGCGTGGCACTGTCTTGGCCAGGATGTATTCAGGACTTGCGTCGGTTCCAATCCTGATCTACAACCGCCTTTAGCTGCTCTATGCCTGTGCTTAAGACGCAAGTAGAGGCCGATGTAAAGCAAACGGTGGTTGGTCCACACCGAAGTTGACGGAGCGAATCGTCCAGGCTCTAACATTTTTGAGCATGCAGAAGAGAAGAACTGAAAACTATGACGGTAAAAGAAGCAGTTGACAATGATATTGATATGAAATTCGGTACCAAATACTAAAACTAAGCATATGAGAGAAATTGTTATCACGAGAGGAAGTGTTGAAGGATTTAACTTTTAGAATCCCTGAAAATATTATTTAATGGTATTATACTCATACATTATACCGAAATTTCCACGTAATTAGATTTTAGATTTTTCTTGTTAATGTTTCAATACGTAGTGCAAATTGCATCTAAATATGATTTCAATATGTTCTCTCATATCAGTTAATTCACACACTTTTATGAAAATTCCTCAATTTTTTAATAAACTATAACATTTGATATCGTGATAGATTCATGATTCTGATATATTTGACATGGATGTTTAGCCCATGAAAGAAAAGAACAACTCTTCACTGTTGAGCTATGTAAAACTAAATCACATAACCCACTGTGCCTTGGGAGATATTCCTATTCGGAGCACTGTTATCTCAATTTCTTACATCATGCGTGGTTGGTGGGGGCCAGACATTTCGCATCGCACGCATAGTGACGTTGAGTATCAGCCGATTCTTGGGTTATCAGAAATCGCCTTCCTCTTTTAAATAAGCGGGCCCCTTAATTTTACCAATGCGGTCAGAGTGGAAAGTAGTTAAGTTAAGGATTAAGCTAACTTGTTTAATAGAAAATCATCTTTAACACAGAAATGCATATACAAAATTGTGTGGTGGAATATCGCTATAAAATCTTATGAACTTTATTTTTATAAGAATTGGGAATACCTATTTTATTTCCTGCAATAAAATGTTTCGAACTTAAAGCACTGATAGAAATGAATTTCTTTGTATAAGGTAATTCCTTGAGCATATATACGACTCGAAACTATAGAAAAATTACTGACATAAATTACACTTTTGAAGCATTGTTTTTACTTGTAAGTATAACATTTTGGCCCATGTTTTGAACATTGAAATACTTAATTATGGTCGCTTCCATTTCACACTAACGTACATTAAAGTATATACTTACTAGACAATCGAAAATCAACATAATTAATTCATATAATTTGCTTACGAATGGTTTGATTATTTTTACGCCTTTTCTTTTGCTCATCCTCATCTGATGCTGGCAATTTTTGTCTGGAAGTGACGCGATTAAGGTCATATAAAAATGATGCCAACAAACAAACTCCAAAGTAGAGACTAAATATTCATTCCATTGTTGTGAAACTCATTCATTCTCGTTTCTCTCTGATATTGAGTGACATCTCAAACTTCGAGTTACAAAAACTCTTAATCCTTAATTCGTATGTATCGTAAATGTGATTAATCACACTGTTCAGCCATGATTTTGTTAAAAACACAATTTCAATTGATTCTAAATATGTCAGAAATATTCCATCATTCAACATTTTTTTGTAATAAGAAAAATATTGTTTTGAGGTTTTAGCGTAGGTAGGTCTTAAAAGAGCTGATTACTACAAAGCATTTTAGGATTTTCAAGGGGGCTTTCTTCTGAGAAGATGTAATTGTGAGAGGTGAGTGAAGATCTGCCAAACATTTTCAGAAAGTTTCTTCATTGATATTTTACATTGATAGTGAATACAATAATGGATGAAAATTGCACATTATACATTTTAAGTTCGTTGGACTTATTTTAACAAAATGGACAATGTTATTTTTCAATCTCATGACGCCTTGAAAGCTACATCTGAAAGCGATACAAGGACGTCATATTCAATTGAGAATCCATCTGAGTCTACAGAAATGGAAGTTGTGTAGACTGCAGCGAGTGGTGGCAGTCATATAATTTATTTGAGTAGTTTTTCAAATGATGCAGCTTTGCATACGCATCTAGGTTCTACAGTTCGTTATTCCAGTTGTCCGGGAGACAGTTTGAGTGCCCTACAGCAGATGCATTTTTATCCAATGCAACAGAATGCATTTCCTCCTCAAACATCAATTTCAGGCACATACTTCGAACGCAGCTTTTTCATTGGGTTCTGAACTAACGAATTACTCAAGAAGAAGATGATATTTATATTCATTTACCAGGTAAAAGACGAACTACCAACAAGGAAAATCCTTCTAATTTTTAATTATCTATCACCCTCCATCCATCTATAATACTTCTAATTTTCAATATTATCAGAATTACAAGAAGCAGAGAAAGATTCTCAACCCATCAAAATTGCACCCATTATAGTATCCAAAGTCATACACTCGACCTACTTTCGTACTACATTACAAATTTAAAACGAATTTTTGGAAATGTTTCAACGATTACAAAACGCCTTGTTTCAGTTTACACAAAAGGCTATTTACCCTGTCGACTCGTCTTTCTATTTAAAATTCATGAGGTTGGTGCTGCGACAGAGAGAGGGCAAAAGTGGCGTCAATTGTCGGTAAGTAAACTACATCCGCATGCTCTAATGTGGTAACTCGATTTGCATCCACACGGCCGAAAAAGGGAAACTTCTATTTACCACAAAATTTCGTATATTCCTGTTAACAGCCAGTACATACACTGATGGTTGTGAAAATTGCATCACCAAGAAGGAGACATACTATTACAATGAAATTTATTCCACAGATTAGGAATATTATAATATACACAAATGATTAGAATTACAGATTTTTACCTGCATTTTGACCTTGAGAATTTAGTACGGTGTGAAGCCCCCACACGCTACTATCAGGTCCTCTAGTCGTCGTGGCATGGACTGAAAGAGAGCCTGGATATGCTGCTGGGGAACACACTGCCACGCGATTCCTACGCGTGACCAAAACACATCGACAATGGCTGCAGGACCAGAACGAACAAGTTGCCGACCGATCATATCCCAGACGTTCCATGGGCGACATGTCAGGCGAACGTGCGGGTCAGGGAAGTACTGGTACCCGTCTACGACTTTACTGGCACCCGGCGTTCTTCGCAGATCGTTTGCACATTCCTCGCAATGCAGATGAAGTCGGGCATTTTCCTGCTAAAATATGGCGTTGGGCACTGCTTGCAGGAGCGGAAGCTCCCTAATGTAGCGGTTGCTGTTCACATTGCCCACAATAGTATGAGGCGAGATCGTACGTTGTAGCCAATGGCGCCCCAAACTCTCACACTTGGCGTGTCCGCTATAACGCAGAAAAATGCAGACTAGACTATTGCGATCACCAGGGTAGCGTCGAACACGTATGAGGCCATCGCTGTACCACAAATTGTACAACAACACCTCATGATGCGCCACTCAGCACACCAGTGAACACGTTCACGATCCCATTGCTGTCTGAGGCGTTGGTGGTTTCGGGACAAAGGAATCCTACGCTGCGGTATGCGTGCCACCAGTCGGGCCCTCAGCACACGGCGTCGAACAGTTGGCGCAGACATGACCACACCCGGTGTAGTGCTCCAAAGTCAAGCCATTACTGTCGACGACGCCATTTGGTCAGTTACGGTCAAAAGGACTAGAGGGCGGTCGTGTCGCGCTATGGTCATATTGTGTCGTCCCTGTGTCCGACCCTCCTCTATTCTCTGGTTCCACACACGCGCATCACCCTCCTAGCAGCGCGCCCGGTGCGAGACGTAAGGTTACGGTACGCTTCCTGGAGAGCGATAATTCTGCCGTTCTTCCTTTCGAACTCAAATGCTGATAGTGCGCCCTTTGGCGTTGACGAGGCATCCCGGCACCTGCTTGCACAGTTCCACGTTGTTTGCCAGCTCTACACCGACTGAGTGTGGCGTAACATCGACTTGAGCTGACACACAACAGAGGACGCCAACGTGAGCGCCATTATTCTACACATCCAACGAGTTTTAAGTGATTCCGACCATTCTTTCTGGGTGTTTTAATTTTCACAGCAGTGTATTCTTGACACTTTTTTGGACTCTTGACACTTTTCTTCTTTGTGCTGTACAATGTGTCTGCAAATTAATTATTTACAACTTGTGTGCTGGTGTAAACACAATTGAAAGTTACCGAAGTTCATTCAACGTCGAACGCGGACACAGCGAAAATGCTTATTTCATTTTTCGTCTGATTAAGTGGATTTGACGGGGATAAAGCAGTACATGTAACTAAAGAAGTTTCAATTCAAAAAAAAGAGGATTTATTTATTTATCATCACATCGACATCAAGATCATTAGCTACTAAACAGATAAATGCATTTTATAATTACAATATAAAATTTAGAACCATGTTCATTATCAAAAAGTCAGAAAACAATACAAACAATATAAGTATTGTAATTACTGATTTCTTTAACGAAATCAATAATAATCTTTTGATAATTCTTAGAATTAAGAATGTTATCATGACAGCGTTATTATTGGTGTTTTTGCCTGCTGCTTTTATATAGAGAACAGTAAATGTGTTTTACATGATCTTTATATGGTGTTTTACATGGTATAAATTTCACAACGGTCACATATAGGAGTTTTTTTTTCACCTAATAGGTGAGTATACGTTAATTTAGAATGTTCCTTTCTCAATCGTGAAATGACAAACTGATCTTTCCATGATAATTCTTTGAATAATTTTAAGAAATAGTTTTGGAGACTTTTATGTGTTTCATTAGCCTTCCATTTGGTTAAATATATGGTACCAACAGTTCTCGAATGTGTTTGAAATTCCAAGAGCACTTGCGGCAGCACAGGGTTAATCGTTTCTTCATCGTGGGAAGTTACGCAGTCAACGATGTCATTGAAAGAAGTGAAAAAGTAGAGGATTGTTAATATACAATTATTTTTATATAATGAAAAATAATTGAAGAAAATCCATTTTAAAATAAAATAACAAATACCCAGAATGCCTTGAGCGAATCAAAAACTATCTCATTAAAATATACTCCCACTGTAAACCACAATTCGAGTACATGACAAATTTGTTTGTACTCTCAATAGAAATACAGCTCGTATTATTTCTGCGGAAGCTACACTTCCAATCACTAATTAGATCATCTTTTTGATTGAGAATATGATCAGGCTCCAATCCAGAAAGCAAATAATATTTATCATACGCTGTTACAAGGATGCATTCAAAATGCGATGTGACTTGAAGGTACGTACATTTTCTGTTTATTATCAAAACTGAAAAAAAGTAGCTTCTTCATTCTGTAACAGAAAGCTCTCACTAAACATAGAAATGAAGTTTTCAGAGGCTCAAAAACTGGGGTGTAGAGAGACAAAGACCCCACCCACACTTTGCACATGGATCTGGAACTTATTTTCAACATCATTTTATTACATTTATTTCAGAGACACATCATAATCTTTCCAACATATAAATTTTAAAATTTTTTTCTCGATAGCGAGAATCAATGAATCGTGAAAGTAAAATTATAATCCATTTTAAACCAAATACGATTACATACTTCGATTTCTACAGTTCGATTTCGATTCGATTTTCAGGAAGAAAAGTTTGCTTTTTATCCTCCCTCCGCGAAATATTTTGACTCATGAAAACTAAATTTTATAGAGCAATCTATTTTGCCATGCTGAGGTTATCTTATCTGATCGTCGGTCTGATTAACATTGGCAAATCGACATATTTGATTTTAATCAATTATCTGGAATCACTTTTATTGCCTACTTAAACAGACAATTAAGCTGGCTAGTTAGATATTTCCCTATTTAACGAAATCAATATTATGATCGTAAAAATACATGTGGCCATTACTCATCAAGCAGAAGCAATTGACCTTACCAGATTGTACAAAAACATACATAATAATTTATATTTCCTATTCGTTTTCACCAAACGTTGACTTCACTGTTCCTCCATCGAGATCAAATAATTATCACGTGGAATGATAGGAAAGAGGAACGGGAGAATCCCGAGCAATCATTCACATTTATTATTCATTTGAACCTTTTTAAGATACTTTTAAAGGCTTTAAAACTCTGATCGTGTAATGAGTGTTTTATCGCGAGAATGATGTCGTGAAATGATAAGCAGGAGGTACGGCAGAACCCTAAGAAAAAACCTGCCGATAACTCGCTTGTCTGTCAGGAATCCATCGATTCACCAGTCCTCAGCAATGGAAGAAGAATGTGCTAGTCCGCTAGTCATTATGCCACGAATACCCCCACCCCACCAGTTGTTGGACGACAATTGGGAGTTGTTTAAACCGACGTAGTGATGGGAACGTCGCGTCATGTTGGACCGGTCCTCTGGTCGGTCGGATGGTTGTTTGCTGAGTGGGGCTGCCGATCCGGCAACCAATCACGCACTTGCCGGGTGAATCGCCGGCCAGTTGTCGCGAGGCGGCGCCGGGAGCTCCTTGCCGGGATTCCTGAGCGCGCTGGCGGTTCGGGGGCGGCTCCGGCCTTGACCCACAGCGCGGCGAGGCGGCCTTTTAGGAGGATGCTGAGTCACCGCCCGGCTGCCTCGCCGACGCCGCACGCGGGGGCGTCCATGCGGGGCAGGAAGTGGGCCCCGAAAGTTGTTCGATAAATCATTTTGATAAACGCTTCGTAGATTAATTGAAAATTACCCACAAAATAAACATCACATTCTTCTTAAGAGTTTTATTTTAATACTATATTATTATTATTATTATTGCACTTGTAATACTGTTACTGACAATCGCAAGCTTCGCATGTCGACATATTCTACCTTAACTTCTGGAATCCTCCATATCACCTTTATACTTTCGAACACTTTCCCGCATTATTGGAAACACAGTAGTTACGTAATATTATAATATTGCATTTCAGTTGCATTAAAACTCAGCAACAAACTGAAGAAGTTCAATTCAACCGAAGTGCCTGAGCCAGGAACAACACCATTTCTGACTTATAACAAAATTAGGGATGGAGAAAAAAATAAACAACTGATTTTTATTCATTTAATTTATGAACGAGGGAGCATTAACACAGTAAGTCAACGCAATTGTGAATATTGTTACGTCGAATACCAGTTAACAACAGCGACACAAACTGTGCTTCAACTCTCCTAAACAATGTAGCACCTACTACCGTATGCGATCGGTTGTGTACGTACTATACTTCGCTGCCACTTTCTGGCATCGCACGCTACGTTGCCTTGTGTCTAGTCATCCTATAGATGTATTTGTGTACGTACAGTACATTTTTTGGATAATATTATTACTTACGAATCTGAACAGACCACACCCCGAATTAATTTGGTATATCGGGGTTCTATAGCAGTTGTGGAAAATGGCGAAAAAAAGTAAACTTTCGGAAAATGTTCTATCGAAAAGTTTACATTTTTTCTGCAACACTACATAACTTACTATTCACTTAGCACGTAGTATGCGTGAAAGTAAAAAATGTTTATGTAAAAAGTAGTTTGCTGAGATATTAGCAGTTTGCTTGAGTGTATTCGGCGAGAAAAGTTATCGAAGTGGAAATCCGCACTCATAATGGACCTAGAATACTTTAATATCAGGAATATCGTAATTCATTTTTCTCAATTTCGCTTCCACGTCAACATCAAGCAGAGATAAGCGAGTAAATGAGTAATATTAATATACGAGTTCCCAACTCGCGTTCTTAAAATGTATCTTTAAACGGAATACTATTGGTGTGAAATCTGATCTGTCAGTCCCTAGGTCGTTATTTGAGAAGGTAAGATGGGTAGCCAAGCGAAAAAATGATAATTCATCTTGCAATTCGCCTCATTATTTCATTTCTACATAAAAGAGGTGAAGAGAAAAGTAGTTTAATCGAAGCAGTTCGTTGAAAGTAAATGAAGCTTTGTAACAAAGGTCTTGTTATTTTAGTCTACTTGAAATGACTGAAATATCAATAAATTACCATAAATGACAGGGGTTCTCCTAAGTCACAAAATTAACTCAACAGAATCATTACAAGACATCTTGGGTAGATTTTCACAATTTTTGAAACTACGGTAGTAATATTGTTGGTTTACAAGAACCTCTCAAAAAGTCATTCTTGAGTTAAGGGCAGAAACATGTTTAGAAAATAGTCTATTGTTTGTAATCAAATGTCACAAAGAGAATATAGAGTAAGACATTTGCATTCGCCCATGAAGCGTCCATGGGCCCACTCTGGACGAAACCCTTCTCGTAAAAGAAGCCAATTTGTGCATGTGTGGCTTTTCGTGCACCAAATTTATCAACTATCATCAGTTAAGGATTCAAGCAAAACGGGATATAGTACAAACATTAGTATAGGGTAAAGGGTAATAAAAGCAAGCTTCCTTTTACACATTTATGCTTTAAACTGAACACTATTGTTATACGATTAGATCCCTAAGTCGTTATTTGTGATGTAAGGTGGAGGGCCCAAGCAAAAAATTCATTATTGATCTGCCATCTTCACTTGTACCAGTTTTTTGCTACTGTGTTCCCATTTGCAGGGGCCATCTGACGCACTGCCTCAATCGCAGCATCCGAGGACAACGCAACGACTCGGATGGTCGCGCTGCATAGAGTTTGCAATCGCCAGTGAAAGGTCAGCTGTCAACACGAAGGGGCGGTACTATCCACAGACACGAAAAGCATTTTAACCTGACTTCCTTTACGGTGACGGATGAACAGATTGTTTGTGGAACAAACAGAGGACTCCTTATTTTAATTGCCCCTTTTACGATGGTTGCATTGGCAAAACATACGAGTCGTTGTTTCGACACTTATTTACGTTTTATATGCTTTTCCAAAACACTGTTTCGTAATAAAGTTGGTGAAGTCATTCGAATAGCGAAACCTCTTTTTGTAAGTGATGTGAAGATACGCAAACGATTCTGAATTACTTGTTTGTTCCAGTTTCTTCAATACAAACATATGAATACATAGCTGTTTAAAATGCATGATGTCAGTACACATGGGTTCAAGATACCTAATCCACAGGTGTCTCATTCACTTCAATTTAAAGATGTAAGATTTTTGAAGACACGGATTCATAGACATTAAACCACAAATGTAATCGAAGCGCATAAGAAGATAGGTAACAAACTCAATGGGTTGTATCTCTTATGTTGAATTCTTATACGTTGTTTTATCAGTAATTAAGCGGCAAATAATTATTAGCCCGCTTCTTTTTCTCTATGAGTTGAAAGAAATAATAACAACATAAAACCCTGATTTCTACAATAACCTAAAGGAAACGTTTCCTATGTTGGAAGATGTGTCAGTGAATTTTAAAATTCGTATTCGAGAAGTTAAAAGACGTCACTGCCATCACGCAAAGACGCACTCTAAATAAATTCATTTTTAGTTGACGCGATAGAATGCATGAAATATCTCCAAGAGGTCGCAACTTGGCCAGATATTGCTTTCCAGCGAGGAATTCCATATGCGGTGAACCTTGACATGTTTAGCTGCGGGGGAACCTAGCGCGTAACGTTATGAATCAACGCTGCGATGGCGCAGAGGTGCGCGCCGGCGCTTTGATTTATGGGTAGTAGAGAGCTCGACAGCCCGAGAACTGGAATCCGAATCGAATCGGGCACTTCTTTTCAGCGTTGTCAAACGCGTTATATGTGCAGTCGTTGCCGGTGAAGTGTTCAATATACATAAATCAGGCGTTTTACCCTTCATAAGTGCACGATGTATGTGCGTGACATCATCTTCGTCGTGTAGTCAAATGACATTACAGAACGATATACGAATATCAAGGAGGTGGAATGAAATGGAGATTCATAAACGTAGTAAAGGATTTCAGATGAGGTAACACTTCGTGAATACTAACCAAAACCACCGCAATGGCTTTGTTATAATACACAAACAAAAAATAAATATTCTAAAGTATTTAAGATACTGTGCATATTATTTATTTATGTTCAGTCGATCTATGTTTGCTGAAATCGAACATAGGAAGCAACCATCACAAATTCCTCTAATTTCCTAATATTTCAACAAATAATTAACTATTCACCACAGACAGCAGTCAAATTGACTCTGCGATGAAGATTCAAAATTGCCATGTTTAAGTTATCGATTCAAATCACACACACAAAGTATTGTGTTCAAGTTCTGATAGAACGCTTAGAATCAAAGAATAAAATGATGTATACTGTTGCCGTGCATTATTTATCAAGAAATTATGGAAATAATAATCACTGCTCACAAAATTACGTAAGGCGTAAGAAGGCTACAAAAAAGTAGTTGTCAGATCTCAAAGACGTAGACTTTGTAGATTTACATTCGTTGCTTTTAATTTCTTTGAATTTTAATTTTTTTTGGTAGAAAGTAATTTTAATAAAATATTATCGATTTTATAAAGAAGTACAATTTTTCCAATTTTTAGAATAAATATTGTAAAAAATTGCAAGAAGTCGAATTGACACCGTTATTGAAAGTTCTCAAATTATGTGTATGTTTAAGGGTTAATAATTCATTAATATTGTTGCAATTTAAATTATTATACTATGAGAAAACTAAAATGAACATAGAAAATCGACTACAATGAACTTTCATCAACATATTCATATCGCACGAGAAAACAAATTTCCACAAATCCCTCAGTACAATACATTATTTGCTTCTTGTAGCGACTAGAAACGTTGAAGCTTATTGAAGTAAATGTAGATCACAAACCTATCGTTTAACTAATGTTGATTATACGACAATCTTTAATCTTCAACACTGACAGACTGAAATTGATCTTGTGCAGGTGTTCCATAATTTATCACAATAGATGGAGTACTGGGACTCTACGGTAGAGATGATATTTGGATACACCATGTCCCGCATCCATTTGCAAGTAAGCATTCAACTTTCACTGTGCAAAAGTAACATCTGATTCGTAGGTCATCGCCTGAGGTTATCGCCCTCTACCACTTGGCGGAAGATGTTCATGGACATGGCTTTCAACGTTTCATTGCACAAAATTCCTTCAATCACACAATTAGCTCAATCACGATGGTAAATTAATATTAATGAACGATTGGCATATTCCTTCTTAGGAATTTAGACTTTTTTATTTATGAATTTTCTTTTGCTTTTGGCTACAAAGATCTGATCTTTATAACGTAATGATACTTTTATGTCTCAACAACTAAAAAGAGAAATATTGACAATATTATTTACGAATAAAAATTAGGTTAATGCAACAATAAAGTACGATGAATATTATTACCCACTGTCGCAAATCAGACAAGACACTCATTTCCTAACACACATCAGTGAAGGAAGAGCATTTAATGAGTTGAAGCAAAGACGATGATGGAGGAAAAATATTTTATCTTGCAATAACTAATGTATCTCACATGAACTTGAGAAAATGATTTCAGATTATTATCCTAGCCCATCTGTTTAACTTAAATTATCAGGAGAATTTAGGTTTAGATTTATTTAGTCAAAAGAAGTAGAAACTGTATGTGACGTATGGGGGAGAAGATCATCATGGGAGAGAATGGTCGAGGATTTATTTATAGACAGTCACTTCTGTTTTTAATGTAACATTTTCGTCAATAAATGTTACAATGGAAAGAGAATGTTGCGTAACGCTATGATTGCTATTGACACAAATTACTTATGAATACCTGACGTTTGCGCTCTCTCAAAAGGCAGGCAAAATGTTGTTAACTTGTAGAGGAAATATTAATCCTCAATGCTTTCATTACAAAACCATTTGAACATTTCGCTGACTCCCGTGCGCAAAGAATAGACCGAGCTTATCAGGCATGCAAATCTGCCGTCCCGCACTTGTGAATTCCACAGAGATGCGAGACTGAAGAAAACCCAGATTTATATTGACTTCAAAAAACTTTAAAAATAATTTCAAACTAATTTCCAACCTTTTTCTCGTATGTTAAATAGGTTGAATCGAATGGGAGAAACGTTTTTTTACAAACTTCATCTTTCTTCCATTAATTTCCGTGTCGTTCATTCACATTTAATCAACACACTCAAGAATTAATAAATTATATTGATAAATACTAGTTCCATTGATTTGATATTTTGCACATATTTCCATGGTCTAAAGAAACAGAAAATTGCCCCTATGAAATGATCTGAAGAAAAGATGTGATAAGTATTGACGTGAGGGAAAAGAATTGGTTGTGAAAGTAAGAAATATTTTATTAAAATTATTTATTCTTTATAATCTGAAAAAAATAGTAGTGTATTTTTACAAATACAGACCAATAAAACCCTTTCAAAAATCCTTTTCTAGTTAAAAAAATTCTCACTATAGTACGGCATCACTGTTGCTGTTATTGGAGGAGTATGCAAGTCCACGAAATCGTCAGAATTCCGCAAATCAATATGCATTGTAAGGGTAAGATGTCGCGGAACACTATAAAGTCTATAGTTACAAACTCACTTTCTATTTGTATACTAGAAACCAAAAAGAAGAATGTATTGATCATATATACTGTAACCCCTATTTTCCACAATGTTTTCTTTTTGAAACATGCATATCGAAAAAACTGTGACGTGATAGCCACCCTCAACCTACATTATCGTCATCAGTGATGATAACACATTCTGAAAAGGCTATTATTTTGAAAACAACAAAATCTTGCAATACCGTGTTGGGACGAGTCAACTGCACCAGCATTGCGCAGAATTCAGGATGAAGCAGTTTTTATCTTTGCTTCTGATAATGAGTTGAATCAGATCGCTGAGAAAAATTTCCCCCCAATTTTGGATTAGACCATCGTCTAGGTATTTTTGTGTCCCCTTCTCCCATTGCGTTCGTAATCTGAGCGCGGCGCCCCCTCGCGCCAGAAGTCGCGGTGAGGTCCCCAAAAGGCGGCTCGCCGCGGCGACAGCACGCGATTGGGTGCCGCCTCCGAATAAGGCGGCGGGCGTTGATTGAAGCGCTTTCGGGGCGCTGCGCGTTAATTGAGTGACGGCGCGGGGCCGGGCGCACTTTCCTGTCCTCGGGGACGACCGCTCCCCGACCCCTGGCCTCTGGTCACTGGGTCGCCCACCACGCCCACGATTCTGTAAGTTCTCCTCGCCTCCGAAGGATCCGCGGAGCTGAGCGGCTTCTCGGTTGCCACATTTCAACCGCGTCTATTCATTTATCGGCCTCGTTACTACGACCAGGCGTTACTACGTGTCGGGCAAGTCTGGCGGCCGGCTGCTCAGATCGACAGTTTTCCGTGATTTATCCGATCAACACCAGGGGAATGCAGGAACAGTACCCGCCACGGACCGCGCGCGATCTTTCCTTCCTCTTTCTTGTCCAATCCTCACCCCTGACTTACCACGCCTACATTCACGTGCACTGCACTATCTCAATTGCCGGGAGACCAGTCTGGATCTTAGTTTGTGTCGGCTGTGGCGGAGCCGCGCCCGTGTGAGATACCTGGCTGAAGGAGCGGATCTCCCCATCGAACGGAGAAATGTTCACCGCCATCTCTCGCACGCTAAAAATCATGCACTACAACCCATCGGATTAACGACCTTAGCAGTTGACGCGCAGGACTCAATCATATAATGATCTAGAAAGGATAACTGAAAACTTTGTGAATGAATAAGAACCATTACATTGAAATTGCAAAATCTATTCACATCATTACGAATGCTTATGATTTAATTGCTCGGGGTAATAAAAATAAGAGGTAGGTATGATCACACTCCCAAATTTAGTATGGATTGCAATGAAAAGAACACAGATAGGTTTCAGAGGGAAACTAATGTTGTATCAATAATATATGTTATTTCCATTTTGTTTTTCTGTAAATAGCAATTCGGCCACACTAGTCATTGTCCCAACTGGCTCACTGAGACTCATACACAGAATACTACAAGTACAAAATAAGGTTTTATAATGTTGAGGAAAATATATTCCGAGAGATTGCAGCACGAGCAAACATGTGAAGGTGCGGGGCCGAGATAAGACGTATGGAAGCTCCAGGAACACCAAGATGCTCTTATCTGGGAATGTTGCCGGAGAAGCGGTAAGTTCTGCGAAATATCCTGGTTTTAAGCGCCGATAAATAGCAGCTGGAAAATGACAGTGGTACAGCCCCAAAAACCTAGCTCAAAGACAGGAGAATAGAAAACTTGCAAGTACGAGAAAGTCTGGGCCATAATAATAACTACTAGTTATAATCGTGTGTGACATATTATCTAGGCACAATTTTAGATTTATTACTCTATGTGAAATACGAACTTCACTTGGACGAACTGTCCAAAATTGTGTCTGTACTAAAACGTTCACGTAGCTACGTTTCTTTATCAATAAAAATAAGTTTTCACTTCATGCTAATAAGACAGTCATCATGCACGGTAAGGCTGTGTTCAAGCATACAAACTCGTCCGCATAACAAACAGTGTGTGCAAAATAGATTTCAGTTATTTTTCGTAACTTATCTATATTAATAACATGACTTATATTACTGAAAGAGAGTTTATGAAATTAAAAATAAATTTATTCTCAAGTACTTTCAATATCAAAATACGCGTTGGCACTGTTCACTTTCTGCAATTTCACTTCTCAGTATTTATTGTTCCTTCTTTTACTACAACAATAGGATCTCAAATTTTTGGTCGTCAATCAATTAATAAGATAATTTTGTGCTGTAACTTCGTACACATAAATACTGAGGTACTTTAGTGCTGCCTCAGAGATGCTCAAGATTGGAGCAGGTGCGAGGGGAAACTCGCGACTTTTGTATTTAAAAATCGGGATGTGTGGATGGATGAATGGACGTATGATAACTCCGTCAAAAGGTTTTGACCTCAAACTTGGTGAGAAATAAGAACGTCGGAAATAAGATCTAGTTGTTTCATTACGGAGATGAAAATATTTTAATTTCGGGAGTACATTACATAAAGCATTGTGACATTTTAATTTTTTTCTGAAAATTAGATGCACATTTTTTCGTTTGTTTTTTTCTCAACTAGAGAGTAAAGTTAATTTATTTTTTCTATTTTCAATAAAATGTCGGAAATTTTGAAAAATGCGAAAGTTTATTTTCATTTTCGAATCTATCTTCCATCATGGACATTGGTCTGATATTACTTCCTCAATTTTAGTTCCTTAAAAGATGTCATGCGCTTTTTTTTAAAGAAAACAGGTGTGGTTATTGAGTAATAATACTAAAAGGAGGAAATGTGTCGGCACTAAACGCATTCTTATTAATTAAATTAATTTCCTGATTTCAACGACTGTCCTCGGATTTTCTCGCTGAGCTCTAATTTGTTAAGTGAGGAAAGGCGTAAATCAATGCCAGCTAAAATTTAATTTCAAAATAAACTGAAAATTAAGTGACACGCTTCCGACAACAAAAATACTGCATTCATTTCGTCATTTTCACCTTGATCTGACAAATGAATACGATGTTGTCTGCAAAGGAATACAATAATTCGAGCATTCACAATCAGTTTATCTTACTTCATTGGCAAGAAAATTAAGGGGGAGAAAATATTCACAACAAAATGTTGTAGTATCGACTCAGGTTCAAATTAACGTATTTTGGGATTCAAGAACGTGCCAATATTTTTGCTTGAAAAATGTTTTTAAAAATAAATTGCGCATTGAAGTTCAAACTTCATCAAATGAAGCGGGAGAAAAGGTAAGCTAATAACACGCATTGCACGCCGGTCAGATGGCCGAGATCGTAGGGGCAGTAGTGATGTAACGGTCTCGGACCAAAAGAGCGCGGGTTCGTGATCCGCCTCGGGCATGGGTGTATTTGTAGATGAGGATGCCGTCCTTTCAGCTCATTATCCCCATCATCATCATTATCTCATCGTCCATACCCCCAGAGCTGAGAACCTTGCGTGGTAAAGATAGAAATTCACCTAAAATGCTGACCCCCCAGAAAGGCACTTGCACCTGCTGAAGCAGGATGCACGTGTGGTCCCAGCGCCTACACGCCAAAAGAAACCAAACGAACATTACAGCCGGCACTAAAATAAATACGATATGGATCCTAATTTTTTAAATATTATGAAATTTGTACCTGAAATTAAACAAAATAAAATACAGCACTGCAAAATTGCTTACAAATACTGAAATTATGATATCAAGTCATCACCATGTAAATCCACATAACGAAATTATTTCTTCATTAAACGGAAGCGCCGCAAAAGAAGAATATTCTCTAGTGATCTTCCTGGCTTACGTAAAGATTGAAAAAAATGTCGGCCCGGATAGCCGAGGTCGCTAAGTCTGAATGTTCGCGGGTTCGAATCCTGCCCGGGGTGTGGATGTTTGCGTGTGCCAGTATACCGTTACCGTTCCCCCCAATGCTACCGATGGTCGCTATATGATCTGATTAGTAGAAACGTGACCATAAATACATCGAAATTAAATAAATAACAAAAAAGAAAGTATTACTAAAACACGCTGCGCCTTTGTTTTCGCAGAAGTTTTCTCCAATCGGCTGGAACGCTCGCGAGCATTGTGACGGCCGCCAGTGGCAGCGTACGCTCCGCGGGCCGCGAAGGCTAATACGCCGCCGCCTTCGCCAGACGGCGCGGCGGTCCTCTGCCCCTCCCTCGAGGGGCTTCGGCGGCCAGTTTCACGCCTCGCCTAATGCGAAGGCCGATGCATTCTGGAACTGTTATATTTTATCATGATGGAGAAAAGGTAAATAAAACACGTTTGTAGACCAAAGTGTTCGTTCTAGTATTGCACCAAAACCTAAGTAGTCTGACGGTCCAGAGGGACTCGTCGAAAAAGTAAGTTTTTAAAGACATTGTACAGTGAAAACACATAAACAAGTGACTGTGCGAAAGCATAGGAATATTTATTTATTTATTATGCAGAAGTTGACGAACTAGCGAAATATATTCAAACCGGCATAAATAAATAAATAAATAATTCGGAACGACATATTTTGGAACGACCAGGAATAAATATATATCACGTTTTTCGGAGTCAGTTCAAGAAAATTATAACTTAGCACGAGACAAGTAAACATAGTATAAAAACACTATATAAGTAAGTGTAAAAATTTGAATAAACTGATTGAAAAAAACATTAGAAAACATAAGGAAATTACGGGCGATTTATGAAATTAATTTACATACAGTGTATAAGAAGACATTAGGAAAAACTAAAAAGAAAATACAATATTTTGGGAACAAATACACAAGAAATAAAGGAAGGTGAAGGTCGACATCTGCTTTTCGGAACTTCGAATGAAGAGAAAAACGTGGTTCAGAATGGGTTTAAAATCGGTCGAGAGCATATGGCATGAAAGACGCCACGGTGTATTACTAAGTGTAATACAAGAATTGCTGAAGATCCACCTAATGTTGCGTAGTGGAATATGAAATATGGAATAAACTCAAAAGTGGGCATACAATGGAGATGAAATTAAATTGGTAGTAGCTAATGGACACGCACAAGGCATCGAAAGACATCGAAAAGGGAAGAGCTCATTTTAGACACTTTATTTGATTGAACATGTCACATTGTAAGATGGCAAAAAGTTGAATTTGTTTTAAAGGGAAAAGCAATTTCAAAGTTAAAAAGATCACGGCTATTGGAAGAGAACGAATGCGCATTAGTGTGAATGAGTGTTTTTGAAAATGTTGAGTGAATGTCTTGTAAATGTTTTTCTTATTTTGTTTGAGGGTATACAGATGTTTTGTGTTATATGCGCTGTTTGTATTATCCAGGAGAGACGGCAACGATATCAGGTAATTTTGCTACGATTAAATAAAAATTGCAACCGCAATTGGTGGTGGCAATAATTGTTAGAAAAAAATTCTGTGTTTTATTACATTGGAAAAGGGCAAATTACGGACCATATCCTAACAATCTATGATAAATTCCTGTTCCTGTACCCACGCCATCAAACAATTAATTCGAATAAATTTTTGTTACGTCCCGTGGAAGGCGTAAATCCTTACAGAAAGTATTCTTGTTTGGTTCATTATTAATCTTGTTTACGGCAGTAGATCTGTATCTTTTCTGTTGCACACATTAGACGAATAATAAATAAATGATATATATCAGAGACAACACTAATGTTTAAAATATAATGTGTGTACAGCTGTTTATACTGAAAGCTGTCCAACTGGTTGGCCGAGAAGGCGAAGTCGCACAAAAGAAAAGACAGTTGGGAAAACATGTATGGTGGCAGGCAATATCCGATTCCTCCTATAGTCATCGTTAATAAAATGCAAATGGTCTAGCAATATTAAACCATGCTTTTCTACCATAAACTGTGTTGAATTATTACGGTTTGATGAAGAGGATTTGGTACTTTTGTGAGGTCGTGGCAAAGAATGTCGACTTGCTGAAACGCGTAACTTGCTGAAACGATGCTCTTCTGAGGAAGTACAATTTTGGAACTACATTTCTTGCTCCATCGGAAAATTAATGTAATTTGTATGTGTGTTAATATTACTTGCATGTGTGCCATCTAATAAGGATTCGACATTCCATTGTTACCAAACCGTGAACTAGCATAAATTTTCTAATATTTAAGAGATACTTTGAATAAAGAACTAATAAATAACAATGCAAAGCAAGTTAACCTTTTTTATTCTAGTATACAAAATTTCCAGAAAATACATCATTCCTGAACCACAGTAATAATCCTTTCGGTAAAAGTGGTAAACAAACAAGTAAAATTTATAGAAGAAAAAATGTTTCCTGGTATCTCGAGTGGTTGACATGGAAGCCATATAGCAGAAATATTAATTAAAGTAACCTTTCCTTCTGACCTTTCTCGCCAAGTATCCATTGCTTAACTTCAGAAGTACGAGGTCCGATGGCAACTTGTCGGATAACTTCTGCTTTCGTATGTCTCACAGGTGATGGAAAGAGATAGGTTAAGGGACAAACCAGACAAGCAAAGGAATGCGTTAGGAAAAAGTAAAATCGAGGGTACCGTGAACAATGAGAAAAATAAAAGAATAGATGCGAAATTTTGAAACTTTGTTTCTGGAAGAAAACAAAAATTACGTTCAAGGGTAAAGATAAAAGTGAAGAATTTGAAATGGAAAAATATATTGAAAGAAGGAAAGAAAAGAAAAAAGAAGCTTGTAAAGAAAAAGTTCCAGAAATTATGAAAAAATAAATGTCATTGGAAACAAGAATTTTTTGAGGTTTCTCGTGTTTGTTTCTCATGTGCGAAACAGCTAAGTTTTTGACAGTGCGCGAAACATCACAAAGCGAGCGCGAAACATCTGCAACAATTCGTGATTGTCTTTCGTTTTGACGACGTCTTTTGCTATTAATTATAAACAGTAGTGTTAGGACACTGACTGGAATTTATTTATGTTTGTACAAGGAAGGCATTTCTAGTTATTTGATATTTAATTTATATTTCTTTACTTGACGCATTGCGTTTCGCTTAGGCAAAAATGTTTGTTAAAAATAGTATAGGCAACATGAGCACGAGGTGATTCACGCAAGAGTCAAGTTTGACGCCAAGCGTAGCGAGAAAGAAAAATATTGAAGAAAGATTTTTACTATAATAATTTTATAGTAATTTAAGCAACCAAGTAAAGTAATTTATGCAACGTAAATATGTCGTCTATTTCAGTTTCAGAGATCCGCACCATACACTTCCTGCGAAAACGTCTGTGTTGAAATTATGTAAAAAGCAATGATTAGTATTTATATGAGATGTCATTTTCTGAAATACAATTGTTATACAAAGGTACGAACTCCACAAGTCTCTCCCGATATACCTCTCGCGAGTAACAGAGCCTAAGCGTGGCCATCGCAGTCTTTTACAAAACCTTGCGTAGATAAGCGCGCTCGACAGGCCTACGTGTCTGCGCTAGTTGCCAAAACTACTTTTGGAGGTCCAGATACACACGAAAGGCGATACAACTACGCAACTGTCAATCTCCGTAGTATCTGTTCCGTTGTGTAATGCATTAAAACCCTACCTGAATGGAGTTTCCACATTGAACTACAATTGTCAGAAAATTGTAGCATGATATGATAATCCGTTCAGAAAATGTTTCCATCCATCTGCAGGAGTACCATACGTAGATCATAGATATCGATTACATTGTTTCGAGAAAACATACCGAGTACAGCCAATATGGACTGGCGCGTCCACTCAGCGCGGGCGAAGACATCATTTTCGGGGTAATTGACCTTGCCTCAAGCAACCAGGAGCTGGCGCCCATCGTACGATGCTACCATCTCTGGACGGCGCCTGCCAGCTGCGCGCCTGGGCCTGTGAAGCGAGCGAGACGACGAGCGCCGTCGAGGAGAGCGCAGCTGAAGCGCGCGGCGGGGCGGCTCACCACCTCAGCCACCTGGCGGTGCGGCTCGGATTGGCAGAAGCGCATTAGCTCATCTCTCGCGCTTTGCATTTTGAACTTACACTGAGATGTCTGCCTTACTTCAATGAAAGCACATTAAATTGAATGTACACATGCACATTAGGATGCAAGAGTCAAAGATTTATTGTCATATCTGCAAGGAGTAAATGAATGAACTTCATGCACTGGTGATTAAGAATATACGGTGGGAGCCACGGGGAACGGAAGATCATACATTAAACGTACATTGGTTTAAATTAAAGCATTAATTGCAAGCAGCATTAAGCATTTAATGTACAAATATATAATGCTCGGTTAAGGTAAAAGGTATATGAATTTTCATTAGCATTAAAACAATAATCTACATTAAATTTAACTTAATGTATAACAATGTACGCTAAGATTTGAAAGTGCAGAACACAAAACAGTACAGAGTGGGATACCCATATTCAAAAAATAATCCAATACGAGCCATATGAATAGGTTTCAAAAATAATTAATTACATTGGTTTCAACAAATTTTTACTTTATCTCCGTGCATGGGTCCTGCCAGCGTATATCTGGTTCTTTTCCCCCTAAAATGAAAAATTTTCAATATGATAATGGCGCTGTTTTTGTGGTCAGGGCATGGATTTCCCAAGAATGCGCCCGAAGTTATCTCCGGACGACCAGGAAGAGTTCCCCCCCCACAACCCCAGACGCTTCAGGGGATCCGCTACACTGCAGAAACCACGGCAATCGCCGAGGAACGAGAAATACATTTTTACACTCTGACGTAAAACAAAAAATTACTGCTTAAAATCTCTTTGTACATTTTCAGGGAAAAACAATTGAAATTCATTTACTTTTAAGCAAGCGAAGACATGCACTTTAATTTGACGATGATGCATGATCGAATAAAACAACCGTTAAGAATCGATATTTCAAACGTTCACTTTTGTAGAAATAACGAGTTTGCAGGCAAATCGCTGACTACCTGGAATGTTGCAATTCATCCAGAAGAACTAATCGTAACACACAACAAACCGAAACCATTCCTCCTTTTAGTATTACTACTCAAAAATTACATTAAAGAAATCCGTGACATTTAAATGCCTAGAATTGAAGAAAGTTATGAAGTCTCAATAAATAATATGTCTGAAAAATGTCTTGAAAATGAGCAACGCTTTATTATTATTATTATTATTATTATTATTATTATTATTATTATTATATTATTATTAATAATAATAATAATAATAATAATAATAATAATAATAATAATAATAATAATAATATTTGCTACCTGATCAATTGCAATATATTTTAAGGGAAATATTGCAATATAATAAATATAAATTTAATTCATAGTGTAGAGACAATATGCTACAATTTAATTGTCAGGTAAATTGTCACCAAACATTTAATGAAAGTTCTGTTCTGTCATTAACTATAACTATGTAATTAAAAATTAATTATAAAAGGTGTAAATAGAAATGAAACAAGTTTTAAATTATGGATAAAATATATAATATATAATAAACAACTGGTGAACCATTGTCAAGTAGATGGAATCGCGCGATTATTCCACATTCCACACACAAAACTGAAAATAGCTTATTCTGGAACATTATAAAAATATTAAAAATATCATTAGGAAAACGTGATAGAATTCAACGTTGAGGAAAATAGTTTTCACCTAATGCAAAGTTTAGAAAAATTGGAGAAATTCATAATTTGTTACAGAAAATTTTTGTGAAGTTTACGACAAATGATTTGAAAGGATCAATTAGAAGTTCTCTGAGAATTTGTTTATTGCATAAACTAGGGAGCATGTACAAATTTGCGAAGGAATTTATCTTCAGGCGAAACATGTCTTAACATTTCGAGCAGCATAGATGCACGATGAAAATTAGATTTGTGTAGGATAACAATGTAGAAAAGTAAGACAAGTTTTACACAATCCTTATATGGAAAATAGAAAACCCCGAAAACATTGTTAATATTGTTCAGTATTAAGTTTTAAAGACTATGCGAAAAGTTTACAAATTCCAAAAGTTTAAAGAAATGCGAAAAGTCTCCAAATTCTATAACTATACAATCACTAATCATTAATGTGTTAATAATCAGCGATATGATATCCGGTGCCCATTACCTTTCATTTAAAGCAAATATCACGAAATTTGATTGCGTAGAAAGCTCAAATATCTTTCTAAACGAAAACTCTGAATGTTTTAAATGTAAAGATTTTTCTGTTTTCTAAGTGACATAGTCAATAAAGTATCAGAAGAAACGCAATATTGTTCTGTTGCTTTTAAAGACAGAGGTTTTGACGAAAATCAAAACATCTTCATGATCTACGGTACGGAATAATTAGACTTTACTTTTCATGTATTTACAAGTTTCAGATAACATACGTCCATAATGTAAGCATTACACAGATACTTACATTCCACATATGGGCATTCACAGAGGCATCCCGATTTTCGGGTACAAACTTATGTGTATCTGCTCGTCATCTGCCACCATCGGTGCCATATTTGGCACAGCGAAAATAGCACTTACTCCTGACGAGTGTGATTTTACGACCGAAAATTCCAGATCATATTTTTGAAGTGTCTCTAATAGTTTTCCTTCCTATAGCATGGATGTAGGGAAAGTAGAGGAAATTAGTAGGGAAATTAGGCTATTGGCGACAGTAAATGCAAGACTTTTGTGTAGAAGGAAAAAAAACTATTTAAAAACCTTGAGATACAAATTTTACGGCTGAGGAGGGCAGAATAGTTGTTTCGCCGACATATCCAGTACTATAGGTGTTGTGGTAGGATATCTTTGGCATTTTTAAAATAATTAAAGATGTTGTCATTGCCAACAATGTTTTTTAATTCAAAAGCAGCTTTCGATGGCTTAGCCATCATCATCAGTTGTCTGCTAGATGGAAGCCACAAAACGACTACAATAGTACAACGACTGTAGTCGTTTTGTGGCTTCCATCTAGCAGACAACTGATGATGATGGCTAAGCCATCGAGGGCTGCTTTTGAATTAAAAAACATTGTTGGCAATGACAACATCTTTAATTATATCCAGTACTTTCGAATTACAAGGAACAGACTAGTAAGGTAAGGGAAATAATGCATTAATATTCTTAAATATAACGCACAGCGTTATTTAACGCAGAGTTCGGGGGCAGGCGGCGCCAATGACATTAGATATTGAAGCGTTCATTTTCAGACCTTGGCGGTAAAAGAAATATTCCAGTATAAGCTATATTCAGTTTTAAAACAAAATGTGGAATAATCGCACGATTCCATCTACTTGGCAATGGTTCACCAGTTGTTCCAGACTCCTTGACTTTTTTGTTTGATTTATTTTCAAATGCGACCTCACGAATTAACCGCTAGTGGCCTCCGTCTGCCCGACGCGGAGCGCAGGGGACGCACCGCCTCGCGCGCACCCACACCTCACGGCGCTTAGTCAGCCCCCCTCCCTGCCCCCCGCACCGCGGCGTGGCGTGGCACAGATTCTGCCGTCGCCACCGTTTCACCTCCACAGGCGCTACGCGCCCCTCCCCCCTGCCCTCCTCATCACGAAACACATCAGTTCTCAGCACTGACAAATCAGTCAATCATGACATAATGAGCGAAATAAATTAATGAATACATTCCTTACTTTCTCCGTAAGAGAGAATGAAAGAAAAGTTTATTTAATTGAGAAAGATTTTAGGTAGACAAAATGTTTTTATTATTTCATTTTAAAATGTCCAGAATTACTAAGTAAACCTAAAATTATATCAAATGTCACATTTAGCAAACATTAAAAATTCTGTGCTCACTTTACTAGGAATTGATTTATGTTCGAAAATATGGCAACGTTTTCACCAATTCGGTGATCTACGTTCATCAATGTAGTAAAAATAACAAAACATTGCTGAAATATAATACAAATACATTTCTCTTTATTGAATATAAAAACAGATGAGTTTTTACTTCCGATAAACAATTAATATATCTTAAGCAATGCATATTAGTTCTATGCCTCCCTAGTCAATTTTACAGGTCAGAAAAATGCCAGTTGGCTGGAATTCGTTTTGATCATCCTGCGAAGAGAAAGAAAGAAAGAAAGAAAGAAAGAAAGAAAGAAAGAAAGAAAGAAAGAAAGAAAGAAAGAAAGAAAGAAAGAAAGAAAGAAAGAAAGAAAGAAAGAAAGAAAGAAAGAAAGAAAGAAAGAAAGAAAAACATTTTTCCTCTACTCTCCCACTACGACCCTTCTCTCACTATTAATAATAGGCAAACTAAAAATAATGAAGATACAAAGCGTAAAGAGAAGGAATACAAAGAAATTGCAGTGGAAAGAAATATTTTGGTATACTGATAACTAAAATGACTCAAAATTCACTCTTTCGCATGATTTTTTTTCCGATTTGAAAAATCTTTTCATTTAATAAAAACAAGTATTTCCTCATGGTCCGTACAATCACTCACTGTTACGTATGGCAATAAACGGTCGACAATTTTTCGTTGATGGGCAAACAGAAAATGAAAGACATGTGACATACTTGTTCCTTTCTATATCAGTCAACGAAAAATGTAAAATACAATCATCAAGCAAAAACCTACCCCTCGTTTTCACACGGCATTTTGCAATTTCTGTTATGAAGTCAAACGTGAGATAAATGCGTTCATACGCACTTCATGCTTAATATATAGTTCTTGTCTCATCTTTTTCATAAAATGCACAACTCATTGTCACGTATGTATTAATCAATAAATTTTTTAAATTTCTTAGTAAACACAGCGCAAATGTTTCAAAATATGGAAATCCGTAGCCTATTCGACTGCGAATTTTCCTCTTTTGAAACCTTTCGCATACAACGGAATCCGTATTCTATTCGGCTACGTAGGCAGAAAGGGTAGTAAGGGATGAGGTGCTGAATGATTATTTTCCAATGGCTGCGGGCGGTCTTATAGAGACGCCTGATTCTCAGATCATTCTTTCTTTGTAACTTAATTAGTCATGATTTTATTGAAGTATTTGAGGTCTCGTAATTAAAGAATATCTTTAATTTTCATTTCCTTCATGGCGTAACTCTAAACATTTTTATTTAACATCTTAACATTAATTTCTAAGTTACATGACAAATTCTATCTTTTTATTTATTTTTGTTTTTTTGAGAGTCTGTTGTTAAATTACCTTTAAATATTTTTGTTCCAACACTATATAGCTTTATAAATAGAGGAAGCGAATTATAATAATATACGTACCTAAACCAAGTCATTTAATGAACATTAGCATAACAGCTTTCCAAACTTTAAAGATATTTCTAATCCAGGTGCTTTGTGCCACAATGCATATGCATTTTTTAAAGAGTAAATGCAGAAAATCGTCCTTAAACTCAGACCAAATCTCTCGTCGGTGGCCCAGTTCACTGCAAGCAACCTCGGAGGCTGTAAACTCAACAGGATGATGTGTATCTCTTTCATAACGTAGCTCGGCGACTCGTTAACTGCCGTGCCTAACACCCAACGGGCAGCCCATTCACAGTAATGACGAACTTCCGCGACGCGCTGGGAGGCAACCCGCGCTGGGCATAGACGCTCGCCCGGAAAGGAGCTGCTGATGGACCGAGCACCGATCGGCCCCTTTATAAAAGGCTGCGACGGCACAAAGCCTTCGTGGGGGGGGGCTGCATTTTCGCAAATCGACGTGGGGTGGCATCGCCGCCAATGAGGGCTGGACAAGACAGTCTCGTGGCTGAGGGAACCGGCCGTCCACAATGGTGGGCCTTTAAGGCTAAATGCATCGAAAAATACTTGTAGGAAAATTAAATAGATCGCTGCACAATCACAGGGGAATTTACTTTACTGATAACGTCTGAACCAATGGTCCGATTTTCGATCTGTAAACGGCATTTGACGCCTTTTTAAAATAGAATTTCCACTATGATGACCTTTTTCCAAAAATCTAGGAAAAACGCGAATTTGAAATTAGTTCTCAAACTTCCGAGAACAAATTAAAAAAAGAGCTTATAGCGCGATGACGACATGCTTCCTGATTACAACGCCGCGACAATCATGCAAATCGGACGAATAGGAGTGTCGTAAAGTGAAATTTACGAACCCACCTCGCCCCCCCCCCCACTTCCCCTTATGCGCCTT
>BOPP01000318.1:0-61005 GCA_017312745.1 Gryllus bimaculatus
CGTCTAAAGCTTTCGTTGCTTTCTTCCCCATAATTACTCTCGAGTGGCACATGTACGCAAATTGTTTATTGAAGATACAATATATTTGAAGGTGCTATAGCTTTTAATTTTGTTACCATTAACGTCTATATCCGTTATTGATTGTCCATTGCACATACATTCAGTTTTATTAAAATTTATTTCTAATCACCATTTACTATGTTCTTCTGTTAGCTTTCAGAGCATATACACCATATCCTCTTCATCTTGAGGAAAGATTACCTGGTCATTAGCAAATGGAAGGGAGTGAAAGGTGTCGTCTCCAATTTTTATTTCCATGCCTGAACATATCCTGTACCAGTTATGTAGGGCTTGTTCTCGGTAGCTATTGAACAAGATAGGAGATAACCCACATCCTTGTTTTAGAGCCTTGTTTATCGGAATGCTTCCAATTAACTTATCTCCTATTCTAATTCGCGCTTCGGTGTTTTTGTAAAGATTTTATATCATTGCTTCTCATACCTTTTTTTCTTATGACACTATCATATGCTTTTTGGGGGTATCTAAAGGTCACATAAATATCCATATTTCTGCTTTTATGTTTCTCTATAACTTGTCTGGTACAGTGGATGTTATCTAAGCATGATCGTTCTCGTCTAAGACCACTCTGCTCTTCACTCAATACAGGTACATATTCTTCAACTTTTTCTCAAAATACTAAAAAACAATCTTGCTGTTGATGGTATGACGCTTATTCCCTTGTAATTCACACATGAACTTTTGTCTCCCTTCTTATATATTGAAGAGATGTAGAATGTGTTCTATTCTGCTGGTAGTTCCTCTCCTGCTTCTACCTCATTGAACATTTTCTTTAAATATCTCATAACCATATCTCCACCATTTTTTCAGGTGCTCCATTCTTATATTTCTCGGTCCTGGGCTTTATTTGTTTTTGCTGAGAATAGTGCCTTATTAATGTCATCCTCAGTTATTTCAAAATTGTTTTCCTCCATATCTCTTATTCCTTCTTCTGATTCACATTCTGGTCTGCTTCATTGTAGAAGCGTTTAGTGGAGGTATCTCCATTTATGTGAGGGGATTCTTTGCACCATGCTGTTACACTCATTATTTCTTCTTATTATCTTGATAATTTTCCAGGCTTCAGATGATTTATTGTATCGAACAGTTCCATCGATACGTCCACAATCTGTTCGAATATTCATTTTTTTTCATTCTTACACCTAATTTAAATTCTTGTCGAAACAAACCATATTTCTCTCTTGACTCTGGTGTTTTATCATTTACCATTTTATAAATGCCTTTTTCTTCTCTTTAATCATTTCTTCTAAATTCTCAGAAAACATTTCCGTATGTTTCCATTTTCTTTCTTCTTCCCCAAGAGCTTCCTTAGCTGCTTCCAAAATACTTCCCTTCCAGTGTTGATACATTTCTGAGGGATTGGCCTCCTTTTCCAAATTTAATTTGTTTCTCAGTCTATTTTGGAAGAGCATTTTCACACTTTGCTGGTTGAAATGGCCAGTCTTGAAGAGCAATTCCTTGTTGTATATAAGCGCATTTTCTATTTTTGGAGCGGTTGTATTTATATTCGTAAAACATACCTTTCCAAGTACCATGTTCTTGTATCTTTGATTGTTATTGGCTTGCTAAAAGGTATAGAAAAACACTGCGCCATCTGATTCGTTTTAAGATTTTATTTGAACTAAAATTAAACTGTACAAGTTGCGTCAAGTAGGAAAAAAAAACTAGCATCACCGTTGTAATAAAGTGGAGAGTCAAGGCTCAGCTCCGAGATGGCACCACTTTGCACCAATGAAAATGAAGAGATGATGCCAATGCGTGTCCACATGTTTTTTGTCATGACAGTTCTCCCAAGCTTATTTGAAAACGTGTTAACATTGCATTTTAAGTATGAAGTCGTTGAGGCGTCTTCGTAGTTGCCGAGGTCTTGTAGATCGACGTAGAGTCTGGTCCGGGCGATGGCCTCGTTCGATCCCTGATTCTTCTTCTTCAATTATTTCTAGTGTGTCTATGTCAACTGGGACTTCTAGTTGATCTACGTTCAGTTCTTCATTACGCTGGTTCAATGACATGTGTACCAAATCCCACAAGTCAACTTGATGTTTTTGGTTATCAAGATTCGGCGCAAACCTTAATTTTTTATTTGGCGTTTCCGCTAAAGTCGGTTCTGGAGTTTCCATTAATCGAAGTTGGTCTATATGCCGTTTGAAGATGTAACCGTCATCTAATTTCACTAGATAGTGCAATTGTCCTATTTCTGTGATAATTACTCCTAACTTCCATTTGTTTTTATTGGCAGTGTAGTAGCGCGCTTGTACGCGTTCTCCCACACTTAATTGACGTGTCTTCTTCATTGATGTTTGAGTGTTCTGAAATTTTATGGGTTCAGTGCATCTAGTTCAATGCTAATGTTGCGGTTGAGATACTGTCCAGCAGGGGTTCTCTGGTTGTTTAAAGGAGTCGCACTGTACCTGAAAAGAATATCCCGAACTTTCTTTCGCATTGAAAGTGGTTTGTTGATCATTGTTGCTTAGCGTTTTTTCAATGTTTGCACATTTCTTTCTGCTAATGCATTCGTTGCAGGGTATCCTGGCGCGATGAATTTGCAAAAAATGCCTGTTTTACAGAAGTGTTGAAAATTTTTGTTGGTGAATACTGTAGCATTATCTTTAACTATTACTTCTGGAAATCCGTGTCTTGAAACATTTCTTGGAGCAATTCGATGGTTGATGCTGCAGATGGCGTTGACGAGCATGGTTCAATATCGGCCCATTTCGATTTTGCATCAATGGCAACTAAAAAATGATGTTCTTGGTATGGTTCTGCATAATCGTTGTGAATACGCTGCCAATTTTCTTCTGGTTCTTGCCATGGGTGTAGAGGAGCTTTTGCTGGATTATTTTTCACTTTTGCACATTCAAAACATGCTCGAACGATATGTGCGATATCCTTGTCCATGTTCTTCCATTATACATACCGGCGTGCGAGTTGTTTCCTTTTTGAAATTCCGATATGAGTTCGATGAAGTTCCTCCAAAACAGCAGCATGTAGTTTTGATGGTACCACGACGCGTTGACCTCTAAAAATAATCGCAACAAAAAAAATAATTAAAACTAAAAAATTGATGATAGAAGTTTTTGGCTCAGACCAAGTCAGTTGTACAAAATTAGGTTTTTAAAAAAGGTCGTGCACATTTTTGTAATTGGTCGTAGTTTTTCGTAACTTGCGCTTGAAATTAACGATTTTTTTCTCAAAAATCGCTCAAATTTTTAATTTAAATTTTCTTCACGCATCAAGTAAGGATGGTAAGGAACATGGTGCTAGTCCCATCTGCGGGTATTGCTCGATTTTTTCGAAAATTTGAAAATTAATTTCAAAACTATCAACTTGAAGATATTTTTCCTAAGAAAAAGTTTGTTTTAGTAAATTAGCTATTATAAATAAATATATAAACGAACGAACGAACAAACAAATAGATCCAGGAAGTATAGTTTGAGCATTTTTTACCTGTTCATTGATTCAAAGCAGCATATGATACTATTAATAGGAAGACACTAATTGAGGTCATGGAAGAGTAGCATCCTAAAGAAACTTATCAGACTGGTACGACTAGTATAGTGCAGAGTGAAAGTAACTAGATGGTTATCCGATCCTTTTGACAACGCACAGAGATTAAGATAGAGGGATGCATTGTCATGCTTACTCTTTATCGTAGTTTTAGAAAAGCAATACGTGTTTCTGGTGGCATAGTTACAGATACGATAATGAGGAAATCGGTACAACTCTGTCTACGCGGATGATGTAGTGATCTTGGGGAGAACTATTACGGGGTTACTGGAAGCGGCATTAAGCTTGACTGATGCGGCAAAAGAGATTGGACTAAGAGTCAATACTTGAAAAACCAAATATATAGAATTAACAAAGAAGAAAACTAACACGAAATCAATTGAAATAGGGTAATATTCCTTTGATAAGGTAAAGACCTTTAAATATCTTGGAACACTTCTGACGCATGATATCTCTTCAACAGCTGAAATTTGGCCAGGATAAGTATGGAAAACATAAGCTACTTTGGAGTAAAAGAACTTTTTGGCTCGCGATCCCTACAACAGAAATATAAGCTAAAATTACATAAGACTTTTCTAAAACCTATAGTGATGTAACTGAATGTCTAGCCTTAAGTAAAAAATTATATAAATGTACTAGGTGTATTTGAGAGAAAAATCTTGAGAAGAATCGTGCCTGACTGGGCCATGCAGGACTGCAGCAAATGGAGAATCCGACTCACAGAAAGATACGAGTTATACATTGCAATTGTTAGAGAAATCAAACTGGCTAGAGTAAGGTGGCTTGACCATATCTGTCGCTTGCAGAAATCTACTGTGTGTGAAGAATTGACTTTTACGCACCCGCTGAGTCGGAAGACAAACCATAAGATGGCTGGATGTTACCCCCGTGGCCGGAAAAAAATTGGGATTTTAACCAAACTTAAATTAAAAAAATAATGTTTGAGCTAACTATTACATCATCCACAAATTCTCTATGGAATTTCAGACATAATTTGTTTAATAAATAGTATGCACAATATCAAATATCATAATTACTCCTTCAGCGTAGAACCAGCGTAGGTAAGCGAATTTTTTCCGACCAGCGTGGAGATGGCCCCAATATTGTTTCCGCGTCTAGCTCTTGTCTGTGGATCGTCAAACGAATTTTTTTGGTGGGCCAATCTGAGCAAACGAAAGAAGAAGAAGAAGAAGAAGAAGAAGAAGAAGAAGAAGAAGAAGAAGAAGAAGAAGAAGAAGAATTGTGTTCCGTATTCACTTCAAAAACACATATTCTTGGCTTTTGAAGCCGTGGTACGGCGGTACGCATTGACAGCTACTAAGCGTTAATAACTTCGCAACTTTTGCGTTTTACTAATAGTGCTAAAAGCATTTCAAATGTTTGAATTATGTGTACAAGATGAGACATCAAAAACTACAAGAATTTCTCCATACGAGAGGGAAAGTTGAAATATTTCTTGAAATATGTGTTAAGATGACATATGGCCTGTGGGCAGTACATGTGTTTCGGTGTCTAGTCTAGGGGCTTCCCTGCACTTCCCTGGAGAAGCAGAGGCTAGTTATTGTAATAAACATATATCTTTGAATGAGAGGAGATTAATAAACACTTTTTGATTACAAAACAATTGAAATGGATCTTGCTGGATGAACCTTAAAGTTATGAGTGAACAGTAAAGTAAACCTAACGAATATGAACTCGCGAGGAAATGGCTACGATTGGAGTGGATGGATGACTACAGATCACTACAGATGGCGAAAGCCATCTTGGTCTATCACATGGGGAGCAGACTACTCTGTGGGTTTGCGATCATGAACTGCTGGGAAACTTTGTTTTCATGTTATTTTGTGTGAGTAAGAAGGGGATGGAAATATTGAGGACGTTACATGTTCTGTTGTGTTAGTTTTTAGAATTGTTTATGAATCGTAGTAAGAATAGTGACGTTTTGAAGAAGAATGAATTGCGATTTCGTCTCAGGAGAAAATTGTGCTTGTAGGTTCAGGACTTATTTATTCAAGTAGTTGTGTATGTATATGTATATTGTTCGTTTATTCATCAGTTAAATCTGAATCTTCTGCTGCCAGAAAATGTTTGTATGTGTAGTGGTATACGTTGTGAGGTTGTGATCGCGGTCTGAGCGGACTTGACAGCTATTGAGATAATAGACATATACATCGTTTATATGAATGAAAAGTAGCCGTAGAATAACCATGCATTGTGGTAGTGATGCATTTTTATAAAATGCTCTGTGTTAAATGTGATTTCAGTGATCTCCAAGTATGATCTGAGTTCGTTTTGCTCTCTGTCAATGTGAAAGTTCCCAAATGTCCGGCCCATTTCATTCATCTGATGGCCCAGGTGCTGAAGGGGCACCAAGTGATGGAGCCCTTCAGCCCAGGAACCCTCTTTTGTGTTTTTTATGTGATGATTACTACTCTGAGCCTTGTTTACTCTCCTGTTATCACACATTTTGTTCACGATGCCTTCGGGGAAGAGATGTAGATGGAAAACTAACCTGTCCACTTTGTGGGTAAGTGTTTGATTGTTGTGGTTGTCTGTTTATTATATTATTTGCCATGCCTAATGTCAAGAGTGCTTTTGATTATTACTATTACATTTGCATAAGCTGGTAAAATAATAGTAGTACTACAATAGCTATTGTAATATAAATGTAGTCCCTTCATTTAAATTTCCTAAAAGTCCCTTCATTCTCAATTACATAAAAAAAAACAACTTCAACATAATTTCAATTATTGAGACTTTTTATGCATACTCAATACTCTTAGTGTAAAGTTGTCTCTGTTGTAAAGTTCAGAACTAGGGCAAATAGTAAGTTAAAGAAATGTGGAGCCCACAGTGTTTTTCTTGATTCTTATTTTTTTATTATTAAATGCAGTGAAGAATAGTGTTGCAGAAAAATCGTTGAATTTTGTAGTGTCATTGCATACTTTCTCATGTAACATTTTATTTCCATATTTTGTTTTATTTACTAATGAAAATGAAGGATTTTCCCTGCAGTTCTAATTTTGTTTGAAATCAATATTCTGTTTATTTCCATTATTCTTGGAATTATGATTATTGATTTCCAATTATGATTTGGTAACTTCTCTGTTTTATAAATTTTAGAGCATGAGAATATTGGGTTTGGTTTTTATTCATGCAATTTTGTAATTGGTTTCTTTCGTTTTGCAGTAATGTAATAAAATTAGTAAACATTCAGGAAAAATAATTTTGTAATCACTGTTGCATTTCATGTGGAAAATGCGGAAAATCTTTGCATTTGCTTCAAAAGTGCTGTGCTTCAATGTGTATTTGAAAATTGATAATTGTTAGTAAAGTAAAATTGCCCAGTCAAGTTGTAATGCTGTTTTATTCAAATATTTTTGAAGGTTTAAGAGGCATTACAAAATTTGAGAATGTTTTAAATAGCTAAGGTATTGTGTTGAAATATTTTGTTTGTTGCAACTTACATTTCCTGCTGTTTATATTATGCACAAATGTGTATTACTTGATACTGAATAGAACACTTCATTTTTCTTCTATTTAATATAACCAGAAGCATTGATTCTCAATTTCTAAATCTGCAAGCTGATGACTGTTTTATGGAAAATTAAAATCCTGTGAAAATTTCAACCACAAAAATGTATTTATGGTACGAATGCTTTTGTAAATGCTGGGTCACCTGATTACCAGTATAAAATTGTTTAAATTTATGATGATGAATTTTTATTCATGATATACCTTCAGTAATATAAAATGCCAAATTACATGGAAACCTCAGACAGTTTCAGGAAGCTTGATGAATGTGAATCTGGGCCACTGCTTGGGAGTTAGGAATGGAATATACATTATCTCCAACATACCCAAATTTATTATTAGTATTATTATTTGATATGTTTTATGTGATCGTTATATTGCTGACTTCGGTGTTCAATAGTCATTAGAAGGCCACATGAGTTGAGAGTTGTGATTATTGAGGAACTTTTTCTTCTGTGTTGTTTTAAACATTGATAATATGTAGATAACCTCCATCCAATATAAACTATAAATGAGTGCTTAATCAGTTGCTAGCTGTTTTTTTGTAGAGTAGACGGCTTAAGTTGTAATGTTTAGTAGAATGTATTAACAATATTATTATTAAATGTCTATTAAGCTAATACTTTTGTAAAAATTGTAGGCAGACAACACAGTTGAAAGAAGGAGCACCCCTACCTCCAGCTGATATGTTGATGCGTCAGTTAATAGAACTCTCCAATGCTGAAAACCCTCCTTGTGCAAACTGTGACAAAAGAGATAAAGCTTCAATGTATTTTTGTTCAACATGTGGTAAGTTGAGATACCATTGAAATGTTATATAATGTTTGTAATTATTTCTGCATTTTTAGTTTTTAAAATCAGAAAATGTTTTTGGGCAGAATTCTCCATATTGCTTTTATTGTAATTCATGGCATATGTAACTCTGACCGCTGCATGCAACGCTTTGTGTTGGGATCCTGCCAAATAGAATTGAGTCAAATCGTAAAAATGAATTGTCACATTTCAATGGAATTTTTTCATTTATTGTAAAGAGCATGCAACAGTTTAGAAAAAAGTGAACTGTACTAATAACCATGGTGAGTGTATGGAATTTCAAGAACCATATAATATTTTTGCAACAATCAATTTCTTAATTTGTTTTCCGAGAAAGATTATTTAAATTTTATTTTACTGGCATTGATTGTTGTGTAATTAGTTCATTGTTACTGTGTTCTTGCAAAAGATTGTTTAATTGTATTTGAATTTTTTTTTTTTTTGTTTATTTGCCATGATTGTTTCTTCATACTATATTGTATATAAAATTCAAATTATTTGAATGAAGTCTTCTGTCATAGACAGTGACATATGTTTGGACATCATTTATTGTTTTAGAATGTTGAATTTTGTCATATCCTCTGTAATATTAATTCAGAAACACTTCATTTTTGGCTCTTGTTACAGGGCAAGCATTATGTAGTCATTGCCGGGAGAATACTCATAGGGCTAAAATGTTTTCGACTCATGAGGTAGTGCACATGTCCAAGTGTTCTAAGGAGGGACATCGCCGTGTAAGTTTGCACACTTAATTTACTTTTTCATAAAGTTTGGTTAAGCTGTTATGTAGATATTGAGAGTTACTCTGGCTTCTCTCTGTGACTATGGGCATGAGCATGGATCTGGGCATTGATTTACTTTCGGGTATACAAAATTTAAATGACATTTCTGTATGCATGTGTTCATGTACTTATATAACACGTTCCCTATCCCTATGAAAACATTAAAATATCTCTCCACATCCAAACGTTTCTGACTGTCAGAAAGTTTTACTGTAATATTCTCAAAAATAAAAATATTTTTTCGCACATCCCGGTGTATTTCTAAATGTTATGACTGTCCTAGCAAGTCCACACTAAAATCTGTATAGTTATGGGGAGCTTCATGGGAATATTTGCCATGGAAGTTGTAAACATCTGTGATCCACATGTGGTTCAGGGACGTAGTAAAATCATCGAGTGTTATGTTTTGTGAACCACATATGGATCACAGGAGAGTGAACATGATAATACACATTGTGCCCAGAAATTGGTAGTGCACTTCTTTATAATCAGACACTATGTCACCAAAGGAAATCAAATCTGGATGTCTTTTTGTTCTACAGCAGCAGTGAAATTAAAATTAAACTCGGTTGACTGTTGAAGAAATGTTACATTTTCTGAACACTTGTTTTTCTTAATGAACCCTATATAATATGAAGAATCTTTTGTCAAAAATGAAAAGGGAGCGTATTTGAAAATAGGCATGAAATATTTGGTACCATTGCACATCCTAATTTCAAATATTTAACAGACGATTTGAGTTACTTTTTAGACATTTGCTATAATTGCTAATTAATATGCTAGGTCATATGGATATTCAAATACAATGTGTTCCAATTTCAAAAAATTGCACTTCATGTGGGAATTGACCTGATTGTATATTCCTGTGTGTACTGAAGGATATTGTTCCAGTTGCAGCCGAATGAATGATATGTTTTTGCATGTTTGTGATGCACATAAATTTTATACGGATGTATATTTTGAGAACTTTGTTATTTATTTGAATATTTGTTTGGGTACTCCTGTGTATATATGTTACCAAGCTATGTTACCAAGCTGTATATAAACATATGTGTTCATAGTGATGTGTAAATAAGAAATTTCTCCATGATAATTCTGTTGGCTGTCTTCTTCTTGGCTGACCTGGATGGTTGAGGTGGCTAAGAGCGTGTACAAACTCAGCACTTCTGTTTGAAAGGTTGCGGGTCCAAGTCCCACTTTTGGAATGGTTGTTTGGTTCCTTGTCTCTCATGTATGTGTTGGTGCTGGGGCCTCCTTAATTTCTGTTGACCCTGGATCAGAGGAGCCCGCAAGTGTGTTGGTGTCTAATGTATGGTGAAATATGCATCCCTTCAGAAAGCATATCTGGTGATATGTATTTTGGCTGATAAATTTAGTGGTGAACTTAGGTTTTTGTAATGTCAAACTACCATTTTAAACAAACTATTTTAAACAAACCATTGTATTTTCTATTGAAATTGGGCAGAAAATTCCAAGGAAATGTTTTGCCACATAAAAAAAAAAATTGATGTGAAATGTACTCAGGAGAATGGAAGGAATAATGTGTGTGTTCATGTAATGCAAGTATATTTGACAAGTAGTAGTCAGAGTGATGTTACTTTTCAAGTGCCATATGTCGTAATTTGTGTAATATAGACAATGCAGAGATGCCGTTATTGCAGATAACCCATAGTGGTTTGAAATTCTCTTCACTGGTATGATAATATGATGGAATATAAAACTACTATGGAGTGTTCTTTTAAATCTAAATCAATTTTTTTATAGTTATAAATGAGTACTACCAGAGATTGCCAAATTTAAGACAGAGAAAATTGTAAAACACAGGGAAAATGAATTCAGGTAATAGGGGGGCAACCTAATTTAAAAAACAATTAAGAAATACAGATACGTATAATAAGAAAACATATTTCCCGTTTTTTTATGTCAAAAATTTCTAAATATATATTCTACTCTTCAGACTTGTTACAAACTCTGGTAACATTATAGACTGTTATAAATTTTATAAGTTAGTTATAAATTATTTGCTACAATTTAAATTTGATTTCATATGGAACCTTTAGTTCCTTGCAAAAACAAAATATTACTGAAATCTGAAGTGCCAGAGTTTTTGTAAAAGGCAGTGCTCTCGCATAACAAAAGAAAATAACTTGCTTCATGTTAATAGAATAATCAGACTGTTGCATGTTTACGGGGCATAAAACACACAGCTACTGTAGAGTAGATACATTTTTGGGATTTCTTTCAAATTCTTCTTTGTCAATTTTTTATTTGGTTTCTTATTTTTTACTGCATCTTTATCTCATTAAAAAAAATTGCTAGGTCTTTGGAGGAAGGGAACATAGTCTTCACGCCAACCCATCTCTAGGGCCACCACTAACTGGTGGTTCTTTCAGTGCATGTCTCTGTTTTCCTGCATACAACATTGATGTTTTGGTGAAGCAGGGCATTTAACGCAAAGTGGGAGCTAGCCTCTTTTTTCATTGTGTAGCAATCATTATCAGAGCTGTTTAGCAGCGTCTGGGTGGAAAACAAAGTTCTAAGTTATTAGGTAAGTACAGGAGTTTGAATCTCAGCATGGCCAAAATTGAAGTTTTGAAACCCTTTTGCAGGTTCAAATTGTATTACATTACTTAAACATTAGAAATAATGCTGTAGCACCAGTTGTTTTGGAATTAGGAACCCACAATACAAATTGTTCTCTTGAAAATTCACCACTTTCTGCTGCAAGCATTACATCATTCTACCACATCAATATGTAGTATGTGAGAAAATAAAACGTAGTATTTCTTACAAAACCTTCTGTAATCAGGTGAAATGTGCCTGACAGATAACTGTGTCACCACATTCACTCTGGAAGATGTGAAGCAAAGTGACTGATGTACATTGAAAGGTCATTAGAAGAAAAACAGCTCCTCAACCCAACAAAAACTGTTCTGCTATTTAGAAAGGGAAGTAGGAGATTAGAAATTGCTGTCCCTATTGGATCAATTGCACCCAACCAAAGGTTATAACTAATCTACAATAATTCATTATTATGGATGTGCTTCATTTCTTGTGATAAGCTCATATGTATAAACTAATTCCTTTCTTTATCCTTTTTCACTTCATCATCATTATCTGATATTTGTATATCTCCTTTCCCCTTTTGAGATGTGTATGGATCAACTCACAATATGTGAGCAATTGAAATGTGAATGCAAATCAGTGGAAGAGAAGGTTCTTGTCCAAATGATGTGCCCTCGGGGTGCCTGAATATAATTTTATTTTAACCTGAAGTCTTGAATTGTCAGTGTAATGAATGGAGTACACACATTAATATAAACTTTGCACAAGCAATGTCTTCAAGATTTTTTGTTATATTCTTCAAATCCTGAAGTTTGGTTATCACTAAAAATAAGGACATTTATAGAGTTTGGTGTAGTGTCCAGCTGATATAATAAAGAATTTTGTAATATTTATTAAAAGAGCTTTATTATTGAGACATAGTTTTGATATGCAACAGGGGTAATATTGTGTCTATTGTTAGCTCAATTTCAGAACATCCCTAGGATTAGATTAGTAGGTTGTAAATTACATTAAACATTGTAAATTCATAGCTAGATTGTTGGAAAGTGTAATAACGGGTAGTGAGCAGATTATTTTGCTATATTATTGTAAGTCACTGGCTTTCACTTAGCTTTTTTTGAAAGACCATTAAGACAGAAATGAATTGAACAAAAATACTTCAAATCTAACAAATTCGTGGGAAAAGTGTTTTAAAATTGCTCTATCATTTTGAAATTTGATAAATGCAGTAAAATTGACCTTCTGAGGTACTAATACTAACTTTATGTAGCTGCATGATGAAATTTTTGCTTTCACTTGAAAATTACTATTATAGAATGAAAAATGTTTCAAAGATCTGCAATCTGGTTTCTCCCATTACTCACAATGTTAAGCCTCCAACTCGCCGAGAGGCTGGGCTGGCCCAGTGACAGCAATGCCGTTGCCTCTGCAGCATCGCTGACTGGGAGATCCTAGGTTCGAGTTTCAACTGTGGTGGATTTTCGATTCCACAACATATAGCGACCGTTTGCTCTGCTCGGGAGTTTTCCGTGGTTTCTCCGACCGATGTCAGACGATTGCCTGAGCAGTTTCTCAACAAATGAGTCATAGGCCATTGAGATCAGTCCTCCCTCAACCTTGATCCTCCTCTCCTCAGACCCCCGCACCCCAGCACACACACGTACGCCAGCACACACACGCACCCCAGCACGCACACGTACGCCAGCACGCACACGCACGCCAGAACGCACACACGCACAGCTAGCACGCACAGGCCCACACGCACGCCACAACCATACGGCCAAATCACACACGTACGCTCAGCACCCAGCACGCATTCCAACCAACACACGCACGGCGCGCCAGCAACCGCACGCACTGTCAGCACACACACAAACGCACGTCAGCGCACCACACACGCACAGCAGCAACACGACGCACGCCAGCCAGACAACACGACAGCATGTCACACACAACACACGGCAACGTCAAGCACACACGCAACGCACGTCAGCACACACGCACGCACGTCAGCACATCACGCAACGCACGCCAGCACACCACGCCACGCACCGCAGACACACGCCAACGCAACGCCAGCACACGGCCGCACGGCCAAGCAACACACGCACGCCAGCCAACACGGCACGCCAGCCAGCACACACACACACGCACGCCAGCCTGCACACACACACACAACGCCAGCAGCACACCAGCACGCAAGACAGCCAGCACACACGCGCACAGCCAGCCCAATGCACACACACGCGCACGCCAGCCGCAGCACAACACGCGCAAAGCAGCCAGCACATACACACCACACACCACACACACACGCACGCCAGCCCAAGCGTGCACACACGCACACCCGGACACACGCACGCCTGCACAGGCGTGCACACACATGCACATTCACACTTTTACAACATATTCCGGCCGAGGTGATACCTTTCTTGGGGAAAACCCCACCAGCTTACATATAATGGAACTGAATCTCCTGCTCCAATGGAGGATTACTGCCACCTCCCGAGAGATAATATATTTTACACTTACTGGTCTTACTATAGGAGACTCGCTTTGAAATACAATATAATCAATCAATTTATTCAACAATTCACCCTCACTCAGTTCTGCAGAGGAAGAGCAACTAGGGCATTTCATCAGATTAGGCATTGTAAACAAATTCTGATTCTTAGACACTGGAAGTTTCAAAGTTAGAGAAAATATGATCCCCAAATAATTGCTATGGCTCTTCAAACACTAGTTGCATTAGTAACATATTTATGCAAGTCAGGATTTTCAGAATTTGCTGTTATTAAACCAAAATCAGATCCCTATTGTACATAACTAGTTCACCTGTGAGAAAAACGTCACATATTGAAACACTACCCCTATTTTCCATTCATTTTTATGAAGAAGAAAATACATGCCTTATGTCTCAACCTGTCCCCAAAAAATGCATTTTGTTGATAACATTGTGAAGAGGAACAACTGTGAGATCTCAAACATCAGGCCCTAGATCTCACCATTTTTTAGTTACACACCATTGATGTTGAGAAACAGACTGTTTAGCATTGTGGAATTGCGTTTGGCCTGCCTTGTATTGTCACTTTTTTCCAAGATACTATATTAATATTTAAAAAGTGAAAATATTATTCAGCACTTTCCTGTAAAATTACTTTTCTTTTGACTTTATTTGTTAAGGTTGGTTGGTCATGAAAACCACAAAACGTATGTATACTACAGGAACAATGAGAAGAAGATATCTATTTATAAAAACACAATAAAAAACAAACATATTTATTTTGATTTTAATTCTCTTTAGAGGTACAATTTTCTCATTTTTACAACTTTGGAGCAACCGAAATGTCTGTATTCAGGAGAGCTGTAGGCTGAAAATGCGAGAATAATTGCATTTATTTGTTGTTATTTAAAGCAAATTTAAGTGGAATAGTGAATGATTTTTGTTACTATTGAAAATGTTTTGTGATGTATATATGTAGGTATGCACAGTGGAGGCAGAGGGTATGTCCCCCCCCCCCCTTGAAAATTTGGTTAGAAGTTTCATAGCCTTGCATTAATAAACATATTATTTCACTGGATATGTTAAGTTCTTGATATAATGACTATTAGAAAATATAGAGTAATTTTAAAATTTGCAGTGATTACAAATAAATTAGTCTATCAATATTTTGTTATCATATCCATATGTTCAAGTATTATTATGTTGTCTTGGAAAGAATTTCACAATTTGAAAAATGTCAGCTGTGTACTTGGTAAACATTTACTTGCTGTAGTCAACACTTAGATTCTGTTTCAATATTTAAAATTAATTTCTGAGTTAAGGACTATTTTAATTGTTTGCAAAAATGGCAAATATACCAAAAATTGCAATATAATTGGACATTGTAAATATAATGTATATTTTTGAATATTTAAATTTTACTTTTGAAACTGTGTTACGTGATATTTTACGGGACATCTGTAATTTGCAAGTGTACAGTCAAAGAGTCAGTTCCCCAAAAAATAACACATTTGTTACATTGGGAGCATTCTGACTTTTCATGAAATCATATAAAATGTATTACATAAAAAATATGGAATGAAATATTCATAAAATTTCCAAAACCTATGAAAAAATTGGAAATTTGTGTTGTTGGCTTTACGTGACAGAGGGGGGGACGGGTGAATCTTCATTAGCCTCCCCTCTCTCTCTTAGCCAGTAGTAGTACAGACTGGTACTATGTGCAAGATATCTTCCATGTTGGAATGAAACTACGTATTAAATCTTTCTTCCTGCGTTGTATTGGATGGCAATGCTGTAAAAATTTCATTAATATAGCATTGAGGTACATTTGGCTCTTGAAAAAGTTTTATTGGTCCCTGAGGAAATATTTGATATAATTTCTTTTGAGTGAATAATTATTAATAATGGAGTAATAATTCAATTTTGAAAATAGATCATAAGAAAATTCTTTGAATTGATATCTTATTTAATTTTTCTGTTGTCTCAGCAAAATTTTTTATTAGAAAATGATATTTAATTATTTTATTACCAAAGTATTTATGGTTGAGATAGATGAAAAAATACCATCTGCCGAGAACTGTAAAAACAAGAAAACTTGATTGCAATGTATACGTAATAAAATCAGTAGAAACCCGAGAGAAAATAATAATAATAGAAATTGTAGTGTTATGCTTGTTGACGATATGCTTCAGTTAAAATAGTTATGTTAAAAACTTTTAATTTTTTTGTTTGGCAGAGAAGTGAATCCTTAATGAATGGTTCAAAATTGGTATGAAATGTCATTTACTAAAAAGAAATAAACATCCATGAAACAAAACTGATAATTAAATTCCTTTGCAAAACATTTTTATTCAAGGTGAATAGGTAATTGTTTTGTTCCAGTGTGCTGTCCATGGTGAGCAGTACATCATGTTTTCCAATTCTCAGAAGAACATGTTGTGTGTTAATTGTTTCCGAGATACCCCTGCAGAAGCAAGACTGCATTGTGTAGATATTGATACTGCTTACACACAGGGTTGTAAGAAACTGGACAGAGCAGTATTGGTAGGTACTGTTTAAAATTAATCTGTTTAGATGGTGGATTTCTTGGTGTACTGAACATGTTATTGACGAAAAGGACTTTTACCAGATTTCATTGCTCAGTTTTTAACTTCTGTCTATTGTTCATTGATTGAGCCAGAGTAGTTATATGTAGTTAAGTTCTTTTTTGCTATAGCTGTATTTCATCACTAGTTCAGAATATGTTTTATTTTAAGGTCTTCTAAATACTTAGTGATATATCTGAAATGAGTGTTTCTTGCAATAATGCACACATGTATTAGTTACATACATCTGCTGTGATGATCTGTTTCTAACAAGATACTCTCTGAGGTGTTTCTGCCAACACTGACTTAGCAATGTTTTGATAATTTTATTCATTTTGTCAAGATGTATAAAATTACATCAAAACAAGTGATTGGTGAAATTATGTAAGGCTTACAAGGTTTTAAAAGTAAGAAATTGATGTAAAGAAAGAAAAATGCTTCATTGAATAACCTCTTCCTCTTATATTTTGTTTTAATTTGCTTTCTATAAGAATTGCTGATTTCATGGTTCATTGATCTGCTTAATTAAGTACTTTCCTTTATCTTGTATGGTTCTGAAAAGGTTTAATTTTGATTTGCTTTCTACCTACTCTTTATTCTTTTTCAGACTGATTATTTTATTTCCCCAATATTTGAGTTTTTATTCAATAGTATGCATTTGATTTGCATGCTGACGCTTAAATTTCAAGGTATGTAAAAATAATTATTAAAAGAAAATCTGAATTTATAATGAGAATTATGTTCCACTTCATGGAAAGCATGTTCAGTGGCATAGTATGAGGGGGAAACATGTTAAGTTCTATACCAGTTGAAGCAAAATGCTCATCGATTTTTTAAAATTTATTTATTTATTGAATAGGAAAATATGATTATTGTAACAGCTTCATTATACTTTGAACACTACAGAAAATCCTATGTATTCTTTACAGAAATTTTCCAAGCTTTGTCTTGTAACACCATTAAGAAGATATAAAAGTTAAAAACATACAAAAACAAACAAGGGGCTAAAAACATGAAATTTAACATGGCTCCAAATTTTTTGTTTAAACTTTGCCCTCAGATAGCAAAAAGATCTCTGTTAAAAAATTGCACGGGTCTCATTTTCATTAAAATCCCTTTTTTGAAAAAAGGCAAAATTTCAAATTTTTTCAGTGTACTAAACTACAATATTGAACATTGAGATTTGTTTCCTTAATAAAATTGGTTCAAAAACAGATCTTGAAATATCGTCCTGTACAATTTTTCGAAAATAACAGTAGTTTACTCATAATTTTGCAAGGAACATTGTCTTAAACAATTATTTTCCTAAAAATGTCTCCAAATTTTTTCTTTAAATTTTCTCCTCACATGTATCAAAGGGCAGTAACAAAATTGGTGCTGGTCTCGTTTCCGTCTTTTTGAAAATTGCAGAAAATGGACATTGCAAATGTTCATTATTAAAGATAGAGATTTGTTCTTAAATGAAATTATTTTAAAAAACAGTGTCTCTGAAAAAGGTCATGTACAATTTTTGGAGAAAATGAAAAGTTGTCATGTAATTTGTGCTTTATATTAATGAAATTTATTAAAAAATTCTCAAATATGGCTTCAATTTTTTTTCCATGAATAGAACAAAGAATGCTTAGAATAATGGCACTGGTCTCGTTTTTGTTTAACTCTGAATTTTCAAAAATCCTGAAAGTTAGAAATAATGTGATAGAGTATATTATGTAACATCACTAGTTTAAAGCTTTCTAATGTAGTGTTGAGGCCAAGGAAGATTAGAAAAAATTCATAGATTATCTGAAGGGATTAAAATGTAATGGCATGTCCTTTTTATTGTACAATAGTGATGTGACATCGACAAAAAACATCAATGTTGCTAGGGAGGGGGAGGGGGACAAAGTCAGGATATCCTAAGTAGTTGGATATGAGTGGTTACACTGTATTCAAGGATACATTTTTGTAGTTTATAAGGTCTTAAATATTCAAAACTATATTGGGAATTCTGATTTTTGTCATGCTATGTCACTGAGCATCTTATTGTGACATTTAGAACCTGGGGCACAGACATTTAGAGCATGACATTTGCAGCATGGTGAGCAGTGAAAAGGGATCGCTACCTCCTGCTATCATCCACCCTCTTACATGCTAATACAAAATGTTTTTAGTTTCGAAATCTCAAATGTGGAGCTAGATGTGAGGAAAAAAAGAAATTTATCCGTGTACAAGATATACTTGTATTGACTGAGGAAATGTATGCTTAATCCATTATCTACTTCATCATTTGTGCAATATAGAATTTGAAGGAAGTTTCTGTAGGGGATTTAAATGATAACCAAGAAATCTTGAGTGAGAATATCCAGTAAAATTGCTTCCTAGTCATGTTTAACTAAATATTATTTTCCCAAAACTGTGTATCCAAAAAAGAAGTGCATTGTGATGGGGAGAGACAACATGATGGAAAGTTGAATCATTTGGATGTTTCAGACACAAAAAATTTGAATTTTTGTCTGTGAGGCTTAGTTTTAATGGAGCAGCACTGAAATTCAAGCAAAAACAAAACTGTTCAATTCTTTTGGCATTTGGTTATTGAGCTTTGGTGTCACTTGCCTGGGTTTTTTAATAAGAGAATCCTTATTGTCGGGAAAGTAAAGTATAACATACAAATGGAGGCTCTATGAATAATATGCTCTTCCAGCAAATAGTGTCCTAACCAAAGCCTCATATGATCCACTGCCTGTTGTAATTTATTTGTATAAATATGAGGTTAATGTAGTAAATGACTCACTGTGTTGCATTTGTTTTGTTTACTATATTGTTTTTAACATGATGCAACTTTGTTTTATAATAATGATAATAAATAAGATAATTAAAGTATATGGAATTATATACCTTAATAAAGAATATGCCTTGCTGGAGTTTTTAATGCACTTATTCAGGGGCTTATATTATCCACGATCTAGTACATTTGGAGCAGTAGCCACAGAAACCATAAATTAAGTTAATTATGTTACACATTCGGAATTCTTCCAAATTCTGTCAGCCTTCATGCAGCTTGTTGCATGTATTTTGCAAACGTGCATTCCCGCCTGAGATATGGCATAATATTCTGAGGAAGCTCATCATGTAGTACCCAGACCTGTAGATTGCAAAAGAAAATTATTCAAATAATGCAAAAAATGCCATCCACGTGATCCCTGCAAGCCTTTCTTCATTGAGCTTGGAATCTTACCACTGCCTTTTTATTTACAAATCTGTAATATTTGTCAAAAGTGACTTACTTAACGGTGGAACATATTTTTATGGACTACTGATATTTATAATTACAACATACGTCCTAGAAATCACGTTCATCAAGTGTCAACATCATCAGCTTGCTATCAGAAATCTATGTACAAGTACATTACTTTACAATGCATTGCCAGATTACATTAAACAATTGAAGTCTGTTCACAAATTTACGTTAAAAGTAAAATGTTTTCTGCTGCAAAACTGTTTCTATACCATTAGAGACTACACAGATCATCAAAACAAATTATAATGTTTATTTTAACAAACAGTGGTATATAATTAATTAGTATTCATTTGTATTGTATAATTTTTTTTTAAAAGACCTAATATGCTTGTAACAAATAATGTACTTCAGCCTCCCGGTCAATGACCCCTTCTCGATCAGGTTTTTGTCCAGATTCCCTGATCCATTGAGCAAATGCTGAGATGGCCTCTTGTTTTGCTTCTGGACGTAAATGTAGTATCACTTTTGTGGAACTCTCTTTTTGCTTGTAGGAGTAGAGGAAAGGGCGAGTTACTATTTTGGTAGCAATGCAGTAAAATCATATCTGCAGTTCATTTACCGTTGCAAATAAGTTTTCTATTACTCTGGAACGGAAATATCTAGTTTTTCAAATGTTGCTAATTTCATGCTCTCTTAAATTTTAATTTTATTTATCTTTAACTTTTACTCATCTTTCAACTGTTTATGGTTAAAATGATGCAAAGGGATTCTGGAACTCAAGAAAACATGCACAGATGATCTCTCCTTTATGTTACGTACAGTTTTAACTGTTTTTGACTAAATAATCTAAATTTAAACAATCTTCTACCAACTGCCAACTTGCATTCCACAAATGTGGGGCAGATCATGTGCAGTTGGGGTTTCCCTATGGAGGCCATACCAACTGGAAATATCTAGTATTACCAACATTTTCTTGTTCTTTGCATTTAGGCTAGGGTAGTGAATAAACAAATCAATTTAGTTGAGTTTCCAACTTGTTTTATGAGAATAAGGAAATTAAATCTTAAACTTCAAATATTTTGAGCGAAAAATGACACTTCAAAGCATTCCCTGCGATCTCTCCAATTATCAGCATGGCCTCATGTATTAGATAATCATAATCAGTGACAATATTAATTTCATTCCCCACATTCCACACAAGCTGACTGCTGTGCATGAAAAATTGTCTTTATATTTTTCTAGATATTGCATGTTGTTCGTTTTAATAATGTTTTGCTTTTCAGCACCATTGTGTTATTATTTCGTCTTGTTAAAATATATAAATGATCAAATATATTTTTGAAATAATTTGTGTACTTTATTTTGATTGTTCCCACCAACATTTATCCTTCATCCTTTTTTTGCATTCCTTTTTAATGATTAAAAGAAATCAAACAATTTTATTTAGTAGCTTCAGCGATGAGTATATTTTGATTGTTTTGATTTTTCCCCCTTCATTATTACATTAAAGAAAAATTTCATTTTGCAAAGGTGTGTATGTTGTATGTTGAAGGGGGGGATTTCTGAAAAGTATAACAATTTTGTATGATGGTTAAAGTTTCAACATTAATCACTAAACATTGACTACAGGATAGGAAGATAATTTCTTATTGTATTCATAATCAACGGGTCATTTTACTACAGAGAGTTAAGATGTGGGACTTATAATGACGTGTTTGCAAGGGTATAATAATGTGTGTTTTTTAATAGATAGATAGTTGAAAGGAAACTTTTAGGTTGCCAATGTATCAGAACAATTAGTATTCTCTCTCATCAGGACAGATTACCAAACTTAAATATTTTTAATCAGTGTAATAATTTAAGTAACATTTGTGAATTATATTCCTAATGTACAGATTAATATTATGAATTATCAGAACCTTCTTATATCTCATTGTATTGATGTGCATCTTTCTAGCGTACAATGTGTTTTGTCTGTCCTGAAGTTCTGCTACTGGTTCACAGGAGCATTTCACAACTTAACACCACTCCTAACTCGCCATGCTGTGTTTAACCATTTAATAATTATTATGAGTGTGAGATGTATTATTGTATGCTAGGATGACTTGTTTTTACTTCCTTTTACTTGATGAAAGTTTTAGTGGTTATATTGTGCTAGATTCTTTAACATTTTGAAGACTGCTAATAAGTGAAACTTAATATAGTAGTGTCAGAATGAGATTTTTTTAGAAAGTTTGTTTTTCAAACATAAAAGAAACTAACTAGTCTAAATGTGGTGTTTTAAAATACATTCTTTTTTTAATTATTTCAAATTTATTGTTATATTTAAATTATGTTTTTAGATTACTTATAATTTTTTGTAAAGGATGCATATATTTTACTTCAGACATTGCTCAAGCATTCACCCTGGCTATTTGGTAATTCCAAAGGCATATATATCATTATATGGTATTAGTAATTGATTTCCTTTTAAAGGGCTGGAAAAATGGTACTCTTTATTAGGGATTCCGAAATGTATGTTTTTTGTTCACACAGAAAGTATTTAAATATTGTCAAATGAATCGTTATAAATTATCTAAACTGTTGAAAATATGCGCCCTCTGAATTCCCAATTACAGTTTAGAAACTGTTGGGAATATGTGCCCACTTCCTGTTCAACATTCCTCTGATTTGTGTGAGGTGAATTGCATGAAAAGTCATGCATCAATGAGTGCTAAATAATAAAGATGAATAATCCTTCCTCATTCTAGAAAGTTTGGAGATATGAATGATTACTTCGCTCTCGTGACCCAAAGCAGCAACTTTTCCTCCCTGGTATTTTGGCATTAGGTTTCCTACACTATATTTCAGTGGTGCAAGTGGAACATATTTTGTAATTTTCTTGATTTGGTGAATGTTTAAACAAATTATCACATTTCTCACAATTTAAGGTATTTTGTACAATTCATTTTTCAAATTAAAAATAATCTAATATGATATCAACAATATTGCCTAGATACATAAAAATCGAATTCAATTTGACTTAGATTTGTGTTGAAATGATTGGTTCCCAGGAAACGGTCACCTATTGGCACAAAAAGTTGTTCATTGCCAATCTAGTATTAGTATATATTTATTATTATATATATATATATATATATATATATATACTATATATATAATAAATAATGTAAATTATGTAAAAAATTGAAATTTGATATACCTCCCACTGCCACCCCAGCACCCACCCCCCAAAAAGAAACCACTTATTTGCGATGCCCCCCCGATCTTTCTAAGAAGGAAAAATAAATTATACAATTTTTATTAATTTTGTATTGTATATTAAAATTATTCACAATTAATGTCAAAAAATCAGTGGGGATGCTGTCTGCACCTTTCAATTCGATAGGAGGACAATTGTTACGTGAAGGAAGGAAGGAAGCACGAGAAAAATCTCTGTGACTAGTGCACCTGTTACCGTAGAGGATGCATGGGCGAGAACCTACCGCGTTAACTGTATTCTACATTATACTAGATATCATTTTCGAATATTTTCTTCGTAATCTACGATTCAATCTTTGTACAATTGATGCAAATACATTTTCTATTGTAAATATTTATATATAGCTTTTTAATTTAATTTCTTAATGTTTTAGAGCAATACAGAAAATGTTGAAACAAAACAAAAACAATATTAGCGTAAGGTTACACTAAAATAACGCTCTCTTACCCTAATAAAGCAGCATAACGCTTCCTCCCCCCCCCCTCGAGCGTTTCGGGATTTATGGACGACTCCTTATTTAAACTAACCTTTCTTATGTCACAAGTGCGGGCAACGAGGCAACAACAAAAGCGTGTATATCATTATTGGTCTCTTTAGATCACTACTATTAGTTACGATTTCTAAAATACAATTTCATAGAGATAATGGTTTTTGTGCTGTCTTCCAATGCTTCTGCAAATGTGTGAAATAATACTGGAGACAGCTCCCAGTCAGCTCCTGGGCTGGAAAATACTGGAGACAGCTCTTCCAAGTCATCTTTTCTAGCCTGTTAAATCCATATCTTATGGACAAAAATGTTGAAAGCAAATGAAGCAGATATTGGGCAGTTCTTCCTTCTATAGTGAGATTTTTTTAAACCTGCCTCTCAAGGCCCGTCTTCACAGTGGGATTAAGCCATTGCATTTCGCGTCATTCTCGGTCGTGCCGCTAATGTCGACAATCACGTCCGTATCAAGCACTGCTTGATCATGCGACATTAAGCGGCACTACCGAGAAAGCCGCGAAATGCAATGGCATAATGCCACTGTGCAGACGGGCCTTGAGAGGCAGCTTTATAGAAATTGCACTATAATGGCGTTAGTCCTGTGTGTCCAACTTGCGAGACTTCAAGGGCCAGAACTGAAATCTTTAACGTGGTTGCGGGCCATACTTACATTTGACTATACCGGGAAATGTGTTTTCAGAAACGTGGAAAATCGAAACGAAGAACTTTAATCAACCCACACATCCTTGAAAGAGTTTTCTCGTTCGCCTCTGCAGAGGGGAAAGAGTTCCTCGCTCGAATCAGTCAACGAGCGAGTTTTCTCGGAACATTTGTATTCCTTCATTAGTTATATGTCATTTAGGTATCTGCTGCCGCAGGACAGTACTAAACAGTGCGTAGAAACGAGTAAGGTTATAATATTTACCAATTAAAGATCTGTTAAACAACCAGTTTTGTTTATAATTCTTATTTGATTTTTTTCTTTAAATCGAAGTGAACTAGGAAAACCTTGTGTGGAAAATATTATTCTTGTAATAAAGCAGTACATAATGAGCAATATAAAAATAAAGATTAGAAGCAAGAAACTAGAAAGGGTATTATGAAAGAAATGAATTAATATTATATTTTTCATAATTCACATTTATAAATTAATTTATTAATTGTGGATTTTTTTAATGAATTATTTGACCATTCACCATTTATTCATAATTCAACCAATAAATATAGTAAAACAGACGGTAGAAGTATCGGAACTCAAGAGAATTTGCATTGAGTACTTCCTAGTACGTCACATACAGTTTCTTTTCTTACATTGATTTATATGCAGTGCAGCAATGTAGTATTTCTCTTCAGACAATTCGAACTCACACGGGTGGGGGTAAAACCATGCGTGATATGAGGCCATACCATGCATAACGCAGGGAAGCTTTGGTATGATTTGGAATTTCTGAATTTACTTGGAAAAATAGTCTAATAATCCTAAATCTAGACTCAACCTATTTTTACCTTGTGTTGAGCCCGCCAAGATGAGTGCGCTAGGCGCCCTGTGTTCTTGCCCGATGTGGATGCAAGGGACTTATCTTTTTGATTACTAAACTTTCGCGGGCCGCTAGTAGGACAACCCTGCTTTAGTCCATTCTTTTATAAACTCTCGGATTGGAAATTAACAAAAAAGTCAAATGAAAAAGGAATTCATTTGAGCTTGAATTACAAAACACACTACAAGGGCATTCACAAGCTTACTTCCTTTACCACCCGATTTTAAATAGTTTAACCAATCTTCACAATAATTAACGGAGTGAAAATTAATAACTAAATTATCAATGACATGAACGCAAAGCACGAAAAGGTAATAACTAACCGGTGTATTGGAATACCAATTTCTCTTCCCTCATGTCGCAAATTTGAAAAATTCCAACCAAACACAATGTAACTGTTCACCATCGAGATGTAAATAATTCAGAAATTGCCAAAACTCAGCAGAAATTGATTAAAATGAAGAAAGACGCTCATAAATCACCCCGAGAGCGAACGAATTTAGAGTGATGTAAGATGGCGACGAGCGCAAAATTTAGGCTTCACTATAGCGCATCTGAGGTTAAGAATGAAGTAGCTCCCCAGAATGAAGAAACAGCCTCCCAGAATTTCAAGTTATCAAAACTGTTTTAAATCCTTATTAATATAATTTTTCATAACAATTAAATTAGTAAAATTATGCCTCGAATACATTATATATTTACAATAAATCGTGGTGAATATTTTTAAAATTTAATAATTTTTTGTGAGAAGTTATACGTTCGGCTGATGAATCTGTCACGGTACCACATGCTTCGGTTACCTTGTCATACTGTGCTCAGAAAGTACGTTCGGGTTGTTTACCTGTGTTTCGTTATGTTGCTTTTGAGACTTATGGTTTTAATCATGTTAAGGTTAAATGTAATTTCGTTTACTTTTCTTCATTTTGATTTTAAGGTTGCGGTGAATTTATTAATTTACTTTTTTTTTAAAATTAAATTTATTTTTCGTTTGCAAAATTAATTTAGAATGTGTGATCCACATACTGTAAAGTGCAAGAGCGGTAAAGTGGTCCATAGTGGGAAAACAAATGGTTATTAATTTTTATAACTAATGTTGTGAAGTGAATATTTTCGAACGGGATTCATACTCAATGCCTACCGGGAGATGACTGTCCGCTCTCCCGGCGCAAGGAAGTTCGGTTTCTCGTGAATCAGACCAGTTGGTTCCCATGGGCTCGACATATTTGGTCGTCAAATGAATTTTAAATATTTTGTTAAGTTATTATTAATACGTATTTCTTTGTTATTAATAAGGGAACAAGAGTCTTGGCTATTTTGTAACGGCATGTCGTCGGTTGAATTTTAGATATATTGAAATAGTGGCGCACTTAAAAATTAATATTTATTTGTAATTTCTTACGATATATTTCGAAGCACTAAGGACGTGAGAAGCTTAACAGAAATGTTTCCTGTGTAACTCAGTGTTATAACAATAGTTAAGGAAAGGAAAGAAAATACGATTTCATAAAATTGGAAAGGTTCGAAACAAACTAATTTAGCACTAAAGTAGTTCTTCTCCACATTGCGGAATTCGTCAATACCATTGAGCGCGTAACTTTTAGTTCATACACTACAGCAGAAAAACGCCACATTTGGCATCACTGTCGCCTTAAGAGACCGTATTATATACTTAACCTCGCTTAAAAACGCGCTATAGCGCCAGCGCTACGAGGTAGGACGTTGGCAGGGAGACAACGCGTATGCGCAGTAGAGCAATTGCGGGTAATACGCTGTGCAGTAAACATCGGGTGCCGCAATGTGAGCTAGGAATTGCAATTGCTAAATTGATTACCAGGTAGGGCTTGATTTCTGGCGGAACGCGACAGAACGGCGTTCTGTTACCTCGCAAATAATTATTAAATTATATAATAAATTCACAACAATTTCCATTAAATTAATTTGGGCGCGTTCCGGCACCTGCTTATAAACATTTTATAAATCAAGAACTGCTACCAGTCATTTGTTGTGACTGCGTTAACAATTTGTTTCATTGTGTTCTTTTTTATGAGAAATAATTGTTTTTGTGTCTACGCTGCCCGCCGAAAAGCTAGAAAGTTATTGTTTTTGAGATGGCATTGAATGCAGCCGCCTACTTCCTCTGTGACGTCACGAAGTGCACAGATTTCACGCACCAACTCCAAACGTAGGCATAGCACGCTCAGTTGCACAGCAACCACCTAAAGCAGCTCGTGCACTTTAAAGAGAGGAAAAAGAATGAAGTCAATTAAAGAAACTACTTCAAGTGAAACACAACCAATTATATTACATTCGTCCACTTCGAAAGGATAATATTACGACTCCCAAAAAGAAAAACCGGAACACTTGCGTTGTGCTCTAGTTTTAGAAATTAACGGCAATACGCTGTACAACTCTTTGAAGAAACCAATATAACAGACCATGTATTGACATGTTGGCTAGAGAATGAAACTCTTTCACCAGTTTCACTGTTGTTTGCTGTAGAATATTTCTCTGAAAAATGGGTTTTGTCCTACATTTAAATCAATTAGGTAAATCATAAAAATAAGACATGTCACATTTTTGTACTGAGTTTTAATGGTTAATATTACACCTATTGTGTCTATGTTAAGGCTGTACCTCTCTTTCACCCTCAAAGAATTCGTGTGAGTAAAAAGTTGTTCTACTGAGGTATTAGATCCAGGCAGAAGTATACAAGCGACTCCGTATCCTTGCAGTCTGTGTATTCCGTTTTAAAGTAACTGAAAATCTCATTCCATCTGAGATGGAAAGAGACCCTCACCCCTAGCCGCCACCTTAACGTTACTATTAGCATTCTTCCACCCTAATAGTTTGGCGTCAGATGTACATGTCAACATGGCAGTATTTATCAAACAAGCTTTCTTCAGACACACAAAATTCTTGAAACGTCTTAATTTCTTAAGCCTCTTGTATGAATTTCTCACACTGTAGAGGTATGAAATGAAACCCATTCCATTTTCTGGCAGATGTTCAATTGGTCTAGGGACCATTATTTGATATAGTCTACATGTATTGCAGTATTATAAAAATGTGTTTTCGAAAGAATCTGAAGATATTAATCCTTTTTCAATGCTCTTCATTTCTGTGTTCTGCGAAGCCGGCAGGAACATTGTTAAGAACATTTCATCTTTACTCAACATACATTTTGCTGTAAGTTCTTCGGTTTCATTATTAACTTCAAAAACGTGCTTTCATGTTTTTCAGTTTTCAGTATTGATTTTGGAACTAACTTCAACTGGCATTTTAGAAAAAAAAGACAAAATTTACTAAACAAATTTGTGATTCTTTTTTTGACTCAGGAAATGCTAAAAAGACTTACTCAAGACTTGAACCCTCTGAACATTTCACTGAAACAATTCAGGAACTGCTTCAGTGAATTCTTGGCTATCCGGGATGAGCCGCGTCTCGGTCAATTGTACTGACATTTCGGCCATCTTGCTGTGGCATACTTCAGAGCTATACTGCTTCTACAGAGCTATATTGAGCCAATACTTCATTTGTAAATAAAGACTATGGACAAATCACAGTCTTGAAAATTGTAATTTCGAAATAAAAACCGGAACTTTCGGTCGTACGATTTGCTGCGTACTAGACAAATGTTAAATAGGAGACGTTATTTGTTGTACATGTAAGAGTTAAGCGTGTCCCAAAATACAGCGCTTTTTGCAGCATTGTCTATTCTCCGTTTTCCCATTTTGATTGTATTGTCCCTTTTATTTATCATTTCTAACAGAAAAGCTCGCTGAATGAAATATAAATATATAGGTGTCCCAGACAAGGTGAAAAAAAAAACACCGATGATTTACGTGTCCCAAACAATTTTTGACTTTACACCTTTTTAACTTCAGGTTAATTATATGTTGGGATATTGAATTTTGTCTATTTGTATTCTCTTTGATATTTTTTCTATGTCCTGTTATTGTCTGTTTAATTCTTCTCTTTCTTTTGCCAATATAATTCAACTGACAATCATTACATTGAACTGCATAAACTGTATCTTTCATATCATGTTTATGTATCTATCTTTAACATTTCTTATAAGATTCTGTTTCTTAATTATTGTACTTTTAATGTTGATATTGTACTTTGATTTTAATTGTTGTTGTAACGGTATGGTCAGTGTTTTTACGAATCAAATAATTACGTTGGGAGGAGTTTGAATAGGTTCACTGAAAGGTTAGCCACTATGTTGGGCGGAACTCTTAAAATTTTATTGACCCGTTAATATATTAAGTATGAATTTCCCTGGGTAATGGTTGCCCAAAATAATTTGTTTAAACTTATAAATATTATAAATTTATTTATCGTCTTTCAACTGTAACTCCCTGTCTTCTAAAATCGTGTGCAGACCTGGAAAACAGTAATGAGTATCTTTAGCTGTCAACTTTAACTTCCACAATAGTAATTTCTTTTTGAATAATGAAATTTTATCTGAAACTTGCAAAATGGTGGTCTCATTACCTTCCGAGGACGCATTTAAAGAATTGGGTTTTTCAAATATATCACAAAGGTATGCCAGCTTTAAAAAAACGCTGTCGACGAATTTTCCGGAACTCAAATGTTTTTTGAACAAGATAACAATGAAGTTAATTTCTTGATTCGTACACTTTTTCAAGACATCTCTCCGTGAAAGCCAGCGAGAGTTACAATAACAAAGTAATGAAGTATGTTCAGCCCTCATATCGTCGCATATTTCTTATAAAAAAACAACAACCTGGAATTATGTGATTTTAATGAAGTTAACTACTTTGATCACTGATTGAAGAACTTCATGAAGGACAGGGCTGATGGTTTTTATTGCTAGTGCTTCCCTGTGTAACGCAATGGGCCCAAATCACGCGATATTCTTGACGAATCAATGTTTGCAGTCCAGCATTACAGCCGGCCGTAGTCCGAGCTCCATCAATACACACGCCTAATCAATTCTTCCAGTCAGCCTTGTTTTCTTTCATAAAAGCCTTTACTATTTCAAAAAGATCTAGATCTTTTGCTCCAAGAGTTACTGTGAACTCAGGTTACAGTCAACTCGTATATAGTGAACCCTCGGTTATAGTGTACTTAAATCACTGGTCCCGTTTCACTTACATTACAAATAAGCATAAGAAGACTCAGTTATAGTGAGCGGAGGAAATACATCGTCCTGGAAATTACAAGTTATTCCTTCTTGATAAAGAATTTAAGAAGCCTTCTCCCGGCGCGGATCTAGAAGACACTTTATGATCAGGCGCGCCTTGTGGGCCTTCTATGATGCACATAGGTGTGACATACTTTCTGCACTAGATGAGTCTCTGTTAATTTGACCAGAACTGTCTGGTTAGGAGAACTACTAATCTTGTTAGGTAATTGCGGGAGATATTTAATTTTTACGGGCGCCATCCAGGGTGGCCACAATGGCCGCTGTGGGATGCTTTGCCTCTGGTAATTCACACACCTCAACCGAAATCGAACCCAGGTTCTGAAAATTGCCCACTGGTAAGCAGTGACGCACTGAGAAAGTGATTTCAGTCAGTACGCGCGGAGAGACATTAGAACGAATAACACAATCAAATATTTACATTTTTCAGTCAAAATCGAATTTCTTTGTATTCTGAATTCCTGGATATCTAACGAATCCATAGGCACATTTCACATGTTCGGAGGCTCAATAGTTTTCTATCGACTTCTGCGCGCATAGGAAATTATTAATATTAGTAACGTTACATATCAGTAATGTAGGTCAACTAAATAATAATAATAATAATAATAATAATAATAATAATAATAATAATTGAAAAGACACGACAGGGTGTGTAGTTACCTTCACTGGCAGAAATTCACCAAAAGTTCAAACGGATTGCATGATAGTAGCAAACAATCCGGATATTGTTATCCGGGCTTTGGAAAAAAAATCGTGTCTACTTGTAGATGTTAGTGTACCTTACGATAAAATCTTGTAACCAAGGAAGCAGAAAAACGTCTTAAATACAAGAGTTTGGAAATTGAGATAAGCTGAATGTGGGGTGTAAAAATACAGGTCGTACCTATGGTCATCGAAGCTCTGAGATTTGTTCCGGCAACTTCCTCAACCTATCGAAATTGACGATTGGAAGATCGGAGATAAGAAATATATATCATACTAAAAGTAAATGTATAGTGGTTCGTAATTTCATAGCAGTTGACGCGCCCGACACTAAATAATCAATCATTTACGTGGTTCGATTGAGAAAAGTGTTCACTATTTGTTTCAGTTTTTACAGAACCTTCCACACTACCCATGATGTATTGACTGATTGGAGGCATGCTGAGAAGCGCAATGCAAATGACAAAGAAGTTTCATCCATGTCACGAGAAAGAAAGAAACATAAATAAATAAATAATTAAAGGAAGAAAGAAAGAAAGAAAGAAAGAAAGAATTTGTTTGTGCAACAAACTATGTTTGGAAATTAACCTAATGTTTACAAAGTATTATAGCATCATTGCGTAAATGCGTTGGGAAATTATGCGCTGCCCAGGCACGAGGTTGTTTTATGTTAATCGCGGAACCTCGTCACCAGGACAAACTCCGCGAAGCGTTAACTAGACCCCAAAAGTATTAGCTTATACACTGAAGAGCCAAAAAACTGGTACACTGCCTAATATGGTGCAGGGCCGCGCGAGCACGGAGAAGTGCCGCGTGACAACGTGGCATGAACTCGATTAATGTCTGAAGTAGTGCTGCAGGTAATTGACACAATGAATCCTGCAGGGCTGCCCATAAACTCGTAAGAGTGCGAGGGGGTGGAGATTTCTTCTGAACAGCACGTTGCAAGGCGTACCATTTATGCTCAATAATGTTCTTGTCTGGGGATTTTGATGGACAGTGGAAGAGTTTAAATTCAGAAGAGTGTTTGTGGAGCCACTCTGTATCAATTCTGGACATGTGGGCTGTCGCATGTTCTGGTGGAATTGCCGTCGGGAGTCCGTCGGGATGCACAATGGACATGAATGGGTTCAGGTGATCAGACAGGATGCTTACGGACGTGTAACCTGTCAAAGTCGTGTCTAGACGCATCAGGGTCCCCTATCACTCCAACTGCACCCGCCCCTTACCATCACAGAGGCTCCACCAGCTTGAACAGCTTGATCAGATCCTTGTTGGCTTGTAGATGCCATGTATTCATGTGGTTGTCGCCATACTCGTACACGTCCATCCGCTTGAAACAATGTGAAACGAGACTCGTCAGATCAGGGAACGTGTTTCCAGTCATCAACAGTCGAATGTCGGTTTTGGCGGGCCCAGGCGAGGCGTAGAGCTTTTTGTATGGGTTCGCGAGTGGGACTTCGTCTCCGAAACCCAATATCGATAACGTCTCATTGAATGGTTCGTATGCTGACTCTTATTGATGGCCCAGCATTGAAATCTGCAGCAATTTGCGGAAGGGTTGCACTTCTGTCACGTGTAATGATTCTTTTCAGTCATTATCGATCCTGTTATTGCATTATCTTTTTGCTGCCACGGCAATGCCGGAAGTTTGATGTTTTACCGGATTCCCGATGTCCGCGGTACACTCGTGAAATGGTCGTACGGGAAAATACAATCCAACCTCCGACTTCGGTGGTTCTATGCCCATCTCTCTTCCTCCGACTATATCACCACCTTCAAACTAGCTTAAATCGTGATTATCTGCCATTGTAGCAGCAGTAACCGATCTAACATCTGTACCAGACTCTGATTGTCGTCTATAGTCGTTGCCGACCGGAGCGCCGTATTCTGTTTGGTTCCAGGACTCTTCACTTCAATACGCATGTCTACCAGTTTTTGGGCTCTTCAGTGCAATATACCATTACCTGCCCAACGTGCTTTGTTGTTTGTGGGTGCGCGTTGCTTTCCGTTTTCTTGGGTTATCATGTTGATTCCTCAGCGTCGGTCCCGATAACGATTGATTCATTAATACGTGAATCCTGGCGCAATTTCGCCAGGATTCACGATTCAATGAATCAATCATTAGTACCTTAAGTGTAGTGCATGTTGCCCCTCGAGAAAAGGCGGTGATTTTTCACCGCTGGATGGTGAGATCCACCTAGTGCCAACCTACTAGTAGGCTAACGGGTCTTTCTCCCACTAGCGAGATACCGCTCCAGCCGGCGCAAGCTCCAAGTTCCCACACGGTCTCCTGACATGTGGTAGCGTAGTGGTTGTAAGTGCGTGTGTGTGTGTTTGTGTGTAAGGAAGGGGAGGACTAAAAAGAGAAAGGAGAGATCGCGCGATGTCCGCGGCCAGTTTGTTTGGATACTGTTCCAGCATTCCCCAGGTACTGATCGTATAAACCACAGTGAACTATCGATCAGTCGGCTTCTAGAATTCTCATCCAGACAATGACTGAATTCGTTACATTCATGTAGCTGGTGTCGAAACACCTGTCATTGTCGGGACTTGAACCTAGGACCTCCCGCTCCGAGGCACTGCAGTGATATCAGTTGATATCTGAGGGCATCAATTGATGTCGCTGAGAGATTTGGCCTCTCCGGGAGAGGTAGCTCAGGCCACCTCTCTCTGTGGTACGATAACGAATAAGTTGTCGAAAATCTTCTCTAAGGAAATTTCATGTTGACATATTCAATCATCAACCTGCTACAGTGTGTTGCGCACGTTCAAATCCAATGTGAATATTACTCAACACTGGGAAGATACTTGAGAGTTTAGGTGCTCAACAAGGCAACAACTTCCAAGGCATCAAGAGCCATAACTAAAATCTTTATTTTGAATGCGGGCCTTTTTTTCACTATTCGGGCGATCCACACGTGACCCCGTATTGTAGATATCGGCAGTTTTTCCAGCTGCTCTGAAACGATGAGTGGGAACTCTGCGTCAGGCTCTACAATGCATAACACAGTTAAACACATTGGGACGATTCGTAATTTTTGATTTTACCAGAAAAATCCGTAACTCTAAACATAATCTTTTTCTCTATCAAATTGGTGTATTGATCCCGCCGGCACGCATGCCCTAGGCGCGCAACGCTCTCGCCCGACATGGATGCGAGGCACTTTCACATTTGTCTAATAACCTTTCGCCCCGCGTGCCGCCAGTTGGACAACCCTGATTTAAAATGATGTTTTGGTACTTAACTAATAAATCGTTTATTGATAGTCATTACTCAGGTTTGGTACTGAAGTTCTACTTTTCAGTCGTGGGAACAGTCCCATGAATTTGGGCTATAGAGAAATGAAGATAATTCATACTTATGACCTATAATCTTGACTGATTTGATTGAACTGATTTACAAACATTTACACAAAAATATTTTAAATTACGCTGAGAAATAAAGAAAATATAGTTACATAAAACAGAAAAGTCCCTTAAAATCAATGTCCACAAATGATAATATCACTTTCATCAAATAGGAACTCAGTTACATTTAAATGCTACTAATGAAGTTAACCTAATTTGAAATTATTATTTTTTTAATATTAAATCTGTTTAATAACCAAGAGACTATTTAAAACGTAGAGGAACAAGCCTGCGAGCAAACGTTTCCATGTAACGAATAATGTCTGAAGCGCACTTCTGTGATTATCGGCCAGCACTGTTGGGTTTATCAACAGTAGGCTTGTAAGCGGCTGTTTTGATTTACACAAAAATATAACTCTTTTAAATTACGCTGAGAAATAAAGAAAATATAGTTACATAAAACAGTAGCCTTGTAAGCGGCTGTTGTCTGAATAGCGATTCACCTGAGAACTATCAATATCAAATTTTTGCAGATTTTCGCGGTTATATTTATTTTTTCATCTGTTTGCACTCATGTCTTTTTTACTCAGGCTGGACAAAACATTTTAACAACTGGTATGGAATTTTGAAGTTCAGGCGTACTGCAGATTCTGTTTGTGGCCATTGTTTTTAGTTTAATAGATAGCGTTCAATTAAATACATGGGCCGCAACAATCATCAGTACACAATAGGATCAGGTGGAATTATTTATTTCCCTAACACAGGCAATAATATATTGACAATGTTTCTATTATAAAACAAAAAATACTGTATTGGAAGTCTTTTGAATAAAGAAATCTTTCTTTGGTGAATTTGTCATATTTAGGGTCAAAACCCATCGCATAAAGGTACTGTATATTACTGTTTTTATTTGATTGATTACTTTGAAACACACTATGATTTGGACGTAAGCACCTCAATCTTTAAAAAGATTGAACTCTTCCAATAACACTGGCGGATCCAGGGGGGGCGCATGGGGGCTATTTCCCCTATACAAAAAGTCTAGAGATTATCTTCCTTTATTTGGAGAAAGTGAATTAAATATTTATTTATGTACGAATTATGCAATTATTTAAACAATAATATTGTATAGTATTATACTTACCGAACATCAATAATATACAATATAATAACAAATATGTTTATTGTTTAACAAAAATCTACGATGCTCCTGCCTCAAAAATGCTCAGCTGGATCCGCCCCTATCCAATTCAATTTGAAACTACAGCGAGGCTACAGTTTGTTATGTGACATTCCAATTCGTCAATCATTTCTGCTCTAATAAAACCTACACTGGCGTTCTAGCGCCTGTTCCAACCACTCGATCTGCGGTCTCGATAGGAATCTCGGGATAGCCCAGCTCTAGTGAAACTGCACTAGATGAGACTGCAAGCGCTATACTTCGTTTAAAACGGTGTCCCTTCACGGTCACGAGCTGAAGAAAGAGGAGAACACTGTCATCCAATCGGGAGCTTCATACCAAAATTTTAAGTCGTGACGAAGATCGCCATTGAATGAGAGCCCCCCCCCCCCCGCTCTCCAGCCGGCTCGTGATTGAAAGGACACGTAATCGGGGAGTAACACCAGGAAGACTCCTCTCGCCGATTTTCCCTCTCCCCCCTATTCAGGCAGCGTCGACCCTACGTATGCTCTTCACTCCTGTTATGGCAGAAATTTCGCTCAATTTGACGGCGCCAGTCGCTAAATCGACTGTAATTTTCGGACGGTCTAGTGCATACATTTTCATTTAATTTAAAAATATTCTAGAACAAAGAGATGGCGTAGTAGATATGTACTTGCAAAATCATGTATGATAATACGAAGAAATGTTTCGATCACATTTGTTGTTTAAAACATTTAATGTATGAAATCAAATTCTTTAATCAGTGTTGTTGGATATTACTCCTCACGTATTTTGCGGTTTAAACGGTATTTTACGACCGTATTTCAACAAAGCGCCTTCTTGATTTGTCAGTCATCCCTTTGAATTGTGAATAGACCACACGGTGCCTCAAAATCTACGCCACTAATATTTAATGTTCTTAACATATTTAACGCTCTGTGCTTTAAATGATATGTTGTTTGTGCTGAATTAATAATTATTTTTCAGATTTTCTAATTGGTATGCTATTTTTCTGGAAGTGGACTTCATCTTCTACCATCATCTACTACTTGTTTCTAATGCATACTCTTTCTTTGTTTAGTCTGTGTGCGATCTCCAGAATTCTGTACGCGAAGGGCTTCTAATGTTTAAAAATTTGCTGGAAGAATTACGACATAATATGGAAATGGAAAAGCACACCATCAACAGTTTTTGTCAAGGAATGCAAGAAGCCATTGCTAAAACACATGCAAATATGATTATGGAAGTGCAAAGGTATTAAATTTTCTTCTTTGATATGCGTATATACACTGTAATTAAACATGCCTTTCCCCCCTGATTTTAGGCAATTTCTTAAGCACAGGTGTTCTGCGGCACATGTTCTCTTACTATAAAGGAGATTTAATGTACCTGTAGAACATCTGTGCATAAAGGATGGCCTAAAAATCAGCGACAAATGCAACATGTATAAATGCATATAAATCCGTTATATGCTACATTCCTCCATGTTTATCGAAAATTAGTGGTTCTAGAACAGCACGTACTTTCTCGCTCGTATTTTCACGCAAAATTACGCGAAAAGATCACAAATATTCAAAAAATTGTGCATGACCATGACTCAATATGTGTGTGAGACTCAATATCTGTCTTTAAAGAACAGTTTCATTAAGGGAAAAAGTCTCAATTTTAATATACTAGTTGTAGGAAGTCTCCGAAACAAATTTGAACTTTTGCAATTTTCGAAAAATCAGCGTTTTTGAGGAAAATGAAACCTGCATCATTCTCTTAAACGCCTTTCATAATATTCAACAACAACATTTAATCAAAAATGATGGAGTCATTTTTTGAAAATTTAGAAAATGTGCTACGGGCTTCATGTAAAGAACCCCTCAAAATTAAAATATCGGTTTCAAATTCAAGAGTCCGTGACATCCGCTTGATCGATTGGAGAATATCGATTTTGGAGAAAATCGGCTGAACTATTTAGCCGCTAACGTTCTTCAGACGGACGGCCAGACACGTTTGCTGTCGTTCGATTTTTTGGTATTTTTCGGTACCCATAAAACCTGGATTCTATCTACACCACGTTACAGACGATGTTTTTCTCAATTAAGCAACTGAATTTATCCACTTTTTCGCTACCGCGGCCCTGTAATAAGAGTTTTTCTGCCGAAAATTCGCCATTTTTCCGCGCAACTTTGCATAACTTTCTCTCCACTCCGTTGCGAGAAAGTAAACTAGTGCTGTTAAAACAGCACATACTTTCTCGCCTTTAGTAATAGTTATGTAATAGTATTTATGCCTTATTTTCTTTCCGAAGTAACTCATCTCAGTCGTCATTTTTCGTAAAATTAATTTCAAACCGTAGAACATTTGGTGCACAAATTTGACTATTATAACTTTTTCAGATAGGCAAATCATATCCCAACAATAAGACGTAATTCATAGAAATTAGCTTCCGAGTCATTGTTGGGAACTAGCAATCTGTATTTTTTATATTTCAAATAAGTTTTAAATATTTTTTAAAAATATTAACTTGTAAATGTATAACAAAAGCTCGATTGTGACAAACGAACATAGAATTATGAAATAACGAACAAAATCTAACTTACGAAGCATCCAACTGCCTGGAATTATGTTCACGAAGCGTTGTAAATTCGGACCGGGCGACTATATTTGGGGACAAACTACAAAAAAACAATAACATTTTCAAAAAATTCAACATGACTTTTTTTGACGGTCTGTTTTTGATGAACACATTTCATTGAGAAAAATGTATCTTCACAATTGTAAATGCAGGAAGACGCCGCCATTTTTAAATTTTTTTAACATTTTCGAAAATTTAGGCATTTTAACGAACATGAGACTTGTACGATTCTCTTATGATCCTTTATGCTATCTAAGATCTAAATTTAATTAAATAATTCGTGCTATTGCAAGATGCAATAGAAGCGGAGAAAAAATAAAACACGAAAAACACGTTTCTCGTAGTATCTTTGCAACAGATTGCCCTAGGAGGCTGATTTTTTGCGAATCTACGACATTGTGTATTCTCTTGCATATGAGTATCGCGAATATCGATTTGGTTTGGGGGCACTTTTCACCGCCTTACTCGGCAATACCCTTTCGCGAATTTTGCCTATCCTCGCCAAAATATTAATTTTGTACGAAAATCGGAAAAACGCATTTTTCTCATCAGTATTCCTATTTTGTGTAATACATCCTCATATACCAGGTCTTTCATTATATCAAGCTATTGCGATGTGGATTAAACATCTGCAAACTGTTCACTCTTTGTGATGCATTAATTTTTTTCAGGTTATTTCGCAGAAAAAACAACAACAACATATTTCATAAATTTAAAAACATCAAAATGCTGCAAACAGTGTATTTTATCAGTGCCATATTTCAGTGGTTTTCTTAAAGCGCATATCTTTGTCGTGTAAAGTATTGTAGACATACGCCTGTCTTTGTAAAATGCACCAGGCTTTTGGCACCAAACATGTAGCTTCGATTTCTCCCAACAGTATTGTTGGACAAACTCAGCACATTTCCTGTTGTCACCAAGAAGTAGATTTGTCTCTATATTGAGAACCATTTGAGGTTTTATAACCGCTTCTTATTTTACTAATTTTTTACAGTACTTTATTTGCAGCTTTTGAAATTGCTCCGAGAATTTTTTGACTGATGATAATTTTCCTTGAAACTCCGTAAACTCCGCGTGACAAGTTTTCTAAGAAGGATTATAAAATAACCTTTTCCGTTGCAAGAAATTGTTCATAATCGGGCATTTTACGGCACAAATGATGACATATTAGATTTTATGTCACGAATCATTGCATCATCACACATTCAGCTAATCGTAGCGAGAGAATCGGGGGGTGGTAGAGCTAAACGGAACAGCTGACCCCCGTTTACTCGCATTATGTCAAATACCCAAGTCGTCATAGGGAAGGTGTTTCGCAGTTAAGTTTGATTCTCTTATAAATGTATAATGTTGTTATAAAAAATATAGTATGCAACCCCTTAATAATGTTGCTTTATTGCATTCATACAAATTTGAAAACTTGCTCCTAAAGTCGCTTGTTTTCAAAACATATACTCATGCAGTAAAGCTTAACATTATAAACTAATTGCATAAACGACTATTATAAACATTTTTCTGATATTACACTTTTTTTATATTTTATAACATGTTAATTATCATGTAATTCATAATGTAATAATATTCATAGTATTTGTAGACATATTCATCATAAAAGCAAATAGTTTTTACAACACATTGGTTATCCATTAAAGGAAGTGCAAAATAATTCCTCGTCTCACTCCCCGGGATACTCGAGCGCCTTTCTCCTCTTTTTCTCTTCGAATTGCAGTACTTTAGTATAGTCTATTGTGTATTATATGTATGCTAATGTATACAATACATAAGCAATATAAATACTTATATATTGTAGTAATTTATTAACTCATTTAATTACGTTTTTATTGATTTTTTGTTGATCCTCTGACCCGACAATTTTTAACTAACCATGTTGCAGTCTCTTGGTTTACGGATATGAGTATTACGTTTTTCTCAGTTAAAAATAATTATTTCAGAGGCAAACTTGTCAAATAAAATTTATTTTTATGATTAATTATATTTATGATTTTACCTTATCACTACATTCCTTTTCTGAATCCTTCAACACATTGTTTTGTGTTTATATTGTAAGTAAACATGACTATAAGATCATGTATACACCAGTTTGAGCACATGTGTATGTAATAAAATTTCTGAAAATATTCTCTAAATTTTACACTTTTTAAAGATTTCAACTTTTAGGACTTTACAGACAAACTTTCCGGTTGTCCTAGAAGGATGAAACTTCCTATTCTCTCTATCAGGACAAAAAGAAATGGAGAAACTCTTGGAATGCGATGTTGTTAACAACAACAGCTTTTTTGAGACATTGTAATACTCGTAGAATACAAGAGGCTACAATTTCATTATGCAAAATCGGTAGAGAATTCTTAATATTTTAATTAATTGTTGCTTTACGGCTAGAGGGCTTCCAATTTTGATGTTCATGGCGAGGTGTTGGCATTATTTTTTAAACTTATTTGAATCTTGGAATATAAGGCATCAACATGGTGAAGTAGAACAATTGTTCAAAGAAATGAGAAGTATTGCTTAAATTCGACATTGCCAGGTTTTTTATATTGATTTCGTAGTAAACTCCACGGGATAATAGTTTTATATCACAATATTCGTTACTATGGATAAATTCTTTGTAAGGTATGAAGGATCTGCTAGGTTAATGACACGAACTAAACAAGAAATAACTCCTCTCTTGAGTTGAATCGAATGAGCAGAAAAATATTTTAATGTGCGACCTGAAGAGCAACTTTTTCTAAACAAGTTAGTCGAAATTTTGTGAGATTACAAAGATATTGAAAGATCTAAGACATTAAGCGGCGAATTAACTGACTTATCTATGGCAAACGGAATCGCGAAATCAGCGAATTATGTGCGTCAAGTAGATTAAGAACTTCCATCTTTGTTAATGATAAAAATACATCATCTACATACCTTTTATAAAATAATATTTTTTATAAAGTAAAATGGCAAAGGTGGCTCAGGGCATCAACTGATGTCACTGCAGTGCTTCTGACCGGGAGGTCCTAGTGTTCGAATCCCGACTGTGGCAGAAGTTTCGACACAAGCTTGTTAGTTAATTCCAGTTCAGCTGCTGCCTAGAGGAGAATGCTAGCAGCCGGCTGCTCTGATCGGTAGTTTTCCGTGATTTCTTCGATAAACACCAGGCGCATGCTGGATCAGTACCCTAGTAAACGAGCCGCGCGCGATATTTCCTTCCTCTTCTTTGTCTTTTCCTCACCTCTTACTTTCACACATACTCACATGTGTTACACTACCACACGTATGGGAAGCTTAGAGCTTATCCTGGCTGGGGTAGTGCCACGCTTGTGGACGATATGTGATTCAGGAAATACTCGTAAGCGGACGTGGGTCGGAAAATACTCTTGTAGTTTTCGCAATACAATTTCGGAGAAAAGAATTTTAAAATATCCATTTAAAATTTGCAATTTTAAAATATAACTGTAAATTACTACTGAAAATCCGACCTGCGACCCTTTTATTAGCAAACTTTGCTCTACTCAAGCAAAATAATTAAATAACGTTTTTGAAGTCACTTTTAAGAACATTTTCAAAATGTCGTTGGGGTTATTATATAGTACGCTAAAATTAAAATGTCCGTTTCAGGATCTAAGTGCTACAGTATTAGCCAAATCTATCGTGGAACATCAGTTTGGGTGATAATTCTGTGTAAGGAGTAGGTGTTAGTGTTCACAGTGGGATGTGTTGCCGAAAACCGCTTTGAATGGGAAACGACGTACAACCTGATCGAGAAAGCTGATCCTGATCTTTGATTCAGGGTTTCAGAAAATTATTCTTCTCAAACGAATTGAGTTGTTTAGGATTATATAGTACAAATGGCAACAAATGCATCGATATTATTAAAATAAATATCATTTTTTGTTTTAGATATTGAGTATAATTTCTAATTATATAAAAGCAATTTTGAAGCAGCAAAAAAATCTTGTCATTTAAATTTCTGTATCTGTTCTAATTGTTCAGTGTCATCTGGTTGAGCATTTTAAATAAGTACATGCACTCTACATTTAAAGCACGTGCATATAGTGCAACGGGTTGTGAAGTAACGTACATGTGGATTTCTTGTGTGAGCTATTGACACCTAAGAATATGATTCCTACAATGTACGATGTGTGTGTTATTATAGATACCTGTATTGCATGATAATACGTACTACGTTCCACCAGTGGCCACTGGTCTTTTTGAACTCATGAGCGGCGCTCTTTGCCAGAAAAATCAAACGAGAGGAAAGTTTCAGAACGTATTTAACTTACACTAAATCGATGTATTTAATTTGTGCATTCCACCAATGCAGGTTTTGAGGACGAATTTAATTTCGTGTGCTCCAAGTTTTCCGAATGGGACGATCTCGCCGTCCGTAGCAGGTGCATCCGCAATGGAAGCATGAGGAAGAGTGGCGGGCATAGGAGTTGGGTTTGCTATTAGTTTTATTCGGCAGGGTTCGCGCCTTTTAACTAAGCTAAGAATATCGATGCTGCCATCTGATTTCACAAAATGTCTGTTTTGTCAGTTGTAAATATTTGCAAATGAACTATTTTGGGGAACACAATTGTATATTTAGTTGAAATTGTTTTAGATAAGAATTAAAATCCCCTTGCTTCCTAATCGGACGTACTCTTCCTGCAATAGTTTGACCTCGTTCAAGAAATATGTTGAACAGGCACTGAATGCGATTGTTCGGGCACACAAGCCGCAGACACCATTGTTGAATTGTTTGACTGGAATTGAATGGTTTCCAGCTTTATGTTTTGGAGAATATTATGATTAAGAGTCACTAAAATGCAAATACCTGTAGTAAGAGAGGAGTGTTGGCTAATCCTAAAAATTTAATATACGTAGATATTTTGTGCTCTTAGGCTCTGAAGAACAAACAGTAAAGGTATTATCACTGACATTATTCAGAGGAACATGAAGGTATTTTTTTACATGTGAACTGACTAGCACTATTTGTTATCCAAGTTGTTTCTTTGGTGTTACAGGCAATTTGAAACGAAGGAAAGACAGTTCCGAAACCAATTAATAAGTCTGAGTACAGTACTGCCTCTTCTTCAGTTACATTTGCTGCTTTGTTCTACATTCTCTGCATCAGCCAATAAATATCAATTTTTGGACTTGGCATATCCTATGATGGACCGTTTAGCCGCAGTGTCTCAAATGAGTCAACCTTTGAGGTAAGTTTAATTTGCTTTTCTTTCTATTTTCATTTAATTTAAGTATATCCGTTTCACGAGCGTATTTTGAGAAGTTTAAAGTAATTTATGTTTTTTGGAATGGTCTCTGTAATACTGAAATTTGAGACTGGTAAAAATAGATAGTGAAAGTTTGCTAGAAAAATTAACAATATTTACTTTAATAATAAATCTAATTTTCGTTTTATAAAGAAAAAACGTCATCTTAATACGGCGATTATTAGTATAACCACCGCGACTTAATTTAATGTACAATGAAGAATGTTTGTTATATTGTCATGACGACACGGGGAAGGAGCATGCGCACCAGAACAGGACATACGCTGCGTAATTTGTATGATTGGTTTATTGATGCTCAGTTACATCCATTGACAGCTCAATAACTGGAGCGTAAACCTTTGTGTCTTCATATGTTGACGGACGTGAAGCATCCAGAGAGATCGACTCGGGAGGCAGTTCAGGAAGGCAGTGGCAGGGTGGGGTTATGCAGGCTGGTAGGCAGGCGGTCAGGTCGCTAAAGTCCATGGTCCAGAGAATGCGGTCCCTCTCTCCGCTGGTCCCAGACTTCGCAATTAAATTAAAAGTAATTTATTGTAATAACCCAGTGATATGCCATCACAATGGGGGTACCGTCACACACGGAGTGCGCTTGGAACTGGGGCTAATTAATGGGCGCCAAGCGGATACAAGCCCATAATCTGGCTTCGACGTAGAGAGCCTCAAGGGTGGGCTGTTCTTGGTCGAAGGTATGCAAATTGTTTACAATCTACTTGAAATAATAAACTAGAGTTTAAATTTAAGTGTATTCCATCGAAGTGGCGGGGACACATTTATTTAAAATAGAACTGGTTGTTACAACGGCAAGATCAGTAAGTGTCTAATTAGTTTTCAGACCGGGAATATTGATCAGTTTATGAATATGGACAGTTCCCATAATAATTGTTCGGGCGTTACCGTCCGTCGGGCCGTTCCTGGTGCAGGCCGGGCGTCGCAGCCCCAGCACCGCTCTTGAATAGGCGCGAGCGCTCGGCAGAGAAGCAGCCTCGTCTCGCGGGCTACGCCGGCAGCAGCCCCAGACCATTCTCGTGGCGATGGTTGTCGCTGCGCGCCGGCTGAGGCCGTCAAACGCCACCTCCCCGCGTCTCTGCAATCGATATGGCATGCCACACACCTCTGCAGTGCCTATTACACGTCGGCCTGACTTGTCTGTAAGGCGGAAGTAATTCCGACTTACAATTGATATATACTCGGGCCATTCACTCTAGCAAGTACTGACCAGTCATACAATTCCGAACGATTGCCCTCACCGTGCGGTCACTGAGTCTCCAACACGAAGTGTTTATGTGAAGAGGAGTTTCTCAACTGCTTACGCTAAGCGAAGTTTCTACGTCAAGTGTTTGATACGAACATCATAATTAGTTGTATTCGGGTTTGTAGCTATGTTGTTTGATACGAAATTTTCAAGCCAAGTCTTGTCTCTCAAGTGCTTACGTCGATCGTCTCATATCTAGTGAAGTTTCTCGTCACTTCGTCCCTGCCTGTAGCTTCCTCGCTGTTATTCTCCACCCCTTCAAAGAGCCTTTGCTCAGTCACGTGTGTGATGCGTGGCATGTTATGATTTGCTATTTCGACTTCTAGAAGCTTCTATTGATTCTCGTAAGTGGATTTTTCAGCGATTTTCCCCCTAGAGGCCTACGACCTACTTTTCAGGAAAGTTTAATTGACCACCTTTGTGCGACCACGCCCGTCAAGTGGAGAGATCGGGGAAGGGGAGGGCCCCAGCTGCCTGATGTCGCCCTGATCGACTTATGGCACCAGCTGATGACAGCTTCCACTCTCGCAGGCATACTTTCAATCAGGTGTTGGAAGGATTCTTGGGGAATGGCCGTGCAGTATGAACAAGTGCTCGATCATGCTGAAAGATGCAATTGCCTTCCCCGAATTGCTCTTCACAGAGGGAAGCAAGAAGGTGTTTTAAACATCGCCAACGTACGCCTGTGCCGTGATAGCGCCACACAAAACAACAAGGGGTGCAAGCCCCTCCATGAAAAATACGACCACACCATAACACCATTTTGGACGTGTCTGGATACTTTTGATCACATAGTATACGTCCTGATCACACAGTGTACGTCATCCTGATATATGCTATTTACTACATACCTGGAGCGGTGCCATCGGTGCTCTTGGAATAGCTTGCCTTTCTCAAGGACATGGTATCTTTCGAGTGTGAGAAGGGCCCTTCCAGACCACACAAATCAAATCAACAATCACTGTATAATCTTAAACCAGGTGAACATGAGATATCAAACATGCACCCTTTTACAAAATGTTCACTTCACTACACTTCTACTTTAGAAAAACAATGAGCTACTCTGTCTAGTCTTTCAACAAGAATTTCCTACTCCGGCTACCACACCTACTATTAGAAAAATGTCATTGATTCAAAATTAACTTCTGTGGCAATAATTTCAAGCACAAATTAGTTAACGTTACACATTCATAAATATCTGATATAACATTACAATGCTTATAAAATAATGTAAAGTTTCTCGTTGGTGAATTAAAACCAACACAGTTCATTTAAACAAAAACATTTATTCGTAAACACTGCTACACTAAAACTACTTGCTCTGTTTACAAATATTTTACAAAGTACTTGTGCTCTTCACTTAATTATTTTTTTTACTCACGACTCCATTCTCTCGATTATTTATTTACACAGTTCACTTCTTCTAATTATTTATTTACACAGTTCATGTCATCTAATTATTTATTTACACAATTCACTTCTTTTACAATATTGCAGTCCGAAGCACTGTCCACGGTCCACTGCGCTGACCACAATTCTCTGCGCACACCACAATTCCCTGCGCAGACCACAATTCCCTGCGCAGACCACAAGTCCCTGCGCAGACCACAATTTACAGCGCAGACCACAATTCCCTGCGCTAACCATAATTCCCTGCGCAGATCACAATTCCCTGCGCAGACCACAATTCCCTGCGCAGACCACAATTCCCTGCGCAGACCACACTTCACTGCGCACACCAGGGTCCACTGCACTACTGTTTACCGCGATGCACACTTCACAGCTCAGATTCCACTGCAGACTTCAGACTTCTGGCGGCTGTTCACCCACTGCACCACTGTTCACCGCAATGCACACTTTACAACACAGCTCCACTTCAGACACACTGACGGACTGACTGCTTATTCACTGATTACATACACTACTGATTCACGGCTGCTTATTTCCGACTACTACTTATACTGACTTCCACTGACATACACTGACTTACATTGACTGACTTCCACTGACTAACTTCTTACGGACTCGCGGCCGCTGGCAGCGGCGTATTTACTTGTATATCGCCAAACGTCACTGTAATATATATATATATATATTACACACAGTCGACTTCGGTTATACTGAACTTAGGTCACTGTGGTACCGTTTCACTTACATGTTATTAGGCGGTTTCGATTTTTTTGTAAACATCCGAGAAGTGTTGAAAGACGAAGCTATCAATGGGGTTCACTGTTCTAGTAATAAAGCTCCTACATGATGAAACAGTAACTACTTACCTAAACAAAGATAGAGGAAGAAAATCGTCGTTGGCCCCTCTCCTTGCTTGTTGGTATGCATCATTGAGAGATGTTGCCAAACAACGAATCAGAGACGCCATGAATCTACTGTGTCTAGCGTTTAGAGATTAATCAGCATCTTAAGAGTATGCGGGTTACTGCATACTCTGAAGAGTATGCTGATACAAAATCTCGCCAAAATTGTCCGAATTGCATGGTGGATGACCTAACTTCCCAGGTGCCACTTTATTGTTTGTAATCCCATTCTTCTTTCGCTGACTTCGACGACTTTATCCAGAGAAAAATAGTGCGTGATACGCACTCCGTCCACTGCTTAGGTAGGAAAAATAATACACTATGTATGGCATTTATGTATATAAAGCTATGTATCATAAATAAATTTTGGATTTTTTCAGGCCTGTTCAGTCAAGTCAAATTCGCACCAATTACAGGAGTGAATTTTCACATTCCTTGGAGCCATGGGTAGGCAAATCAAGCGCACAATCTCAGCAGCAGCAGCAGCAGCAGCAACAACAGCAACAGCAACAGCAGCAGCAGCAACAGGGTCAGGACGGAAGTAAGAATATCGCCAGCTGCTCAGCGAGCTTCAATTTACCCGCTTCTTATGCCAAATCTTTTTACCCTTGTTCGTAAAGACAAACCCCGCGCTTTAGAGGATTCGATCTTTGAATCATCAATTAATTGAATTATATATTGTTATTTGATTGTGTACGAAAATATCATTACAGAAATGACAAACTATTCATGAAAATAATTCGTGCACAATGAGTTTCTGCGACAAAGCACTGATTTACAAAGCAACCTATTTTTTGTCAAGAAAATAATCTATGACTATTCTGACCTAAACTTCTTGTCACAATTGAAATTTCAGTTTTGCGTGTCATTTGCTCTTATGTTCCCTCCTGCGCATACGTTAACACATACAAATAAACATACAAATCTGCAACATTTTGTAACTGACATTCTTGTGGTTTCTAGAAAATATTTGTCCAATTTGAAATAAATCAGGACGTTATTTTTTTAACTTGTAACGCAGACAAGGAAAAATATATTTATGGTTTCAAATTGACGAATAGCGATATGATAAACAGTGAACATTTCAGAAGTTTCATAGAAACTATCTTTAAGATTTGAATGAATTTGGACGGGTTTGTCGTCATCATATTTATTATAACAGAAAATATTGAATGATAATATGAATGATAAATTAGCTAATATTACTGACCTGTAGCAGAAAAAATGCTGTTGACCAAAATCACAAAATGGGTTTCTAAACCGTAGCACGCACACTGCCCAAGAACAACAAATAAAGTACTCTCGTATTACACTGCAGCAAGATTGTAAACAAATTCTTAACAATTTTCCATGTCCTGACATTGAACGTGGAATAATTCTCCTTGATCTTCGTAGGCCATACGTCAAGTCTCAAATCGCTGTCTTTTGTTCCTACCGGCCAGGGGCTCAGTGCCGTTAGTATTGGGGCTTCCCAGACGGTCACCCAGCCAGGGACTCCCGTGATTAGACATGCTGAACTTCCGTTGCGAGATTAAGAATTCAGCTACCGGCGCCTTAAATATTTTAACAAAAACAGTCTTCCCGAATATTGCAATAACACTTAGAATATGTACAACAGGATTTTACATTCCAAGAAGTTAAAAAAAGCATAACACAGCATCTAAGTAGCAAATATTTAAGGGCGGCGGGATATTCCTTGGTACCTTTTTTCTTGACTGCAGCTGCATCGTAAGCAGTGACGCACAGAGTATTATAATTCTGTCAATGTCCGCAGCAGGATAATATGGGAAATAACGCAATAAAGTATATGAATTTTTCGGTTAAAATCAAAACTGCTTCATAGTTTTTGGAATTTTTTCCGAGTTACTGGGTATCTAACAAAACTAAAGACATCTCTCCAAAGGCTGGAGGCATAGTTTTCTTTCAGATTCTGCGCGCATTGGAAATTGGTAATATAAATATAAGTAAATAAAATGTAATATCTCTTCCTTGGAGGTAAAGGACACTACTTCATATATATAATTTTACAGGAAGTCATTTTAAAGATGTTCTTGTACTGAAAATTAAAGTAGACATGGTGTTGTTTTGACTGCTTCCAATTTCGTTATTAATGTATTTTGGTCATAGAACTCAGTACCGTCAAAAAGTGCAAAGGAATTAAAACACGTATGAGAAGTATTACATTTCTAGCAAAACATTGAAATAGTGCCTTTTACCTCCGGGCAACAGATAGAAACAAAATGTTCTGCCGTTTACCGCGCAAGGAGGTCGGATGTGTCAAAACATACAAAGTGTCGTGCGCAAAAAGAGGATTTCGCACAGTGTTGGACTACGTTTGCCATAGAAGAGGACTATGTTCTTACACAGTCCGAATAAAATAATATGTGCATGGAAAAAACAACTCAAATCACACTCTGCTACGCGTCTCAACCCTCCAGTTTTCCCGACCAAGACATATAAATGGAACATATATTTTGTTCTGTTTAAAGTGGATACGTTTAATATTTTTGCATTTTGGAATCGAATCAGCAATTTGAAATTCTCCTTCATGTCCTCACTGGTTACTACGTCTCCAAGCCCTACCTCAGCGACCGACTCCTTCCGCAACTTTTCAGATGAAACTCCTCCACTCTCACTCTCGCTTCAACTCTCACCGCTCAACACCGTTCGAAATTCTTTGCGTGCGCCGTGTGTCCGGGCTCTCGCCACCTTCTTGCACGTAACGGCTCACCTTCTCTCTCTTTTGTAGATGAGCATTTGATTTATATATGAACGTATTTATTTATCATTTATACCGTCCTTTTCCTGTTTTAATAGACTGATGACGGCAAAGCAGACGGAAGCTGGACGTTATTAACGAATTTATGTTGATAACAATGACCTGAATTTACTTTTCAACTACGTATTATCACAATTTTCTCCATTTATTAGTTTTTACTGATTCTGGAGAAGGGACTCTGCAATCAATTTTACTACCTTTCTCTCAGATCTTTGTCATCTCCGTATTTCTTGCTGTACAGTTAAAAACCAGTATATTATTTTCTTGAAAACGATCAACCTTGTTATTAATAAATAATCAATTATAAGGAAGTTTCTTAACGAACCATTGAGGAGGTTTGCCATTACAAATGGGAGAAAGCCCTATACCTCTTTTATACCAACACTGCTTCTTGCTAATTCTCTGGTATTTCGTCCGCCACACGAAAACCCGATAATTTAGACTATATGGACTTCTGATAATGTTTGTAATGCCACATGTCATAATTGAGAAGTGTGGGAGAAATGGTTAATAACACACAACTCCTTAGATAAAAAGACGATGGAAGCATGGCTCATGCCACGAGCGAGGCATAGTTAATTCAGCCTCATCCACAGTTGAGCTGTATATTCGAAATCTACTTGGTTCCACTTCTTTCGTTCTCAATCAGGTTTTTGTCCAGTTTCTCTGATCTATTGAGCAAATGCCGAGATGGTCCCTAGTTTTGCTTCTGGGCGTAAATATAGCTTCAATATACGCACGTTTTGTTGAACTCTCCTTTTGCTTGTAATGGTAAGAGTAGAGGTATGGGCGAGTTGCTATTTTGTTAGCAATGCAGAAAAATCATACTTGCAATTCCTTTATCAATGCAAATAAGTTTTCTATAACTCGGAAACAAAAATGTCTATTTTTTAAAATATTGGTAATCTTGTGCATTTTTAAAATTTATTTTTATTTATTTATTTTCAACTTTTACTCATCTTCCAACTATTTATAGTTCAAATGACGGGAAGGGATTCTGGAACTCACGAAAACGTGCGCAGATGCTCTTCTCGCCCATACGTCATATACAGTTTTTATTGTTTTTTTACTACATATATCTAAATTCGTTCTAGTTTTTTTTACTAAACACTGATAGTATCTCATTTTCCACTAAACTTATACCTCTCAACGTTTCTCCTATCACTCTCAATTTTTTACGTTCTTCTGGTGTATTGGATAGGATAAGAATCCCCGAAGATATTAAGCTTTTCGTGATATTTAGCATTTTCATGTTGCAGAACAGAGTGCGGATGAAAACATCGTAGGAAAGAGAATATTGTAAACATAATTCTGATGTATGCATCAATTGGTATATTGGAGCCTCGTATTCTGCTGACGTTCTCTCTGCAAGTAAGTTTCCAAACGTGCACTTAAATTGGAAATTTTCTTTCCTACTGTGCTGCACTCATCCGCACTCATAGCATGACAGCTGGGTTTTTGGAGTCTGTTCTTAAAATTATTTCTGATGCTCCAACTTTAGAGACAGATATAATATATTCTCTGTATAATTTTCATAAGCTGGTGTTTAGGAGTTTTTAATGTATTTAATAGATTGTACAAACAAAAATTTATTTACATAGGCAAGAAGAATTATTAACGAATGCTCTAAGAAATTAGGGATAGGTGAGGCATTGGAACTAAGTTTACATTTACGACAAGTACATTATCACATTTGCAAAATGATTCAATGTTGCATTGCAATGAGGCGTGTTCGTGTAAAGGGTTTACTATCTTGTCATTTCCAATATTTACTTCTATTGAAGGAAAAACGATTTACATAATCCATCAATATATTTACGATAACTAGTCGAAGATTTGTATTTGAATATTCTGTAGTTTAGTTGATAAATTCTACATTTAAGTATAAAGCATACTTTTATTGTGCTGTGAAGTATATTACATTGAATTGCCAGTTTTGATTACATTGTATTTGGGTTACGACAACTTGAATTAATCAGCTAAATTGGTATGTAGCAGGTGTTTACACATATAATTCAATGCATTATTAATGTAAATTTCAGTAATCTCTTTTATGTGAGATTGTTGAATGTCAACTAAAGCATTGAAATAAAATGCGTTCGTAGTGATTTGATGTTTTGTTCAACATATTCACACGCACATATTTTATTCACATACGCACGCTCTTCACGTTGTCACATTTTCCCGTTTACTCGTTTATCACTGCACGTATGATTTTTATTTTCACTTAAGATTTTTCGTACGAGCACATGGTGAAGAATTTATTGCAAGCTATCATTTGTTCTTATTGTTGTCGTTCATTCGAATGGGAATCAAAAAATAAAATAATTAGAACTCTCACAGACACAATTTATTCTTCACATTCATGCACTACTCGTATATGTTGGAAAAGCACAAGCTATTATTATTTTTCAATAATGACATCTTGCTTGTCCAAATATTCGTTTCTTGGGAGACCAAGGAATTGATGAAGACAGGGTCAAGTTGTGAAATCATTTCCGGACGACTTACTGTACTTCCACGTCAATTTTGAATTGCTCCCCAGTTCTTCCGAATAACCCGAAAAAATGAAAATCTTTGAGCACGAGGTTCGAAGCGCAGAGAGAATAGTCGAGAACTCCCCACCAGAAAGGCCGCAACAAACGTGGTGTGGACGTAGATTGCCATGCAGCAACAGAATGCTTGTTGAGAGAAGTCCAGATCGCTTTCTGCGAATTGTGTCGCGCGAACGCTGCAGTGAGTGACCATATCTGACATCATTCATTGTCTCTCCTTTGGAGACGAATGTAAGTGGAATTACGCCCGTGTATTCCGGAGGACTATCTTCATCATTATCCTCGCGGATTAAGCAGTTTTGAATGTCTTGGACGATGGGGATGTATCGTATATGTATCGTTACCAAGAATTCTTGCCAGGAATTTGCCGTCAGCAGTATCATATGATGCACTCATGTTTTCTTCCGTGTAACCATACGGTGTAGACTGCTGCATTCAAGGCTTCATAGACTTGACTCCGATTTATTAATTATTGTAAACCGGTATCAATGCCTTGGTCTACCACGAGAACAATTTTTTGAACAGACTGTGTTCTAGAGTGAAGAGTACTATCGCATTCCTAATACGAAACTGCGGAATTAACTCTGTGCTTGAGAGCTCTTGTCATTTTACTTTATGGTTCTCCCTCAGAGAAGCAGTATTTTAAGTATGTTAATAAATAGTACAAAACTGCCAATTTCCCTTGGTAGTCAAAATCCTGTCGTTTTCCCTTGTATCCAAAAATTTGACAGACTTGGACATGTAATAGCTATTGATAAATACGCATTTTATAAAAAGACAAATAACGTATTCAGAGCCTTTATCGTGTGATCTAAAGAAACGTTTCAGGAACTCTAATTTTGAAATTGCCAAGATGATGATGGTATGATTATGGGACTTTTTTACCAAAGAATAATTTGAGCTTTTTATTCTTGTTCCATTGAAACTTTAATAGCTTTTACTCCTTCGTCTCACTCACTACGTACGTAGTAAAGAGAAAGTATTGTAATGCTGTAGCTAAAATTGGCGATTTTTCGACCGAAAAAGTCGTATAGTGAGACACAGGTAACGAATAAGTGGAAAAATCCAATGTGGCAAATTACTTTCTCTAACCACGTTATACGTATTTTTCTTAATGAAATCTGTTGTTCAAAGATAGTTATTGAAATAAAATCGTATATTATTTTCTGATAATATGAGTATTTTTCGCCTAATTTTGGGTTTAATATAGACAGTTTTTAAATAATTATTGTCTCAAAAAGTCTCCAAGTTTTTTCTTGAATTTTTTCCTCTAATGAACAACGTAAGAACGGTGTTGAATTGGTGTTAAACCCATTTTCGGCGGACTCTATTTTCGAAAATTGCAAAAAAATTGAAAAGTACAATATTGATCAAAGATTTTTATTTTTAAATAAAATCTGTTCTAAAAATGAGATCTTTAAAATAGGTTGGGTACAAATGTTTGAAAAAAACAATAGTTTTTGCATAATTAAAATTAATTAATTAACTAAGACATAAATATTCGGCCGGTTTAAATGAATTTCTCGATGGTTTGTTAAAGACTTGTGCTCCCGCCATTATACATCCGTTAACTCACATATTTAATGTATCCTTATGCAGAGGCCTTTTTCCAGATATTTTTTTAAAATAGCTAAGATTTAGCTGCTTTTCAAAAAAGCAACAAAAATGAAATTCAAAATTATAGGCCAATTCCTCTTTCGTCGGTTTTTTCAAAAATATTAAGAGTCGTTTTTATGTACGAATGGAAACTTTTCTTAGTGAACAACACGAGTTTCCAAATTGCAAACATGAGTTTCGAAAATCAAAATCTACAGAAACAGCCAAATTTTCTGTTCTTAAAGATGTCGTCTCATCCACGGATCGAAACGAAGTAAAATCGTTACTGCTGCACAATTCTTTCTATACAAGTAGACTATACCGAACATCCAACGGGAAAGTAATAGTAATTTTAACAATGACATTTAATGTATTATATACCAGTTGGATTGTATAATTCTAAAGAACCTGTAACAAGTATTGTACTTTAGCTTCTGGGTCAATGACCCCCGTCTCGATCAGATTTTCGTCTAGTTTCTCTGATCCTTGACCAAAGGCTGATATCGCCCCTTGTTTTACTTCTGGACATAAATGCAACTTCAATTTAACTTCTTCCCATAGCACGTCACACACAGTTTTTAACAGTTTTTGACGTAAATAGTTAAATAAACTGGTGCTTGGAATTAATGTAAATTACACTTTTTTCTCAAAAACGGCTCCAAAGGTTTTCTTATTTTTTTAGCAAAGGGCTCTAAAAATGGCACAGTTTCAGTTTCGTTTAACTATGAAGTTTCGAAAATAAAAATCATGCGTCAACTTCACCATCCTAATGTGAGTGTTCTTTATAATTCTCTAGCATCAATGAAGTGCAACAGAGGATCTAAATCTAAAATAAATACGGTTATTGTAGAGAAACATTTGCGGATATAACACAAAGATAGATGTGGTTTTTGCAAGGATCTCTTATCAAATTGAAGTGATTATAATAACCAAAGATGTGAGTAGCATAACCTCTAAAATTGATTAAAAATGTCAACGAAAATACACAATATAGCATGCGCTACGGAAGATATTTTGAAATATATTGGGGGAGGGTGCCAAACATGGTACTGTATTAAACAAATTAAAAGGCCAACATGTTTTACTCACCAAATAACAATAATAACCGACATGGATGGACAAAGTGGTTAAGCGCGTGTGCTGTCTCGGCACTTCGGTCCAAAGAGTCGCGGGTTCAAGTCTCGCCCTCGACGTGACTATTCGTCCTGTGTCTCTCACGTGTTTTAGTGGAGGAACTCGCATTCTCCTGGCCCCGGATCAGAGGGGCCCACAAGTGTGTTAATGTCTGGTGTATGGTGAAATATGCGTCCCATCAGGACGTAAAGGGTACCCTGGTGTTGGCTGGATAAAATCCCCAGAAAAAATACCAGTAAGAAAATTTCCCACAGAGACCAAGTAGCACTTTACAGATTAAGACCCGGGCTTTCCAAATTAAGTCATCTTCACGTATTGTAACCAGAGGAGCTACAACCGCACATACTTTCTCGCAATATTTCTAACTGCTATATTAGACCACTACAAAAACATGCAAAAATGTTTTCAACCAGCAAAATTTATTTTCCGTACCGAGACTCGAACTTAGGTCCTGTGAGTTAACTTAACGTCCGAAATACCACTACGCTACAGAAGCGCTGACTGGTTCAAGTTCGGGCCGACGCTTAAAAATGTAATTGTCTCAATATTTCTAACATATAATTATGACAATTTTCGAAAATACGGAGAGTTTGCCGAAAACGGAACCAGCACCATATGATTATGTTCTTACATACGAATAGAAATTGTAATGAAAAAATTGGTGCAATTTTTGAGAAAATTCTATTTTTTGAAATTCCATAAATCTCGGACACAAATTACGCGAAATCCACTCGTTCTTTTTAAATATATATATTTATGACCTTTTTTTACGGGGTTGATTTTTTTGAAAATAAGTTATTTACGGCAACAATTGCTATCTTAAATTTTGTAGTTTTGAAATGTTAAGTTTTTGCAATTTTCCAAAATACGGAGAGATTGCCGAAAATGGGACTAGCACAATATGTTTTTACTATCCCTTGATACATTTCAGGAGAAATTTTGAAGAAGAAATGGAGCGGTTTTTGAGAGAAACATCTTCAGTAATTTTAAAATTGCCGTATTTCACGCAAAATTACCCTAAAACTACTCATATTTTCGAAAAGTGGAACATGATCTTATTTGAAGATCTATCCGTTTTTCAGGTCCCTACTGGAACGCTGTGGATTATTATTATTATTCCTTCCCGGTTCAATTCTTGACGCGTGCCACATTATATTCATGGCTGATTATCATTGCAATGAAGATAGTTACACGAAACACATTTAAAAAAAAATAACTATCGATAATTTACCTTATAACTTTGTTTCTGAAGCAAGACGAGTCAGGCAACTTTATCGTTTCATTTTACTATGATTCCTCTCCACAAATATTACTGGTGCTACGATAGCACATAAGCCATTATTTCTAAATTTGCAATTTGCAATCTTTATCTTCCACTTTCTTGTTTTGAAATGTTTAATTTTTGCAATTTTCGAAAATACAGAGTTCGCCGGAAATGAGTCTAGCACCAGTTTTTCTACCTTTCTTTGATATGTACGAAGAGAAAATTTAAAGAAAACAATTGAAGCATTTTTGAGAAAATACTTGTTTAAAATCAATTAAATTCCCTGTTCCACACAAAATTGTGCGAAAACTACTTATATTTTCAAAAAACTGTACAGGATCTTATTTCAAGATACGCCTTTAAAGAACAGATTTCAGTCTTCAATATTGTACTTTTGCAAAGTTGATTTTTTGCAATTTTCGAAAAGACAGAGGTCTTGAAACATTGTTCTAGCACTGACTTTTTACTGTCGTTTGCTACATACGAGATTAAAATGTAAAGAAAAATATGGAGTCGTTTTTGAGAAAATAATTATGTAAATATATTAATAATTATGTCTATATTTTACGCAGACATAGACGAAAACTACTCTTATTTACGAAAAATTCTACATTACTGTTGACACATAAACGGGCAAATTAATTAAAAGATGTGCCACGCTTGGGCTTAATTCATTTTGGCTACTCTTTCAGGTATTTAAGAATAAAAGATTATACATTTCAAACTAACCGCGTTCGAGATAGTTTAAATTTGACTAAAAAAACCCGCGAATTCTCTCACAAGTTGCAAAAGATTCATTTGATATGAAACGCTTTGAAATAAACCCTCAAACTGCTTCCAAAGGTGACCGGTAGATCGCATCTCCTCCTGGCTTGCCGGCGGAAAAGCTTTGCACATTGTAGTAACTTCCCAGAATCCAATTTTTTTCACATAAGACGCGACGAGATCGCATTGTTTGAGAATCCGGAGTCGCGAGCAGTTTCGTAGCAATCGTGTAGAGAAGCTAAGTATTACGCGTATTGGACGCATTGAAAGTTGGTTTGTACGTTGGCAACACAGTATGTAGTCTCGCGACTAACGTAGTGTGATCAATGTGACTAACGTAAGGAGATCGTTTATTTTCATCCAAAGGTAACCATGGCAATCTCTTCAATACTTAATGATTCTTACGGCAAGGTATTAATCTTGTCAATTACGATGTGTCCATTGTGTCCGTACGTGTCATCTTTTCAGAATCTTCTCGTCTGACGAGAACGCAGAAAAGCGATGCACCAAACTCGTTGCAGTTTCTGCAAAAGCTCTCCCAATCATCTACGCAATATTTCGCTGCTTCAACAATGACTTTATTTTGAGATCTTTCTTAAAAAATAGATTTAATTTAAGAACAAATCTCTATCTTCAATATTATAAATGTAGGAAAACACCGAAAACAATTTGAACGTTTGCAATTTTCGAAAATAAGGGGTGGGATTTTTTCGTTTTTTTTTAATCATCCCGTTTATATTTTGAGGTACCTGTGTTCATTCTAAGAAAGGTCTGAATCCGGCAAGCTGTTAGTACCAACAGAACATTGTATAAGATGACGACCGTGTGAAGGCGCAAAAAATTAACAGTTGCATTTCGACTCAAACAAGTCGCAAATATTAGTTGTTTGGTCGTTAGCGTGTTGTGGGGTTGGCGTTACTAGACCATAGAACTACCTTCCTAACGTTTTTCTGTTTTTATGGTCGCTTATGTAGTCAGGGTGGAGTGGTTGGTGTTGTTTGAAATAGCTCTGTTTTCCTTTGGAAAAGCCGAAATGAACGTGTATATTGACAATCTTAAAGCCGATTTCCTATTTTTTCGTTTTGAACAGCAAAGCAAGGAATTGTTGTGCACGTTGTTTAAATGCACTTTCTCATTCAGCCCCTGTGGCCGATGTGGTGTCGTTGAGAATGTCAATATAAGGAAACGTGAGATTGATGTTTGAATGAAAACTTTTTCTCAAATTATGTATTTTATTACAAAACGAGAGAATAGTGTCAGAATACGCAGTACACACAACGTCTTACTGCTGACAAAAATTTATTTCCTTTCGATACTGTGAAACACAATCATTCCTTCAGATCTATGGACATCACGTCCATGATAATTAGGAAGTTATTCTAGAACAAATGTCATATTCACGAAGTAAGTGAGAATCAATACTAGTGAATGCTGTGGTCCAATTTGTAATGTGTTAAACTTATGAGGAATTTAAGGAAGTAACATTCATATTAATTATGGTGGACACCTCAGAACACAAGAATGAAAAGTTGAAACCAGTACTTTGAGGTATTTTGGGCTAAGTAAGGGCAAATAGGTAAAAGTAATTGAATTTAAGAATAATATGTGAAACAGCTGATGTCATAACAAGATTTGTTAGGACGTATTCACTAAATTTGACGAACATGAACTTTGGAGATGCAAACGGTAAAGGAACAATATTTTTTTGAGAACTTAAGTCTGAGATAACAATCAACACCCTTGGTGCGGGTTGTGCAGTCCTTATAGTGCATAATGAAACGCAAACCACTTCTAATGACAGACATTCCTCCTAAAGACACTGAAACCATTGTGAACAATACGATCACATCTTCTCCATAATTTATTGGAGAATGTTGTTTTAAAGGATAATGACAGAGAAATTAGCAATCCGGTGAACGTTGCATGTCTCTTCAACTACCACTTTTCCAGAATTGCGGAAGATCTCACGAATCGCCTAAAAGTACAAAATTTAACATCATACGTTTGCCAAAACATTTTCGACACTGTTTCTGAATCGTATACTAAACTAGTCTAAAATTAAAAAAAAAAGAATTCGCATTATAACGACCTTTTCTGTTGCAAGAAATTGTTTATAAAATGGCATTTTGCGGCAAAATGATGATGTATTAGCATCTACGGCACGAATGATTGCGTCATCACATATTCACCCAATAGCAGCGAGGGAATCATAGGAAGGTGATTCAACGGCAGAGCGGACCACCGTTTACTCGCACAGATGTTAAATACCCGAGACGTCAAAGAATGTTGTTTCGCAAAATTAAGATTGATTTTCTTAATATTTATAATTCTGTTATACAGAGAATAACTTATGCAATTCGTTTGTAATGTTGCTTTATTGCATTCGAGCATCAAAAAGAGAAATAATATTTATTTGAAGAATGACATTTACTGCATTAGTGTACGTTTGTATCGTATAATTTTAAAATAACTTAATGCACCTATAAAAAGTAAGCTTCTGAGTCCATGACTCCCTACTCAATAAAGTTTTTGTCCAGTTTCCCTAATTCATTGAGAAAATGCTGAGGTGCCCCCTTGCTGAGATGGATTTGCTTCTCGACGTACTCTGGCAAAAGACATGGGATAGCCATACGCATATATACTCATTGCAGAAGCATCGTGTAAACACGATATAAAAGAGTCGTTCACTGGCAGAGTTTTCATTTGTATTCTTGTGAACCAGGTAGGAAAGTTTCTGACTTGATAATGACCGTACGGTGGGAATTACTTTGAACGCTGAATGGTAATTGGAGCTAGACGCTTGGAGCATTTCATTTTCGAAATCGTTCGGGAATTCAATATTCCAGGATCCACAGTGTCAAGGGGGTGCCAAGAACACCTAATTTCAGGCATAACCTCTCACCACGGACAACACAGTGACCGACAGCCTTCATGTAAAGATCGACTTCACATAAAAACTCAAGGCACAATATAGGGAGGAATGTCAAATGGCTATCACGACGCTGATAGGCACAAAGGGAAAGAAGAAGAATTTTAGAATTTAATAATATTACCTGAAGGTTAAAAAAAGAAACTATAAAGCTATTTGAAAATTCTGTACGTTTTTTCTGACGCGTGTATCAACGGCCATATGGTGTCACGGACATATCCAGGATATCTCAAAATAAGATGCGTTGCAATCAACAAGAGGCTGAGCAACGAGTTTCAAGCTGATGAGAAGTGAAATGTTTACACCCAGTGGAGATTTTTTGTCAGTTTGTTTGTTAAATAAGATTCATCCCATTCAGCTATAAATGTGACAGGTCTATTAATGCCAGATGTCCTTACTTCTTGTCAGAGGGCTCAGAAAAATTGTGCAACACCACGTGAAACTGAGCTCATGAGCCGTCCGAACCTTCGCCACTACCCTTCGGGATCAATCTTGCTTATGTTAGTTTAACATTAGAACCATTTTGAGGCTGATTCATTTTTTTTATTTGACCTCAAAAGTGGGAAACGAAACTTTTGATCTTCAATTAGTAATGATAATTTGCGAGCACTATTTTAGATGTGAAAATGTATGGAACATTAAACATTTCATGTTCAGACAAAGAGTAACGTGTTATTCGCGTAAAAAGGGCAGATTTGGAGAATATTACAATACTACAGTGTTTAATAATTACTATTATACATTTTTTGAATTATTTGCATTTGCTTGCAAGACCTATCAGTGCGTAAAATGTATATCTCAAATAAACTACCATTGTTGCTTTAAAGCAGTGCTGACAACATCGCGCTGCTGACGCGAAAGCAGCCGCCGCTGTCGCTGCCTCCGGCGCCGGTGGATCGTATTGTTTATTAACTTTTCATTATTTTACTTTCTCGCATCCTGCTGAGGCAGAATATTTAAAAGCTAAAACATCGGGTATTCAAAATTTAAATGAAAATATATTTTTGGCATTGAGTCGGATATATATTTTTTATTTAAATTTTGAATAAAAAATCTAATTTTCACACTTCCTTTATTTTCGGGATAAAGCGATATTTGAAGTATACAAAGGGCAGAAATTAAGAATTAAAGAGAGCATTAGATGGTCAGATGGCCGAGATCTTTAGGGCAGTAGTGCCGAAGCGGACTGCAGACCGAAAAGTACCGGGGTTCAATTTCCGCCTCGGCCATGGGTATTTGTGTATGTCTATATATA
>BOPP01000318.1:76095-87598 GCA_017312745.1 Gryllus bimaculatus
CTGGAGTGAGGTCAAAAAAAAAAAAAAACAACAAAAAACTATTCACTTGTTTAGTTATGAAACAGAAACTTTTTCGAATTCTTGGGTTGAAAAGAACTGTTGTGCTTTATTTATAATGTACTTCGTTGTTGGAGTATTCGTGTATTCTGTTTTTGTTGAAATATTTCAATTATGGGATTGTTATACAAGAGATTTTTTTTGTTGTTCTTATGCAGTTTGCAGGTTATTTTCTGGAAAAGTATATTGTGTGGTTTACAGTCCAGTTTAGTGCAGCGGAATTATGTGAAAAGGGGTCGCCCTGCTTGCAGGGTGAAAATATAGATTAATTTGTAAAATATTTTATTCTTGAGTAATGAATGCTTCATTAAGTAATGTGAATGTATTCTAACACCTAACACCCATACTTACTTGCCAAAATTAATAATAACTTTAATGCAATCTAATTTAAAGTTTTTGATTGAAATGAAAATATGTTCCTAGATTTAAGTAAGTCAGTTAAAAAAAAAAGATTCATAAATAAAAAGGCAAGGCAATTGTGGATTTCCAAACTCAATTAAGAAAAGTTTATAGGTATAAGCCTGGTTGGCATTACCTTTATTTCTTGTACTGTTTTTGTCCACAATCTAAAAGACTGAGTGCTGTAGAATAGGTTTCCTCAAAAAAATATCCCATATTTCAATCGGGAATGTTATTTCGCGAATCACACGCGTCACTGTATAAATGCTGACTGAATTTTAAAGAATTCTGTATGCGAAACATATTCAACTTAATTTTGTTACTCATTTATGTTGGTATTTCATTTGAGGTTTGTGAATTGAGAGGCCCCACGATGTTACCTTAATATCTGCCAATTGTATATTGTTCATTTTCAATGGATGCAATTTCCTGTTCCATTTCATTCCGAAAAAAATCTCTATTTTTAATATTGTACTTCGAGGAAGACGCCGAACAACATTTGAACTTCTACAATTTTTGAAAACTTGGGGAGTTTTTACGATTAACGAACATTAGACCTGCGTTATTCTCTTAAACGTTATTTACGCTATTTAAGACAAAGTTTAATAAAAAAAATTGGAGCAATTTTTGAGAAAGTTTTTAAAAATGTTGAGGCTTCGTGTAAAGTCCCCCCCTCCAAAAAATCAAAATATCCGTTTCAGAATCTGAGGGGTCTCGAGTTCGTTGAAATTGATCGAGGAATGTCAGCTATGAAGAAAATCGGCTGAACACTTTTGGCGCTAGCGTTGATCACGGACGGACGCACAGACGGACAATGCACGGACGGATGGACGTTTTGCGTGCAATCGATTTTTCGGTACCAAGGACCCACAAATATGGACCTGGCTACACAACGTGTTGGACGAAGTAATTTACTGTATTATATGTAGGTACAAGATTTATCCCCTTTTTCGTTACCAGGTCCCGGCAATAAGAGCTTTTCTGTCGGAAATTCGTCCTTTTCCGGCGCACGATTACAATAGTTTCTCTTCTTACGAAGTATGGAGAAGAAAGTAAAAAGAAATGAACTGCAAGAAAATCTACAGATTAGGCATGTTTGAAGCATAATAATAGTCTTTGGATTCGTTGACTATCAGTATGTGACTTAATATTTGATAATTAGTCTTAATGGGGAATTAGTGTAAGAGACAGCTTGCGTATAATAGTAGTTCATGTTTTTCGGCAGTACATAAACTGGGATTGCTAGCCATTGGCCCGCTTTAAACACGTTTCTCGAGGTGTGCGTCACCGGTCCGGTTAAATTTTGTGAGAGATATTGGATTTCTTTCTTTTCTTTACTTATCTTTGCTCTTTCACGTTATCGCTAGCGGCGATGATAAATAAAAAACAATTTTATTCTAATATTTGTCCTCGGTAAGATTGCTGCCTCGTACTTACTATACATTTTCATTAATATACCGTTTGTGATTTTATTGTAATCATACTGTATTAATTGTTAAAACTGCTGATTACAGACCACTTGATGATGCGGCCACACTGTCTCGCGGCCACACTGCCTTTAGTATATTGATGTCATTAATATAATTGTCTTAAAATAATACTTGTTTTGATTGTCATTAATGTTAGAGAATAACATTGCACAAAAAAATATACAATATACAGAATGTCCAAGGAGGAAAGGTCGAAACTTCGAAAATTAGCACTCAAGACAATATTAAGCATATTTTTTCTATAAGCTCCTTGGATATTCCGTATGTAAATCGCAATAATTATTCAAAAGATGGTTTGAAAAAATACTTTTTATGTAAACATTTGCATTGCAGAAACATATAAATGCTCCAGTAACGTGCAAATTATTTACAAAAGAAAAGAGTTATATTTGTTCAGAAAGAAAAATTAACACAGAAATAAAAAAGCAATCGAATTGTGCAATTTGAGCGTTTTTTTAATTTCTGCGTTCATTGCTCTTTCTGAACAAAATATTCATTCCTTTTGTAAATAATAAACAATTTACATGTTTCTGAAGTGTTTATGTGTTTCTGTAATGCAAAGTTTTGCACAGAAAATCTTTGCCTTGGACTGGCCTTGCGCGTCGTCTTGAAATTAATGGGTCTTTTGCGAAGATAGGTGTTCCGAACTTGGGCAGACATTCGGAAGAGGGTTTGGTATACGTATTGCTGCTTTTTGAGAAGCGAAGATACAATAGTACGGGTATTCAATAGGATGCCCCTTATATTGCAAAAAACCTTTTTCACATTTTTTGGGGTTAAACCCTTAAATATTTTCCATTGGGTCAAATTTACTCAGAAATAAAATTTAATCTCAATAGGCCGACATTAACCCGTGCTGACTTGAGCGCGAAATTTGAATGTTGGGGATGATTGGTATCGTGAAGTCAGTGGCAAACTACTGATACATATTTAATATATAATTTTATATGACAATTTAATTCATTTTCACTCTTTAGACTATGTTATGGTATTAATTTGTCTTGTTGGTACTTTTTTCAGTGTTTATTTCTTGCAATAAGCACAGTGGGTACAGTGAACGATGTTCTTGAACAACACAATAGAAATTGCTTTCACTCGTCATCTACATTCAGTAGCCCATAAATATCTTACATTAATGGAATAGGTCTTTCAACGCAGTCATTCACAGCTTTCAAGTTTATAAAAAAACATTTGAGCTTCTAAATAAAAAGAGTTGCTCGTCCAGGTCGAAGAACATTATTGAATAAAACTTGTATTCATTTTATGCCAAAAGAAGCCAAATGACATCTGCTTTTTGTTGACACAAAGTCGGCTATTGTTTTCATTAAAATGAAGATAAAATTGAATTAGGAGATTTATTATGTATTAACGAGTTAATAATTAGAGAACGGTCATCGGGATACAATTGCGCTTACAATATTATCCTCCACGAAAAGGAATATATCATTCTTCGATGTATAGATGCTGTCAGGCTAAATTTGCTACCATTTTTATTTTGATTCCTACGCCTACTTCATCATCAAAGACGTTTGTACGTATAAACATCAATGTTCTTTGTACTATCATTTTGATTTTCTTTGACATCTACTTTATCATGTTGCAGGCAATTCTGATAAATACCACATACGGTGCATAAGTGGTTTTAAAGCTGCTTTTGAAATTGTGGAACCTATAGTTTCATGCAATATTAGAACTTTTAAACAGCACGTGTCTTGATAAAGAGCTTTTACAGTTGCACTGCACTAAAGTCACAGTTTGACATAAGTAGTTACAATCAACAGACACATTTTTAAAGAATTTTTAAAAAGACTAGTTAGTTTAGGTTCTCGTTTTATCATAAACATTTTTAATCATTAAATAGCTCTTACCATCTATCGAACTCGATCTATCTACCCGGGAAGATGTATCTGTAGTTTGTTACTTTCATAAAATCCCAAAATTTCTTTAATTTCGGACTCATTAAAGAAAATTTCCACATTTTCTTTGACACTTTGAATATTAATGGCATTAATTCTTTTCCAGCTTACCTTAAATTGCTTAAAACGTGGTGTCAGGATTGCTGGATACATCGCGAATTTTATATTCAAACACATTGTAATATACGTTCGTATTTGTGATGACGGCAGTGTAAGAACAACAATTCCCTGTTCACATTTTCTGCAAGAATGACACATTCTCCTTCAAAACGTCACGTTTTGATTCAGATGTAACACAATAAAGAATTTGTACATTGTCTTCGATACGCCAGTTCCTCAACACATTCACTCGTTCCAAACAACGCTGGTGTGCTTCTAACCAGATGAATTCCGCAATTTTTGAAACCCGATAAGTTGCTGACTGTCCCCAAATGTAACTACATTTGGTAGTCTTTCTTCTTTTGGTATTTAATGCAGGCAATAGTTTACCATCCCAAACAAGAGTAAGAATTTCAGATAAATTACACTTAAAAGCAGATTAAATTGTTTCTTAAAATTATTTTCTCTTCTTGTGATTCGAAGAATAGAAAATTTATTAATACAGAGTTCTTCGGGTATTGTGGCCAAGTACCTCTACTGTCACCTGAAGGATGTAGACAGAATATCTTACACTCTGCTGGCATCTATCTAAAGCAGCTGTTAGTTTAGGAGTAATGAAATGTTTGGTGCTACGCCTTGCAGCATTCTGTTATTAATTATATTATGTCGGTAAATCATGGTATCCCTGAAAAGGTTTTATTTTTAACGAAATATTTATATTTTTATTCTCCAAATTATGTATTTTGTATCTTATTCTTGAAAATATAGAGAATACATCATTAATAATTACTCTAAAAACGCTGCCTCTGTGAGAGACAGGTGTCTCTCTTCTACTAAAGCGATAACTCACTCTCGTGGTGGTGGGGTATAGTGATCCATGTCGAAAAATGAATAGGGAAAATATTGATCTTTCTTTTCTTACCAAGTAGCAATGCTGCATAACCCCTTATCCCAATTTCTCCAGGAATCGAAAGTACGAAAGTGCTGGCAAGGGTACTTGCAAATCGGCAGTAGCCTGAGGCTTAAGAGAGAAAATTGTTAATTTCTCTTAACAAAAGATATGCGTTTATTCAACTCTCTTCTGAGCTATAATTTGTAGCAAGCAGAAATACATCACTAATATGGTCGTCTGATGTATAACTAGCAGTCATATATCGTGTTAATTTTGGTAGTAATCTTTTTATGTATTTGAAATTACAATATCGTCAATTATAATTTTTTTTTCAGAATTCAAATATTTGTCTCGTTTGCATAGGCGAATTTTGGCTGCTTTATGAATAACATTGACAAGACAAATGTACAATGTTATAATTTAGTGGATTTTATGGTAATGTAGAATGGACAAAAAAATCTAGGCAGACTGAGAATCAAACGCGCTCTCCTGAGATCTGGAACAACACTTTGACAACGATCCTTCCATTTGCTGTTCTAGCACTCCTCTTATTAAAACACATCCAAAGCAACATGGCGGCCAGCGTCTGGTCTGGCTTTTCAAACGAAGTGTTGTGGTCACGTGGTTCGTGACGTACCCTGGTGCTGCGCAAAACGATCCAAAATCGATGCACCGTACTTGCTCACTCATCTTCTCATCCTGATGTTAACCATTAGCTCGCAGCATCCAACGTCTGACACTTGCCACCCACAGGCGATGCTGTAGCCCTCAGAAGTTCTAAAAGTCAAATGTCTGGACATCTTCTCAGCTTATCGGAACGCCGTATCCGAAAAGTTTTTTGGCAGCATATCTTTAAACCATTACCAATAATATGCACAAAAACAAAAAGTTTCTCTTTTGCTCCAATTGCTCAAACCTTAAAATACATTTTACATTAAATACAAATGGTGATATAGATACTATTAGAATGATAATATATATTACTTGAAATATGACCTGCCTTTACATTCTAAAAATATGTAAATGATTAAAAGAAGTAGAGGAAAACGTTCAATTAGAACATAGTCAATCCTCCTGAGTTTCTTTTATTTCTTCTAAAAAGCTTTCATTTTTCAACTATTACGGTAAATTTTAAAAATTCACTTAGTTGTTTTTCTTTCATTTTTGTAATGTTAGCGAAGAACGCATCAATCTATGTAATTGATAATCCTTTTTTGTTAAAAAAATTGTCTCATAGATGTGAAATTGGAGGGATATGTATAAATGTTTTATTGAAATTAACATCCTAGTGATTCGTGATATTTTAGGATTGGTGAGAACATTCGCTTTTAATAAAAAAGTTAATTGAAGAGTGGGCAGAAAGAATTTGCGACCGTTGCAATTTTATCTTTTTAGGTGGCATTTTATTTACTCTTAGCGAGTGTTTTCTAGCATTATTACAATTCTATTTCCAAGCAAAATATTTATTTACTTATCTGAAATTTGCATTTAGGAATTGAGTCAGCAGTTATGTGGAGTGAAAGAACGTTTGGGAGAACTCCATAGAGATGTAACACTTCTAAGACGAGCTCACACACCTCCCCTTGGGGCTCGCTATGAACACGTTACAAGAGAATGCTCTCTTCTCGAAGAACAACTGGAAAGGCACCAGGTAGAACTCGAGCGCCTGAAGAATGTGTTTGATACACTGTGGGAAGAACAGCTGTGCAGAATACACGTAGAGCAAGAAATATTCCAATCACAGGTGAGTGTTGTACCTTTTTCTATTATTATGAATTCAGCTGAGATTTCTTATCTCACTAATGATTGTACGTTCCAGATGAATGATATTTTGAATCTGAGATCAGAAGTGAAGCATCTGAGTGCTGTTGCTCATCAGTTGGAGCCTTATGTAAAATCCTTGGCTGCTGAACGAGTGACATCTCAGGGAGGCTCCGAAGGAGCATCCCAGGAAGCCTCTCACCAATTGCAATCGCTGCTGGAACATATAAGTGCATTGCAGTTGGAATCAAGCGGCACGTGAGTTGAACATTGATCAATATTTTTAACGGAAATAGTCCACACCTATTGTTGCAAATAAGATATCTTTGACTCTAATTTTAGTGGTTATGGGATGCCTTGGTAGACCCATGACGCTGACAATAAACACAATATGTTTGCCAGAACTAGTGTGCCCTTAAATGCAAATGGTCAGATATACCACATAATATTTATTTCTGCACATTCTGCGAAACATTTTTCACAGAAATCAATTACACCGAATTTCCTAACATAGCTGTCGTCTTGTAGTGTTCATCAATGGATTGAAACAACTCTAAAGATTTTGTTATATAACAAATTTAGTTGAATATATATGTTCGATTCAGCAACGGTAAACTAGTGGTGTTACAACATGGTGCAAGTACTCCGTATTATTTGTAGTGGCTATGTAAAATGATAATAATTATATTCCAAATTAAATATGTACTTGCAAAATTTCACTTATCATGTGCAAAACTCTCTTAATCACACTGTCTAAACACAGCATACTATATCGAGTATCTAGCGTCTTCTGACATTGACATTTGATATTGAGTGATATTGACATTTATCTTGCTTATATGGCCAATAATGTGCTTTGGAGAGGTGAAACTATTTATTTAAATAATATTCTACAGAATTTGTTACAATACCTACAAATCTCGAAAGTTTCGTTAGAGTTCAAATATTCTCTCTTGCATTGACTAATGAACAAATTTCCTAACATTCACTACCTTAACAGAAAATATTGTAGAAATTAATACATGTAGATTTTTATTCATTAATACGATGGTCGCGTTTTATTTTCTGAAATGTTTACGTTGTAGAAATAGTTTTATGAATGGTCACATTTTCTATACTTCTACGTCCCTAGATAGTTTAATTGCAGTAAAGATCTCAGAATAAAAGAAAAAAGAAAAAATTCTTTTAAGATGACCTAGTATTGTTAAACTCTGCAGTTCGAAAATTGCAGAGTTTCTAAGCGTTTTTGGTGTCTTTACAACTACAATATTCAAGTTTAGGTTATTTTTCTTAAAAAAATATGTTCTTCAAAACTGGATAAAACTTGGAAATAGGCCCATGTGCAATTTTTTGAAAATACGGGTAATTTTCGAGCACGTTTGCATGAAATAAAGGAAATTATAAATAAATACATAAACAGTATTTCAAAAACGGCTCTTTCAAAACTTTACATTTTTTCTCGAAATAGCAGAGTCTGGAATCTAGCTTGGAGGGGAAAATGCCGGTTGGAAACAATTTGGCAGGTTCACGTAGTATTTTAGAATTAGCAAAGCTATTACAAATAATGTGACAAAGCATGTGCTCTTGTGGCACTATTAGTTTATTTAATTAAATTTATCAAGAATGTTTTTGGCAACATTTGACAATACAAATATTCGCTAATTCCCGTGCAATAAAAACTGCATTGGTTTTGATAGATTGGTCGATGTTACTAGGCACGCCAATGGTTAAGGTAATTTATTCCGTTAGTGTAGTGAATGATTTATCCCTGAAGGTGGTGATGGTCCATCCCCTCTGGGTTGTGAGATTCAGTGCCGACCTACACGTCGGTTTGCTAGGATGTGTTTCTTCTGCAGGTATCTCTCCCCTGAGTAAGAGGAACAAAAGATTGTGCGCTGTTCGAGGCCGGTTTGTCAGTGTCCTGCTCCCGCTTTGACATGGTATTGCTCGGGGAAACCACAGAAAATATTGATCACAGCAGTCGGCCACTAGAATTTTCTTCCATACAGTTGTTATTCAAACTCTGGGACAATTAATACTATGCAACTCTCAAGCTAGTGTCGAAAATCCGCAACCATGGGAACTCGAAACCTAGGACCTATCAGAGTTTCTGCAGATAGCAGCACTTCCGGTATTTCCCAGCTGGTTTTGCATTCATAATTTGGTAAATTTTATTTCCTACCCGTTCAGCCCTTTTGGGGGTTATTATTTACAAAATATACATTACATGAACGTAACAGTCTCCTTCAGTTACAAGGCATGGGTACAAATGATGCGCATCTTTTGCTTAAAATGGTACATTACCTGGCATGGCGAGGTTCCACTCTTAAACAGCGTAGTCGTGCGGCGACTACTGAGCGAGAGCGCCCGAGAGAGAGAGAGAGAGAGAGAGAGAGAGAAAGAGAGAGAGAAAGAGAAAGAGAGGGAGAGAATGGGAGAAAGAGATAATGAGAGAGAAAGAGAGTGAGAGAGAGACACACACACCCACCCACATCCACACATTGATCAGAGTGTCAGTGTCTCCAGAGGAGAATGCTGGGAGCTGTCTGTTTGAGCAACGTGGGTCCCCCGCACGAAACTAGGTTGCAGCTCCCTCTACAACACTAATTTTGTATGAGCGTAGAAAGAGATGGAAACTTATGGATTCTCCTGCCATGTGAGGGATGTCTATGGTTTCGGGGATGATATCATTGTTAAAACAATTTTCTTTCCGTTTTTGAGGTTCAGTATAGTCTCTAATTGTACAGAAGCAGTTATGCAAAAGACAAATTTTACTTGGCACTTAAACTTGTGTTGCGATTTTAATTGTTTAATGTCCGCTGGCAAAGAGTAAAGTAGTGGAGCTACAAATGGTACAGACTTTTTCCGTATTAATGTTCTATTTCCTTTGGTCTCGTCCAGCTATTGGGTCTTACCACATACTCTAGCCAGCTGCCATCTCTCGGCGCCCAAAGCGCCCATTTTTTTTAAATTCTTAATTTGTCGGTTTCCTAATATTAGAACGGAAATATTATTTTAAGGAATAACAGTAAAACCTCGTCCTAAATGACTATTTTCTTTGAAAAATTTGAAATCTTTTTTATGGGAAGGGCGTTTAAGCGCTACTGTAAACTCTTTTCACAGAAAATTGTAGTTGTTAAAGTTTTCGAAAAACTTTATGAGAAGTCATTAAACGCACCTTAACTCACAAATACAATAGTGTTTACAAATTGTTGGAAATGAATATTAACAGCGTGAGGGAACTTTCAAAAAATTACAAAAATGTAATTTTTGAAAAAACAAAAAAAAACTCCAAAATGAACTTTATGGCATATTAAATAGCACTATTTAGCACTATTCCTACCAAAAATTTTGAAGACAAAATTTGAAGTCGTTTGGATAAAATGGCCTTTGAGCGTTTCTGAAAATGCAGAATTTTGAGCTCATTTTTACAGAAAATGGTTGTTTTCAAGAAATTTTATAGGACATTATTTAAAGCTCATGTACTCCTTAGTGTAATAATGTAAACAAATCACTGCTAATATAAATAATAACGACGTTAGATACACGTCGAAAAATTAGTTTGTTAGAGACAGGTCAACAAATCTTGTTTTTGTAGTTTTTTTAAAATTAAAAATAGTGCACGCAGTATTGCGTGAAAACTACTAAAAGTTGCAAAAAATGTACCTGATTTTAATGAAAGAACTAATTATGGACAACAAATTTTATGTGAAGGAAGAATCTTTATCTCCAATTTTGTAATTGCAGGAAGACGCTGAAAAAAATTAATACTTCTGAAATTTTCGAAAATTCAGAGTTAGCAGTTAAAATCGAACCTATGCCATTTTTGTAGGTTTATTATACTATATTCTTACAATAAATTTAAAGAAAAAAAATTGGAATCGTTTCTGAGAAAATATGGAAAATGTCCTGGGGGCTTCATGTGAATTACTCCCAAATTTTAAAGAATGTTTATCTTAATATCAAATTTCGACTCGAGCTAAATGGACAGGGGTTTCTTCAATTTGGAAAAAAATACTACGCATGGTTTAAGCGCTAGTAGTGTTCACAGACGTTCAGAGACGGACGGATAGACGAGCGTTTTGCGGTCAATTGATTTTTCTGTATCAAGTACCCAAAAAAACAGGTATTCTTGCTACTCTATGTGTTAGAGGATTTTCTTTCTTCATTTAGCAACAGGATTTATCCACTTTTTCGTTATCGGGGCCCGAAATTTTTTTCGAAAATCCGCCCGTTTTTTGCGCAGCATTACATAGCTTTCCCTATACTACGTATATTACTCCATATGTACGTATGTATACGGGAAAGTAAAAAATGAACATGTATTTTATGTGCATTTTTTGTGAGGAGTTGTTGATACTAACACTTGAATGAGATTACTATGTCAATGTTATAGTTACAGACATCTGTATTAGTTGGAAATTTGTTCCGGCAGTTGAGTAAATCATTTTCTACTTTCTCGCTTTACTAAGAAACTTCGCGGAAAAACGTCAGTGTGAATGTTATCTTGTCAGAGGAGAATGTTATGTAAACGTTCAAAGGAAAACGGCGAATTTTCAGCAGAAAAAACTCTTATTGCCGGGCCCTCGTGGCGAAAAAGCTCCTGATGCTAAATATAGAAAAAAATCCTCTACCACGTGGTGTAGCCAGAATCCATGTTTTGTGAGTCCTAGACTCCGAAAACTCGATTGTCGGCAAAACGTCCGTCTCTCCGTCTGAGGTCAACGCTAGCGCCTAAACTGTTCAGCCAATTTTCTTCAAAATTGTTATTCTCGAATCGACCTGAATGAACTCGTTACTTTATGAGTTATTAACTGATATTTTGCGGGTACTACACATAAAGCCTCAAACATTTTCAAATTTTTCGCGAAAACGGCAGCAAATATTTT
>BOPP01000318.1:90018-238627 GCA_017312745.1 Gryllus bimaculatus
ACACTAGCCAGAGAGCTAGGTCGAGTTCTGTCGCTGTGTAGAGAAGAATTCTAGCGGCCGGTTGCTTTGATAGGTAGTTTTCCATGCTTTCCCTGATCAACACCAGGCGAATGCCGGCGCAGTACCCTTGCAAACGTGCCACGGGCCTCGCGATCTTTTCTTCCTATTCCTTGTCCTATTATCCCCTTCATTTACGCACACTTATACTTCCATGCACCATACATTCCGGGAAACACACATGATCGGGAACTTAGAGCTTGTCTTGCCTGGGCCGTTTCGTCACTGGTGGGAGGTACCTTGTTGGGGAATACCCCACTAGCCGTCGGTAGGTCGGTGCCAGATTTAACCATCCAGGGAGGAGAAGGTCACCGCTACCGTCCGAGCAAAAACACTACTACTACGCCTACGGGAAAAATTGCCTTAGAAGTTGATGCGCTCGGAATCACTATCAGTCAATCAACCTAACCAAAACCAATCTACCACAGTCTGTCCGTCTGTGGACAACAGTGGCGCCTTAACCGTTCGGCCGATTATCTCCAAAATTGATATTCCCTCTTCGATCTGAACGGACTGGAGGCTTAGGTTGTAATTAACGGAATATTTTATTGTTGAGGGTTTTTTAGATAAACCGGGCATTTACCTTTTTATGCCTCTGTCCCAGTTTGGTCCAATGGCGTTTGTGTGGCTTAGTGGTATGTGTGCGAGCATGTTAACTCAGAGAGACTGAGCTCGGGTCTTGGAAACGAAAAATATTGTTGTTTGAAAATACTTTTGCTGGTTTATGTAGTAGTATAATATTCCGGAGCATTTAAAAATAATGCGACAAAGTATGTGCTTTGGTAGCACCGTAGTTTTCAAAGTCCACTGATTCGTAAATCATTGAGGATTCCTAGGTTAATAAAGTGAGGCTTCAAGAATCACGTGGGTGGTATTTATTTTTTGTATAATTATTTTCTGTAATCTAAATGTCTGGAAGTAATGTGATATGTTTTCCTAGAAACCCTATCTTGGGCGGAAATGAACGTTCACGAAATATACACAACGAGCAACATGCAGGCTGACTGAACTTGAAAGAATTTTGAATGTGTAGCATAATGAACACAATTATGTGTTCAATTCGTTTAAATGGATGTCCCGTTTGCGGTTTGACTGAAGAGAGACTCAAAAATGTTGTTACATTAATATCAGTCAATGTGTCTGCACACGTTTTCTTGAGTTCCAGAATCCCTTCCCGCCATTATAACTATAAATAGTTCAAAGATGAGTAAAAGTTTAAAATAAATAAATAAAAATATTTTTTTTAAAAGCGCGAGATTAGCAGTATTTGAAAAATAGACATTATCGTTTCCGAGTTATAAAAAATTTATTTGCATCGGTAAACGAATTCCAAGTATGCTTTTTCTGCATTGCTATCAAAATGGTAACTCGCCCTTACCTCTAATCCTACTATTACAAGCAAAAGGAGAGTTCAACAAAACGTGCGGATAGTGAAGCTACATTTACGTCCAAAAGCAAAACAATCTCTGCATTTGCTCAATGGATCAGGGAAACTGGATAAAAACCTGATCGAGATGGGGAAGAGAATTGTGGATATAAAATGGAACCTTGAGGGACCCCATGTTCAATTAGCAATGCATTGGAAAAGTGAGAAAATAATGCCACTTCATTTCAGTACGGTGTTTCTACTCTCTGAGATCATTGTTTAAGGTACGATCATAACCAATCTAGCGTAATACCTCGAATTCGATATGAAGGTAATTGTGAAAGTAAAATATTACGAAAAATGACATCAAAATCTTTTGTGAGATACAAAAATATATGAAGCGCATCTTTAAGAAAAGAAAATATATATTTTCCCTTAGATTTTGATTTTCTAAATCCATTATGGGAATCCAACAACACATCGTATTTACTGAGAAAAATGTCCATTCGTACATACAAAGAGCTTTCTAATTTTTTGAGAAAATTGAAAAATAAATTGACCAATAATTTTTAATTTCATTTTTGTTGCCTTTTTAAAGAGCGATTTCATCGTAGCCGTTTTGAAAATATCTGGAAATGTTCGAGTGCTTAAGGATGATTATAGTGCATGTGAGTTAACGGCTGTATAATGGCAGGAGCAACAAACACTCCGGAAATTCATCTAGTCCCCAGGATTATTAATTTTTGTTTGCCGATTATTTTGAACATTTCATAGGAAGACTTCTCGGAAACAAACATCGTATTGATTTTTGAGAGGAAACCGTCAGATGTTGAATTTTGTGGATTTAGATCATTCGAGGGATCATAGCAATTGTCGAGAAATAGCGGTTGAAGAGTCAGTTGCCGGTCGTTTACTTCTCATCGTTATCATTATCTTTTAAAACATCAATCGTTAAAAAATTCCTTGTTGATATTGTCGTATTTTTTACATGTCATATTATTTCGTTTGGTTTTTGAGTTTGAAATATCCTCGTGTTTCATAATTTTAGCCTTATGACTGCCTTATGACTTTTCTTAATAAAGTATTCCTTTTGCTTTACATGGTATTCTAAACTCTCGTGTTATCCAAGTTTTGCTTTTTCGTGAAATTTTTCATTTACTTGTTTTAAGAGGAAAGCATTAATGGAGTGAAATGAAAGAATGGCCAAAAATAAATTATATTTGTCATTTGTAGCAACAGTTTTGTAAACAGTGTACCATGATTCCTGCCGTAAGTAGTCTAAAAAATAATTTTACTTTTTGAAGACAATCTACTCATATTGTATTATTTAATTTGTCGATGTTTGCATTTATTGTAATTGAAAGAATTCGTGCATCGTGGTCACTGTATCCTTCGACTTTCGTTGCAGTTTCATATCTAATAGTGTTTTTCGTATATATTATTTGTTCGATTGCCTTCTGTGAATTCAGTGAGCTCCGAGTATGTATATTTATTGTAATATCTAAGCTGAAATAATTATTTAAATTGAGAAACTTTTTTTTTTCGCGAGATTCGGCCAAAAAAATCAATGTTAAAATCTCCGCATACAACGATTGTGTTAAAAGAGATTACTGATTTTGTTTAGTTATCTCTAAATTTTCTAAAGACGTAGTGTAACATACAACTCGCTTTGTTGGGGCCTATAGATGCAAAGTAAGATCATATTTATCATACGAAGATGTTTGATAGATATTTAAAAAAACCTTTTTTAACTAAGCACACATCCATCATCCATCAAGGAGGTAGTATCTACATCATTTCTAACTTAAATTCAGGAACCGCCATATGCAGGGCCCTCATTTGATTCCCTTTCTCTCCTGTGAGATAAAAGTTGGGAAAATGCTAAGTTCATTTCGAGTTAACCAATGTTACGTAAAGCAAGGAGTGTCTATATGAGTTATTTCCCACATCATCATGTTGGGTTAAGTCACAATATTAATGATGTATTTTATTGATATATGAAGAAATAATCATTAAATTATTATTTTTGTTATTATGGAACACTTAGGTTATTGATTGAGGAACTGGTCACATGATTGATTTACTTATTTTTGCTGATAAAAACTTCCTCAAGATTGCTGCTTTCGTTAGATGTTGATCACTTGATTTAAATCTGAATCATTGAAAATAATTTTAATTTTACTATTATAATAACAATTACAATTTATAATTAATCATTTGTCGCCGTGATGGTGTAATGGTTAGCGTATCGGACTGTTGTACCCAAGTTGGTGGGTTAAATCCCGATCGACGCCGTGGATTTTTAAGGGCGAAAAATCCTTCGTACGCCGTCCTTTGGAGGAAAAATAAAGCCGGCTGTCCCATGTTAGTAGATTTACTCGCTGTAAAAGATCCTCAAGCCTAAATGACGCCTCTGAGCTAAATTCAAATCGCCTGTTTCCTGGCCCAAGAAATACCTCCTTTCTTCGTTAGTCAGTGAAAGGAGTGTAGCAAAATTTGCGTAGTCAGACGGTAGAGCAGGCCTCATGGCCCGAGTCTCGCCTCGTAAAATAAGGCATTAATTCAATTCAATCCAATTCAAAAAATTACCTCCTGTTATAATTGTTTATTATTCTTGTGGAGAGTAGACACAAATCACGTTATATAAAAATAAGTGAATAGAGTAGTCATAAACATGTAGAATTATTTCTATGGTTATAATTACTATTTCAAAACAATTTGGTATGGGGTGTGCACAGTTAGAGCGATATGGGACCCTGATACATTTAGATACGACTCTGGCAGGTGACACGTCCGTAAGCATCCTGTCTAATCACCTGCACCCATTTATGTCCATTGTGCAACCCGACGGACTCCCGATGGCAATTCTAGCAGAACATGCGACAGCCCACACGTCCAGAATTGCTTCAGAGTGGCTCCATAAACACTCTTCCGAATTTAAACACTTCCGCTGGTCACCAAAATCCCCAGACAAGAACATTATTGAGCATATATGGGATGCCTTGCAACGTGCTGTTCAAAAGAAATCTCCATCCCCTCGCACTCTTACGAGTTTATGGGCAGCCCTGCAGGATTCATTGTGTCAATTACCTGCAGCACTACTTCAGACACTAGTCGGGTCCATGCCACGTTGTGATGCGGCACTTCTCTGTGCTCGCGCGGTCCTACACCATATTAAGCAGTGTACCAGTTTTTTGGCTCTTCAGTGTACTTTACAACACTATTCCAGATGGCATTAAAATCGCTACAAAAGTTTAAGCCCCACGTTTCCTTTGAAAAAATATTTTAATATTTTCTGCTGCGCAACTGTTTCTATACAATTAGAGACTATACCGAGCATCAAACAGGAAAGTAGTAAAAAGAAAATATTTTCCTTCGCGAAGGACATGATGAGGGACAAGAGCCTACATCTATAGCTGATTTGCTAGTGAAAATATATTTTATTGCATCAGAGCGAATATATTGTTAACAATTCTTTCCAAATCTTTTCTCTATTTCTTTCTCTATTCATATTTGAAATTGTATATGGCTTAGGGTTGGCATCCCATAATCCCACCGTCGAGACGGTGAGGTTGGTGCGCTTGCCGGAATCGAATTCCTAGGTCAACCCGTTGGTCCCTGATCCTTTTCAGGCGAATGGCGTTGCAGCATTCTGGAATGCGGACCGTACCGCGCGCCATCTCTCCTCTTCCTATTTCCCGTTCTTAGGGCCGAGTGAAGGGGTAATTACTCATTCTTGAGTCTAGATCTAGATAAAATATCCGTCTAGTGTCAAAGCAGAATTATAAGTAGTGTTGAACCACAAAAAGAGGGAAAATGATACAGTTTGCGTTATGCAGTTGTTTATGTCAATTACGAATTATTGTAAATGAATATACACTATATAGTCCAATCATTTTATTCGTTATTAAACACTACATTTAACATTTTCTTTGTTAATTATTGAGAATTCTAGTCAATAATATTATTGATTTAACTTATTGATTCATCTCCATTCACTTCACGTACTCCGTCTTATCGTATTGTAATAGGAACCCTGAAGAATATATACGACGCATTCCAATGTGGTGTGTACGTCATTAATTACGAATACGTTATTAATTACGAATCCGACCACTCAATGAACTACTGAATTCGAAAGTGTCCTGTGTACATGTATAATATAAGAAAGGGGATAGGGATTCCAGGCTTCAGAAAACGTACGAGAATGAACTTCCTCCATAGGTCACATGCATTGTGTTTACTACTTTCTACGTTACACAAACACATATTTATTTAAACATATTTTTAGTTTCAGAACGGATGCAGTGCAGAAAGGAGAATGTAAAATGCACCCCTGTCAGATAGTTACTTCTCCTACTGCAGAAAATATGATCTACATGAAAGGTAAGAAATATATATATTTTCCATTCACCATATATCTTTTCATTTAACAAATAAAAAAGTTAGTTCTTCTGACCAATTTAATTGAAGTTTTTTATTTCAAAAACAACCGTAGTCCAAAGACAATTTTTCACGAGAGCGAAAAAACATTCCATGACGGCACTGGCTGACTTTTGAAGCACAAAAAGTGTTGTGCACTACCTCAAGCTATTTTAAATACTGACGAACGCTTGAGTGTAGTTCAAGATTGAACTGTATTGTGAACATTATTGGATAAAATGGAATTTGTATGGACTATGGTGGACTTTTCAAAACATTGAGAAATTTGTATGTCAACATTATTTATTTTGGGCAGTATTATGACAATATTTCAAGGACTAATGCAATAAGTTAATGCACTTAATCAATTTGGAATATTATTGACCAACTTATGGTTTTTCGCCACTGCTGTTATCATCATTATCAGTGTTTTCGTTTTCCACATTAGCATCTGCTACTGATGACAATATTAGATTCAAATCTCTGTTAGCAGATAACTTCAGATATTTATACAACTTCTGAAGATTCCTCTGTGATTAAAATGTGCTTTTCCTTTAACTTTCTTTGCTCTTACTGCGTCCTCGTTCCTCTCTTTCTTTGGATTACATCTCTTCCACTCTGCTCTTTCTACATCTGTCGTAGAAGCCATTTCTTAGCTGTTACTTTCTCCCTTGCTTGTTCAGATTCATAACATAAAGGACGTATATACCACAAGAACTGGTTATACACTATCACCAAACTTCCAGAACAAAAATATTGGTTATTCAGAAAAACCACATTCACACACCAAACATTATTACCTGCGGCAGATTGAGATGAGCTATGGTTGAGAAATAATCACGAAGAAATTTTATATTTAAAGAACTATGGTTCTTTTGCCAAAAATGATTCTGAACAATGGTTCTTTTATCAAAAGTACTCAAACTTTTGGACCTAATAACTACAGACAGGAGCTGATTTTGTTCACAACACAGTCAGCAAATGGCGGCTATAAAGTAACAACAGTTCTAGTACATCAAAAGCTCACGTGTAGGACTAAGGTTTTTTTTTCAAAACAATCTTCAAAGATTATAAACAAGCATTACCAATACAAATATAAACTTCTGAAGTTACAATAGCACATACCTTGTCACATTATTTCTAACTTTAGGAATTTTCTAAAACTCCTGTAGTGCGACGAAAGTGACCATTTTCTTAGACGTTCTTTGCTTCATCAAAGAGAAAAATAAAGAGAAAATATAACTTATTTCAGATATCTGTCTTTGAAGAACAGTTTTCATGGAAGGAATAGTAGTGCTACAACAGCACATAATTTCTCGCATTACTTCCAAATTTGCACTTTTCGAATATCAAGAGAGAGTCAATGAAAACGAGATCTATGCCACTCTTTCACGCGTCCCATATTCTATACTGAAAAAAAGAAGAACAATTAGGAGCGGTTTTTAAGAATTATTTAAATAATTTGCATTATTTTTGGGCAGACATTTTGCGAAAAATACTCTTTTTTTCTAAAAATTGTACATGACCCTTTTAAAAGATCTGATATTTTTCAGAACAGATATCATTTAAGACAAAAATTTAGATCTTCAATATTGTACTTTTGCAATGTTAACTTTTTGCAATTTTGGAAAATACAGAGAGTTTGCCGAAAATGGGACTAGTACCAGTCGTTACACCGTCATTGATACGTACTAAAAGAAACTTTAAAGAAAACATTTGGAACCCATTTGTTTAAAATATTTAAAAATTGCCTGTTTCATGCAAAAGTGCGTGAAAATCAATGATATTTTCGAAAAATGGTCTATGACGTTATTACAAGACCTGTTGTTAAAGAATGGATTTCTTTAAGAAAATAAATCTATATCTTTAATATTGTAATTGTCGGAAGGCACTGAAAAAATTTTAAACTTTTGCAATTCTCCAAAAATCAGGGATTTCAACGAAATTATCACTTGCACCATTCTTTCCTTAAAAAAAAAGGTGCATTGGCGTGGTTTACGTTATCCAACGACAATGCTAACCCAAAATGTTTGACATTTGTGAGAAGATTGTGATAATATTGAGTTTTTATATAAAGAACTCCCAACAAAACTCTAACAACATAAACTCTAGAACATTTGTTCTAGAAAATTAGATCTTTAAATGAAGACGTGTACTTTAAAAAAATAGTTTTAGTGATACTTCTGGTTTAATTTTAATTCAATTGATGCAACAAGTTTTTAAAAACTGCTCCAATTTTTGCGTTTTTCCATGTTTAGAATGAAGAACACTTAAAAATGGTGTATGTCTAATGTTCGTTGAATTTCCTAAATTTTTGAAAATTGCAAAAGTAGTAACTTATGTGAAAAAGTATTTAATGTATTGCAGCACAACCGTTTTGGTACTATCCATATCGGTTCCTTGGGGTAGCCTTGGCAATTTCTCTTGTACGTTGTGTTCCACCGGCCAATATTTATTAATTTTATTTATTTATTTTTATCGTAAAATACCGTGTGATGTTCTATGGGGAGAAGGTATTCTGTGCATGTTTAATTTAAGAAAATTCTGTGATACCTACTCTAAAACATCTACACATCAATATTACTCTGTCACTACTACATCACTCTACAAGTTGAATTATGAATATACGTCTGTCTATAAAATCTTTTTTTTAAACATCAGATTTTATTAACAACAAACATTTCTATATTAAATATTGTAGTTATAGGTAGAAGTCTAAAAAAGTTTGAACTTTTGCAATTTTCGAAAAATCAGATATTTCAACGAAAATTAGATTTGCGCCACTTTTAAGCGTCCTTTATGCTATTCGAGTACGAAATTAACCAAAATATTTGGAGAGTTTTTAGAAAATTTAGAAAATATTACAAGTCGCGAATTCTGCCTACATGTGTTAAAGGATGTTAAGATACCGACATGCGTCGCTGTGAGGAGATGAACATTTTTAAGTCGCCGGCAGTTCTAAACAGCATCCAGTGGTTATGGTCTCTAAAAATGAAACAATTAGATTGTCATCACACGCCGGCGTTAGAATCAGATTTTCAACACTTAGGTATTTCAAGAAAGATTCTGTGTCACCTGTCTTGACGTTATTTTTAAGTTTCCTCCCAATTCCGCGTGCATACATGTGCGTGCTCTCGGAGAGAAATATTTTCGTCGCCGCAAAGGAATATCGATAAAGCAATGAGCCGTTGGCAGCGTCGAGCTAGGCGAAAATGTCTTCTGCTTCGTGCGCGATACGATTGACCATCATTATGCTCGGCTGTCGATTTAAAAAATGCGAACAAACGGCGTTTTAATTGGAATAGGCTATTGTTCCGAGAATTTGTCTACCGCCTCGACCTGGACAGTGCTGCGTCCTGCTAGCACGCTGCCAAGTAGTTTGTAAATGCATTTCCTTAGATACATTGTTTCACACTCTGCAGTGAGATTCGCGGGTTTTCGAAGGAGAATTACACTGAGCAATGACATATCTTGAGCGCGGGATGCTTGAAATTCACGATCTTAGCTCTTAATTTTCGCCAAGGAGAGCTTATAATTGTTTATTTGAGGTTCGGCGCGAAATTTGAATGAATTTTGGCGCATATGTGGTAACAGGAAATTATTTACTAGGAACAATATTTATGGACTTTTTCAATACCAGGGCCCAGCAATATGAGCTTGTCTGTCGAAATCAATTTCGGGTGCAGAATTATAATACTTTCTCTTTGCTACGTAGGCACGTAGTAATACAAGAAAATAAATGTAATCAAATATAATTTAAATATTATATATCTTAATATAATAACTTAATATACTAACTTATTACGAGTATCCTATTACGTGAGGGTTTGCGTCCTACGTGTCGCTAGAGAACTTGCATAACAAAAGATACCGTAACTAAGGGTTAAACATTCTTCATGCCCTTTGAACATTTCCTAGTACCAAAGTCATATAATGTTCAGCTGCTCTGAGTTTTTTAGCTTTAAGTTCCCATAATACATGGAGTTCCCATTACAGTCGTAAACATTTTCACGTTGCAGTTGATGGAAAAGAAATTCCCGTTCGGGAAGTGACGCGTTCTCGAGCATCTCGGGAGCAGGCTGGTGATGGTACTAATATAGTTTACTCGAGCCGACAGCAGCAACAGCAACAACAGCAACAGCAACAGCAATCGCAACAGATGCATCAGATGCAGCAACAAGTGTCTTTGTCGCATTCTATGCAAGGAGGAGAAACGAGTAGAGATGTGAAGAGAGGTGTTCTCAGTCAACTGATCGAAAAAGTGAGTATGATTAAGATTTGAAAATTGTTATAATTATTGAAGTTTTATGTGGCTTATTTTTCAGAAAGAATGAGTCATTAAAATATTTCAAATTAACCCCCGAACAATACTTAGGTATTACGTATACATTCTTGATCGATGATTTCTCATAATCTGTTTTTCATATGAAGATTTTTGTAAATGAACATAGTTGCAGGTCAAACAAAAAAGCATGGATAAAACTACAAAGTACTAATACAAATTCATTTAGAGGTCGGAAACACTGGGTTGAAGGCTCAAACTTCTCCCTCCCATTTTAATTTTTCGAAACGTAGATTATAATATGAACGAAATTTCAGTGTCAGTGGAAAAATGTTTTCAAGAGTTGAAATTGAAAGTTTTACAATACAATCATTCAAATTAGAATTGCGTGCCCGTAATTTTATTTTTTGTCTCATAAAAAGTTGGGTCACAAAATTGCATAGACATGGAGGACAGCAGACTTTGTGCCAAATGAAACAAAAAACTTTTAGTTGGCCAGGGCATGAGAATTGGGACATTTCGTCTTGAACACCAAGCGATCAGTCGGATGAGACCTAAATAAACTACAAACACGGAGGACAGCAATACGAAGAGAGCCAGATCACTACCTCCCAGAAATCAAGTGCGTTGGGAACCAGTAGTTGCGAGTTTCGGGCGAGCAGAGTAACTGGTAGACTGTGACAAATTTAGAGAACAACGGCAAAAAAGAGAATATCCAAACACGCCTTAGGGGAAGATATCAATGCAAACATTAGGAAACCGAGTGAATTGTGGGGGAAAGAGGAACTAAAGAAATCACACTAGCGGTGAAAAGACGACTGCGAAGAATTAAGGTTAAAAAAACCTTGGAGGGAATGAAGCAACTGTAATGGACCCCGCTACACAATTTTTGCCGTGCCGCTGTGAGTCACACTATCATAGATCTGACTCTCTCATAGAAAACTGTTGAGATTTAAACACTTTTCTTATTTAAGTGATGAACCAAGCCAAATGAATATGTTCTGAGTAATAATTGTAATAAAAACTTTATTAATAACGTGTTATAATTGAATAAAAACGTAACATTTGTACTGTTTTTCCTCTCAATGAAGATTTACCAACAAAATTTCTTGCAAAATCACTATGAATTACAAAGTTTTTAAATTTTATTGTGTCTGAGTGCACTTAAGTAATATAACTTAGGGTTGTCCAAATTTGAAAAAAAGTGATTATTCTAAAATGTGATTTGTTAGTAGATCTGATGTTGAGAGAGAGAGAGAGAGAGAGAGAGAGAGAGAGAGAGAGAGAGAGAGAGAGAGAGAGAGAGAGAGGGACTTGAAAGCTGTAAATTTTTGGGACATTGCCGGAGAGAGCTCCGGCAAAAAAACCTTACGGTAATGGGCACAATTTTCGTAGCAATATGATAGTGAAACGTCGTGCCAAGGGGCCAGATGGACAACACATGTCGGAAGGCCAGCGAGGGGGCGGGGGCAGTCCTTTGGCGGCAAGCGGAAGGCCACCAGAGGCGGGCCCTCCTCAAGGGCCGGGAAGGGCGAGGCTAGGAACGCGGGTGTCAACTGGCGCAGAGGGAAATGATGGGTGAGTCCAGCCGCGGTGCAGCTGGACTCCAAAATTGCAAACAGGCCCACGTTTCGGGATGAGAGGACGCCGCCGGCATGGGAGGTCTGTCACGTGACCCCTCGCGAGGCGGCTGGAGGGTAACCAGCCGTGGTCATTCGAGTTTGAACCGAATCGCGGTGCGAAAGGCACATTTCACCCGCCAGGGGTTATCGCGAGCTTCGGCAGCGAGGTGTGGCGGTTGCCACGGGACAAAAGGTCATGAGTGGCGCCAAGCCGCTGGGGTCTTCGTCAGGCTGGGGCGGGGATGCCTCAGAGATGTGCAGTGCTGGGAGTGGAGCGCGTTTCCGAGGAGTATGTATATTGTGTAATAAAACTGTATAAACAACTCCGTGTCTGTGTGTTTCTCGCAAATCGGGACATTTGCCGTCTCGAAATTTATTTGTCGGGACACCGGGACAGAAGGAAGAAAATCTTTGAAAACCGGAACTGTCCCGGGGCGTCTGGTGCCCCTATTACAGGAACACTTTCGATCAGTAACAAAAAAGTAAACATACATTACATAAGCCCGGTACCATTGGCAAATAACAAATATGAACCATCCGCTGCAAGAAGCCTGAGTCACCAGACGTCTGAAATTGTGAGTAGAAGAGCAGTGCTTGTCCAGGACAGATACAGCTTTTTCAATCATTAAAGAGGAAGAGCTATCTGATTTGAAGTCAAATGAACTCGTATTCTCAGGGTCAACATATAATTCCATGCCTTCTGCTCTAATTTCTGTAAAAAACGAAAATGACCAATTTTGGACTAGTACGGTTTTCCCACTCGTCTAGACAATTGTTAATTCAGTGTAATATTAAAATATTTGCCTCTTACATTATGTATTTCATCAAAACTTTGAAAAGGCTATAACGTCGAGAATGATTAAATCTAGTGGTGCTACAACAGCATATACATCTTATTATTTCTAAGAGCTCCATCATATTACACTACGACATATAATGAAATAGTGTTTTCATCCGGAAAAATAATTTTTCACGCCGAGACTCGAACTTTGGTACTCTAAGTTACATATCTGTTCAAATTATTAGACTCACTGTCGATTTCACCAACACTTTTCTGTTAGAAAAGACGCTCCGTTAACTTAGAAGATTTGTCAACAAACGTTTGTTGATTTTTTCTCCTCGTACACAGGTTGGCTACAATGTCAATTTTTAATATATTTAGAGATCATGTATATCTTCCTAATGAACGAGGTAAAAAAATGAATAACAAAATAAGTTGCATGAAGATCAAGCAATTTTTAAAATCTATCAGTATTTACAATTTGATTTTAAGACAAATGCCAATACTAATGTAATGCAATATATGTATTCAAGAAGTCGCTGATGACCTTAATGTTATAAAGTAACTTAAAATAAATAAAATAAAGAAGTTTCCATAATTCAGAAAATGATTCTATAATTTACCAGCGCGTTTGTTCCGCCAAATTCACAGCTTTCCCTCGCTGGGAACTTATCATCGGGTCCACAATGCATGAGGCGTGCGACAACCCGTTCTGAAGGTCACTCGCGTTTCCGTTTCCTTCCTCGCCCATACTTCGTAAGAAGATAAAGTATCATATGCTGGAAAACGATGAATTCTTGACCGAAAAACTCTTATCACTTTCGTACCGTAAAATGGGTTAAATCTTGTTCCTACAGTCAGTAACATTAATATTTGGGAAAGCCCTCTTTGCTCTTCGTAAACTAATTTCAGGTGCATATTTTATTTATTTACTTTTTTACGTCAAAAAAGTTAAAAACAGTTGATTGGGAAGTTGATTTAAAGTTACATTTACAATATATGATCAAAAGTATCCGGACACGTGGCTGAAAATGACTTCAGTGATAACAGTTCGTGGCGCCCTCCATCGGTAATGCTGGAATTCAATAGGGTGTTGGCCCACCCTTAGCCTTAATGACAGTTTCCACCCTCGCAGGCATATGTACTTTCAGTCAGGTGCTGGAAGGTTTATTGGAGAATGGCAGCTCATTCTTCACGGAATACTGCACTGAGAAGAGGTATCGATGTAGGTCGGTAAGACCTGGCACGAATTTGGCGTTCCAAAACATCCCAAAGGTGTTCAGTAGGATTCAAGTCTGATCTCTGTGCAGGCCAGCCCATTACATGGATATTATTGTCGTGTAACCACTCCGCCCCAGGCCGTGCAGTATGAACAGGTGCTCGATCATGTTGAAAGATGCAATCGCCTTCCCCGAATTGCTCTTCAACAGTGGGAAGCAAGAAGGTGTTTAAAACATCAACATAGGCCTGTGACGTAATAACACCCGACCAAACAAGGAGTGCAAGTCCCCTCCATGAAAAACACGACCACACCATAACACCATTTTGGACGTGTACAGATACTTTTGATCACATAGTGTATGTCCAGAAGCAAAACAAGGAGCCATCTCAACATTTGCTCAAGGATCAGAGAAACGACGTAAACCTGATCGTGATTGGGGTTATTGACCCAGTCAGTGAAGTACAATATTTGTGACAGGTTCTTTAGAATTATAAATCCAAATGGTAAATAATACATTAAATGTCATTATTAAAAATAATATTTCTTTCCTTTTGGATGCTCGGTATAGTCTCTAATTGTATAGAAACAGTTGTGCAGCAGAAAATATTTTACTTGGTACTTAAACTCTTATATCGAATTTAATCTTTTAATGACATCTAGCAAGGTGGTATAAAGTACATGTATTGTCTGTGAGGTTTTTTGTAGTGTTCTGTTGATACTGTCATCTGATGAATACGATCTCATAATATCAAACTGAATAATACAATTATATATCCATTAAAAAGGAACAGCTTATTTTTGGCATCTCTTGCAAAGTTCGGATGGGAAGGTTCCCAGAGATCAATATTACGGTCATTTGCTAATTTACACATCTATGAAATCGTATTATTTGATTATCAAAGTGTATAGTTTAAGCGAAGAAAATTAATTTCTTTTTGAAGCAGAGGGAACACGAAATTAAATTGTTTCAACAAAAGGGAACAATAATTCACTTCATGGACTAATTTGTATAAAAAATAGAGCATTGTAGTTTCTCTACGGATAATGTCTAACCGATGCGTAATAGAGAAATACTCGTGATTTATAAATGGATCAGGTAAATGTATGCGATTTGTTGCAGTTCTAAAAAAATATGTTGGACAGTTTCTAATGTTTCAACATGGGTTTGAAAAGATGGGAACCATACTACTGATGAATACATCAAAATAGGTTTGACTGGCACTAAATACATTTTCAATGTATGAAGTTCATGTACTTCTTTACAAGTCCTTCTAATGAAACCCAGTTGTTGATTAGACTTGTTAGTTGTAGGATCTTTATAGTGAGAAAATGTCATTCTTGAATCAATAATATCTCTTAAATCTCTGATAACACCTACCTTCTCAAGTAAAACTGAATTCATCAAGTAGTCGTGGGGAACTTAAAAGCGTGAAAAAGTAATAGATTTACATTTATTGACATTTAAAACAAGACCATTATAGGTACACTATTTAGCAAATCTATTAAGTGCATTCTGTAAAGTTATTATATCATTATAGCATTCAATTTCTTTAAAAACTTTACAGACGTCTGCAGAAAGTAAGAATTATAAAAGTTGATACAGATCATTTATAAACGATATAAAAAGCAGTGGACCAAGCTGGGACACCAGATAATACGGTGAAGCTATCTGAAACAATGTTCCCATAATTAACAGATTAAGTTCTATTTGTTAGGTAGTTTGAAAACCATTGCAATAGAGAACCAGAAATACCCAATGCTTTTAGTTTTTGTAGTAGTGAATGGATAACTGAATCGAAAGATTTACTAAAATCTGTATAGATACTCTCAATTTGGTGTTTCTTTTCCATAGCATTTCAAATATAATGCGTATAGTAGGTTAAATTGGAATCAACCTCATTGGATTCTTACTCATGAAACCAAACTGCCTAAAGTCATAAAGGGATGAATCTTTGGTTTCAATTTATCTGTTATTATCGATTCAAATAGCTTGGGTATTATGGTTAAAATTGATATAGAACGATAGTTAATTATCTCATTTTTATTTTTATTTTCCGACTTAAAGATTGGTGTAATGGTGGACAGTCCACCATTAGTGATGTCCACCACCAGTAATGGTGGTATTGGTGTACGGTCCACACTACGAGAAAGGATCCACCACCGGTAAGTCCACCACCAGTAATGGTGGTATTGGTGTACGGTCCACACTACGAGAAAGGATTCTTCTGTTAATGATTTATCCAAAAAAATCTTCAAAATTGTGAGATAATAAAACTAGATTTCTTCAAAAAACGCCGGTATATCATCTGCACCAGCACTGCCATGTGTGTCTAGTTTGTTTATTTTAGTGAATATATCGGAAATAGACATTTCTGCAGAAGTTAGGTTAAATGTTATTTGATCATCTAGGTGTACCGATAAATTATTGTCAGGGGGTCTGTAGAAGGTTGAGAAATGGTCAGCAAAAGCATTAACAATTGACTTAGTATCTGCTAATGTACGTGAACTAAAGATCATTGTTTTTGGAAGAGTATTTGTACAATTTTTAGAATGTAGATATGTAAATATTTAAATATGTATTATATACTATATGAATATATATATATATATATATATATATATATATATATATATATATATATATATACATTGACATATAATACACAAAATTATTGGACATAAAATATTTACACCTTTATTGCAAATGCTGGTGTCAGCTAGAGCACAGAGTTTCCTAAAAATCACTACTGATGTATTCGGAAGGGAGGATGTAACTCCACTTTAATATTCCACCAATTTCGGGAGTTGCTTGTGATTGGAAATGATTTCCGTCTTTTCTATGATGTGGTAAGGTAAAACCATACCTAATCATGAACCAAAATATTACAGTTTCCGTTCAGTAACTGTTGTGACAGCAGAAGTAGCATATCGAAGAAGGGACCGCAAAAGTGCCAAAACCGCGTTCGAAGAGCGACAATAACTGATGATTGTTCATCATGCCAAGGGCCGTATTAAAAGATAAATAGCAAAAATGTTAAATGAGGCGTTCAGAACCCAGGCCGACCAACTCCAGCAACCGAAATTTTCAGTATGAACAGTAGAAGTTTGTTATATATCAAAAAAAATTCTATAATCGTTTCAGTATATTTCGAATTAACTCATTCATTTTTTTACAGTTAAGGGTAAGTTTTCATCACTTTATAAATATATTTAAAAATCTCAGTGTGTCCACCTCCCATAAAAAAAGCCACTTTATTTGGAGTTAATCACATTGCCAACTGCAAGGTATTGACGAGTTCTGAATTATATTGACATGGTGTCTAAACCAGTTATTTTATTAAACAAATAAGCCCAGAACAAAACATTTTACAAGAAAAAGTTACTAGTATTATTGTAAGTAATTAAACAATACTTAAAATAAAACAAAAATTGCTTGAAATACATATTAAAATGTGTTTATTGCATCTATTCTGCATAATTGATGCAGTTGTAATCACTGGCAGGTTCTTCTTGAAGATTTCTGGCAGACTTCATTTTTTTATAATGGGGATGAAAAGAAGGTATAAACTTCAAGAGGCCTATTATATCATTTTTTGCCATGGAGATCGGTCTTGATATGCTACAAAGATCTTGTGGGACATTAGCTAGACTTTCTAAAGGACTTATGTTTCCATTTTCTTTTGAATATTAATTTTTCCATATGTAATTTCTGTTAACAATGTGGTTTTATATTTGATAGCAAATTGTTCTGCCTTCTCAATCCGGATCCATCTCATTGTCAGCCAGTTAACTGGTTTACCTTCGACACTTCGACATTTCTGTGAGGAAATACTTGCTTGCTTTCCTGCAGGGAAGAATGATATCATACCATTAGAGGAAAGATGCCCTTAGGAGGAAACCTCTTAGAGGAAAGATGAGGTTACTAGTTGCTTCCTCTTTTTTTCAATAAAGAAAAATCTGAATCATTCGGAAGGTAACTGTGCCCTGATACAATGAACTTAATGTCAAAAGTGTTAGAGTTATCACTCTGATTTGGGAGATATTTCAAAAGAGAGTAAACAACTTTGATGTTGCGTTTTTGACCGCCGCATGAGTCAGAGAACATGACTTTATGTTTGGCATTATTTATACTTCTTGATTGAAATAAAGAAGTAAACACAAGAAATATCACATACACAAACACTGTAAAGTTGGAAATCATTAAAAAATTCAGTTCAGTTGAAAACAGCTCGGTTGAACGTAGGCTGTCATGGTTTTGCTGTCATGGAACCAAGGAGTTAATCACACTATCCCCCCAAACAACTGATACAGTGTTCATTTGCCAGAGCAGTTAGCACATTCTAGCGGCAAACCACTTAAATGTGGAGTTCGTCGTCTTGACCACTAACAAATGTTTATTTACGGAACACAACCATGTTCGCATTCACAATTTAAAAAAAATTGAGTTAGTCAGACTGGCTTCTGACTGACCACATACGTCCACAGAAACAGAACTGATGTTGGAAAATACTCTTTTCTAAATAGGACTATCGGGTAATGTAATAGCTTATCTGCAGCCCTAATGGAGACTATTCCTACAAACATCAAATCTTTTATATTAAGATTAAATTCTAGTAATAGTGTTGTAAGCGATAAGAGAAGTAGTCTGTGAAGGGCCTCTGCATTTAGTAGGCATGCCTTAAATGAAAGAAGAATTTGCGACGGGGGTTAATGCCAAAGCAAATTAAATACATTATCCATCTATCTAATGTAGGTTATGTCACAAACTTTTCACAAAAACAAGAAAGTCAATACTTACCTTCATGTGCTACATGGGAACTAAATCCTGCAGAGATCCAATTTTATCTGAGAGTATCGTGAAAATGAAACATGGAAACATGTGGTCCATTTCGACCGTAGTTCCTACTTCAATTGGGAACTCAGCCTTTGCAGAAACTGGAAATGGTTGCACTGCATAGATCAAGTACTAGTTTAATTATATAGATTTGACAATGGGGCCAATTTGACAATGACGATGTATATTTCAACAAATCCTACATATTTTTAAAGTCAAAATAATGTTCGTCACAACTCCGTGAAATTCTCTTTATTTAGAGACCTCATTCATAGAGATTGGTTGCGTGTGAGAGTTGCAAAAGGTATGTATACTACTTCCCTTTTAGGAGATCTGTATACCTGTATAGGAGACTATGAAAAATTTTATCATAAAAAAAAGGTACTTAGAGACTTTTTTTACTTTATCGCCTTACGAATTCTTCTTAAGAATAGAAAGTTATGTAATCGTGCGCCAAAAAACATCAAAATATTGACAGAAAAAACCTTATTGTGGGGTTCTGGTATCGAAAAAGAGGATAAATTATGTTGCTAAATTTAGAATAAAAATACTTGAACTTGTGGTGTAGCCAGAATACATGTTTTGTTGGTTCTTGATACCAAAAAAACTGTTGTAAGAAATCAGGTCTTCAAAAAAACCGGTCATGTACAATTTTTTGAAAAATGAGGTGATTTCTTTTAATTAGTGTCTGAAAGTTATGCTATTTTTAAAAATATTTCCTGAAAACCCGCACAAAATATTTTCATTAAAGTTTTTCCTCGTATTTAAGAGCATATGATAAATAAAACTAGTGGTGCTATAGAATGGCACAGACGTTTTGGCACTAGTTAGTTTTTATAATCTCTTAACTCTAATTAGGTTACCGGTTGTGCCTTATTATTTTCCCAAGTACCTTCTTTGGTCGCCCAAAGGACATTTTTTCCCCATTTTCTCCTCTTTCGGCTTCCTAATGCTGAATGAAACCACCATATCAGTCCCATTTACGACCCGGGTGGCGGAAGTGGCTAATTGGCGGATGTGGATTTAACTCGTCGGAGGGGAGCTTTTGATGGTTCGAACCTTGGCTGGGATATATTATTTGTCACAATTCTCTTTTGCCTAAGAAAACAATTAAGAATTCCAGAAACATTATTGAAAATCATTTGAAGTAATTCTAATCACAAATATATTTAATTAAGATAAAAAAACTGGAAGTTTGTATGTGATTTTCGAATTTTTAAGATTTTTTCACATCTCTTGTTCGATTTGTGAAACGAATATACCATCAAATCATTTGTTCGCCTTACTGTGCATCTGTATGAAGCGATTTAAGTAAAATAATAAATATATTAACATAATGCAATTTAACTAGTACTCATGGGACCAACTTATACATCTAATGGTTCCGAATTATTATTCCTTTCTCGTTTTACGAATTCTTCATAAGAAGAGAAAGTTATGTAATCATGCGCAAGAAAACGCCGAAATTTCGACAGAAAAAAACCTTATTGTCGGGTAACGAAAAAGTGGATAAAATCTGTTGCTAAATATAGAAAAAAATCCTCTAACATGTGGTGTAGCCAGAACCCATGTTTTGTTGGTTCTTGATACCGGAAAATCGTTTGACGGCAAGACGTCCGTCTGTCTGTGGTCAACGCTAGCGCCTAAACCGTTCAGTTGATTTTATTCAACTGAATGGTTTCTTCACTTTTTAGGGGGGGGCATGACTCAGGCATGAATTTTTTTATGTCTTTGCCCGAATTCGATCCATACGGCTCTTCTGTGGCGCACTGATATGAGTGTCTGCACGTTAACTCGGAGTATTTGAGTTCGAGGGTCAGAGCAGAAATATAATTTGCTGCTTGAAAGCACTTTTGCTGGTTTATGTAGTAGAATAATGTTGTGAAGCATTTAGAAACTATGCGAGAAAATATGTGCTTTGGCAGCATCACTAGTTTTTTTTCAGATGCATAAATCTTGATTGAGATTGCCATAGAGACATGTAATTTACTAGCATCAATAGTACAATAGGCGCTGCACTTTTTAAAACTTTATGACTTACGGGATTTCAAAAACTAATCCGGAATGGTTTACTTCAATAAGTAAATAAATAAACATTGCAAGTTCAGTTTGTAATTTGACACATTACGAGTATTACAATATTATGTGAAATTACAATGTGCATCTACGAGTACATCAAGCATGATTAATATGCAGAAACAGTTGCTTAAAATATATGTGTTTCTATGATAGTAGATCGCAATATTCCCATATTGAACATCCCTTTAACCAGTCTCTGTGTCAGTGATATCCAATTCATACACACTATATACTTACATAGTTATACTCGCAATACAATGTCTTACGGACTTTCAAAACCAAACACATTGCAGAATCCTCACGAAAGATTCATCTATCTGCAGCTTCTATTTTCTCACAAAAAGGGAAAATGCAAATGAGAGCGACTTACGAGGTTTTAAAAATAACCTATTCAAATATAGTTGTAGGAATACGTCGAAAAAATTTTGAATTTTTGCAATTTTCTGAAAATCAGTGATTTTTACGAAAATAAAACATACAATATTCTCCTAAACGTCCTTCACACAATCCAACAACAAAATTTAATAAAAAAATCGGTGCTATTTTTTGAAAAATTTGAAAATGTCACAGTGCTTCCCAGAATTAAAATATCTGTTTCAAATTAAAGGGCCGCGACATCAGCTAGATCGATTAAGGAATATCAATTCTGGAGAAAATCGCCTGAACGGTTTAGCTGCTACCTTTATTCACAGACAGATGGCCGGACAGACGGGCGTTTTGCCGTCAATAGATTTTTTGGAATCAAGGACTCGCAAAATATGGACTCGCGATACAACACGTTTTAGAGTTTTTTTTATATTTAGCAGCTGGATTTATCCATTTTATCGATACCAGAGTCAAACATTAAGTTTTTCTGCCGATAATTCGCCATTTATTCTCACAGCATTACATAACTTTCTCTATACCGCGTAAGCGGTAGCGAGAAACTAACAAGATGTGATTCATACATGTTTAGTAGATGAATTACACAGGCACACGAAATTAAAAAAGTCGTGATACCCAAAGACTTGACACGTTTATTTATATATTTTCACGCGCTAAATCCGATCTGAAGCCAGAACCTTCCATTTTTTTAAATCGGCAAAACCCGTCGTGAAATTGTATTTTTTGGGTTGTTGTTGTTGTTGTTGTTTTTTTGGGGGGGTGTCAGACCCAAGGGCTTGACACATGTTTCTCAATGTATGTCGACGCCCTAATTCCCAATCTGAAGCCAGAATTGCGCCCCTACCCACTGTTTTTTATAGCGAAAATCCACCGTGAAATTCTATATTTTTGTTTTCGGGAATTGTTGTCAGACCCAAAGACTTGACTCATGTTTATCTATGTATGTCGACGCGCTAAATCCGAATCTAATGCTAGAATTTCGCCATCTTTAATTATTTTAATTCGCGAAAAAACACCGAAAAATTGAAGATTGTAAATTCGAGTGATTTTTTTCCGATTACAAAACTGGAGGAAGGTGGCACAATTCTGGCTTCAGTTTCGGATTCAGCACATCGACATATATAGAGAAACATGTGTCAAGTCGTCGGATCTGACAACAACCCTCGGTAACACAAATACAATTTCACGATGTTTTATCGCGATTTTAAAAAAATGGATGATGGTGTCGCAGTTCTGGTTTCAGAATTCTGCGCATCGAAATACATAGAGAAACACGTTTAACGTCTTTGGGTCTGACAACAACTCCCGAAAACGAAAAATAGAATGTCACAATGTTTTTTGCTGTTTAAAAACATGTGAGAGTGATGGCCCAATTCTGGCTTCAGATTCGGATTCAGCGCGTTCAAATGCGTAGAAAAAACCTGTTTCATGTCTGTGGCTCTGACAACTTTTTTGTGCCTGGGTATTTTTGTTTCTGGGCACGTCACTTGCTAAGGTTATGAGTGCCATAAAGGTAGCGCATGGTAAAGGAAGAGGTGTTTAAAAAAACAAGTCCGTCAAATATTTTTAAAATAAAAATGGCATCTTAAAAGCCAATCACTACATCTAAATAACTTCTGTTTCGAACGTCATTTGCTGAAAACCCTATCACAGTATTTTGAATAGTTCAGAGAATATTCAGGATAGATGCTCTTAGTGACTAATCTGTGCGCTCGTAACTGTTATTGTGAGTTTTTTGTTGTTGATTTTTTAATTGGTTGCGTGTTCGTAACACGTTCTAAGCCCTTTTTGGGTATTGAGCGTATGTGGAATAATCCTCCATTAACTTACTTTGTCTTTTTGTCTCGTCAGGTCGCAGTCAATCAGTGCCCTTTATTCCTTCGGCGAACGGCTCGGCGCCGTTAGTAACCGGGGTTCCCAGACGGTCAGCCGTCCAGGAATCCGTGGTGTCTCGAATTGCTTAACTTCCGTAACTTCACGGAGCGCAGTTAAGCCATTCGGCTAACGACGCCGACTAAGTTATCCATTAACTCCACAAAAACTACACATTGAAGTATGTTATGTAATCTAATTTAATGTCTTACTTTGAATATTTTTTGTTTATGTTTTCTCTAGGAAATAATAATATGCTTTGTCCTTCTGCACTGTATTTGTGCGCGAAATAATAAAAGTTCTCATCTTCGGTGATTGATCTACTACTTACCTTCTGGGAAATGGTCTTCGGAGAGATTAAAAGCGTAGGACTCTCCAAGAAGGACACTTAATTACAATACGATAATGCACAATGTGTCTTCTTTAGCACATTACATCTTTTATGAAGTATTCATAAAAGTATTAACGTAATCAATTTTTCAGGTTCGTACAAAGGAAGATCGAAAAAAATCACCCGTTCAGGAAGAAGCTAGACTTATAGTCGGAAGAGAACGAAGTAGATCGGACGGCAGAGGCAGCAGTTCAGCTGCGGAAAGTGTAAGGCCAAAAATTATGGTGTCATCTCAGAGCGATGAAAGTAAGCAGTCTGCTAGTGGTGGAGGAAAAACAGTGTTTCGTTCAGGTAAGAGTAATGTTTACTTACTTAACCATTTTAACTCGAGTCAGGGTATCGGTTACGCGGGAGAGTGTGAGTAAATAATGTATTGCTTCAAATTTATTATTTTGTTGCTGTGTCGTGATGTAGCTAGAACGATAATATGCGATGAGTTATATAAAACTATTAAATATCTTTGTATAATAGAATTGTTTCTTTATGCTAAAAAACAATTTATATGATTTTTTAGTATCAGTTAATAAATATTTTCATATATTGATGACTGTTATTTGGTATGGAATATTTGCTTATTGAAGTTTTCAGTAGTAATGGACGATTACAGGCATGTATCACTAGGAGGCAGGCGATTATAGAAACAGCGGTGAGTCCAGAGGAGTGTTACATTAGAACTTTCTAATTGACCTAGTGATCTATATTTCTGATTGTTACCTTCAGGGATTTAAATAACTCCTTCATTTCTTCTTCCTATGTGAAATTGCAGTCATTTTTTTCAAAATAGCGTCCAGATCAACCACTTGAAATACTTGCCCCGTTTGTGTTTGTAATACACCGCTATAAAAGTTTTAGTGACAGGTAGCTACATATACTCTTTTCCTACTCCTTGTATCTGCCCACCTTTTTTAATATATGCAACAAGCATTCTAGCAGTTGCTCCAAGTTCTTTGCTTCTCAAGGGAGATTTAGAGCTGTCTCAAAAATATTATCCTTAAATGTCTTGCAATCTTGATCAAAAGTAGAATTAATAAGGCAGTCATTGACTTAATAGAATTCAGTTATTTAGCACGAAATTAATAACCAAATATCCCAAGGTTGTCAGGTTTAGTTTTGAAACTCTTTTTTTTCAATCCGTAGACGACGTGGCTTGCAACTTCCTTCAAAGCAACTTTGCGGCTGTCATAATTTTAAATACATCGCGTTATTAACTTTATTGAGCGTTCGATGCTTGTTTGAAACGAATTAAAGCGTTTTTTGTTGCCTCATGAGGGTTGCGAATAGTGTATCGTTATTTATTAAACGCCATCACAAATGTTTTGTGTATTGTTATCAGAAATGTGAGCCACGATATTTACTATCATAATTCTTCTTCGTTTTGACACTAAAAACACGGTTTCATCGAGCAACGATGACTCTCATTTTCCAGAAACAAAGGGGAAGATATCTGTCAACAAAAACTGCAAACGTCATCGTTCTCGGGATGAAGCTTCTTGTAGTCACTCGCTTACTGCAATGCGACGATGGAATCAAGCAGGTAATCTGGAGGCGAAGAGTAAAATGCTATAGGGAAGCACATATATGTGATATTTCTAAAAAGGTTTTTTCAATAACAAGCACATGAATATTTTGGTGTCGCGATCGTGACAACCCGTATGCAATGAGTTTATAAATGTATAGTATGCAATTATTCTATTCTATGATTGGACGTGGCTATTCCGAAACAAATGAATCATTAGGCATCCCAGAACATTTCGTTTCAAAAGTAAATGAACGTGAAATTAACGAATTTTAAGTGCAATGGAAAATAGATTAAATTATTTGTGGATTATAGATTCAACAATAATACACACACTGTAACAGACGCTTTTTAGTGATGAAACAAGGAAATAAAAATTATTGCTTTTTATTTTTCGCTTTGATAAATGTCTTTAATCTTAAACCAGTTCTCTATCCAAAATAAAGTTAATCGTATATCCTCCGATCTCCCCTTTAGGAAGTTCTTTTCATTATCAAAAACAAGGGAACACTAATTCAGCAAAAAATGACAAGAAGACAGGATCGTTTGGCTAAAGTGTCAGAGTATCCATTTCTCTATAATTGTTTGTTTATGTAGTGAAAAATTAAGATGTCAAATCTGTTATTTTACTGCTTTTTAAATGTGTGTTCCTTGTTTCGATCCAAAAATTTTAGAAAATGAGAAGCTCAAAATGGATCTAAAGCTAATTCCTTATTCTCAAAATTACACTTCATTTCTTACTTTTGAAGTATATCACGAAAACAAAACTTTGGTTATCACATAAGATATTACGTACGGTACAAAGGACCGTTTCATGCAACCAGTTAAAGCATATAGTATCTTAGTAGTCTTACCCTTTATGCGTTTCCTTTCTGGATATCGACCCTGAAATAAAGGAATCAGCATCCAAAGAATCTTCACCGTACCAGCATTGTTATCCCCCTCTAGGTGCGGAGGCGTGATAAATGGAATAAAAAGCTGTATATTTCAAAAGAGGTTTACGAAAATTAATGGAACGCATTTTATCCTTGTAAGTAATTGCCAAACAGCACGTCAAACTTGTAAATTAGGAATTCTTATCAAATTTCTCAGTGTTTCAATCTCCGCCCCTGGGATGGAATTAGGACTCATCAAAGTGGGAAATTTAAGCACACAGTAGTTTATGCGAGTACAAATTCGGCAGGGGGACTCCAGCAGATTTCGGTCAACCTCAACGATACCATCTGAAAGTACAGATATGCATCAAAATCGTGGCACATTATATTAAGAAAAAAGGCACAAATTTTTCATTTTGTAAAAACAATATATGATTTCGAAAAATTAATTCCTTTTATCCTAAAAACCTGAAGTAGTCTGTAGACTCTTGCCATCTCCTGATGTGAACATCATTATTTAGAAAAGAAAATAGTAATGTAAATAACAGTTTTGAGTGGTCGCTGCCAAGCAATCGTAAGAACTCTTGCAGAAGACGGAATTAGGGATAAGGCACAGGCACGTAACTCTATCCTTTGTTTTTTAATATAAGAATGAGGCAAATCCTTCACGGAAATTCATTATCTTGTATCACTTTCAAATAGAAATTTTCTTCCTTCATTAATAGTTCCAAGTTCCTCCTGATGGCTTTTGTATATCAGTTTGTATGGTTTGCTGAAAGGCACAACGCTAAACATGCGAAAAAGACTATTCACTTCCGAAAAATAACAGTCATTTATTGTATTAAATTTGTTTCTATAATAATTAACTAGCATTAGTGAGAAAGGTTACAAGTATTAACAGAATAAATTTATTACTAGAGGTCAGATTTTTAGGGACAAACATTTTCTATTTTAGTTGCTAAAATAGTTGCTTTAAATAAAATTTAAAAATATTAAAAATAGATGCATGTTTATGTGCAAAAAAATAGAAATTAGTTCAAATATAAATACATGATTTCATGTCATAACATGACAAATGCACATGAAATGTTGAGAGAAAATAGGTAAGTTATATACAAACTATATTTTTACAACAGGTTCACATCATCAATGATATCACTGTTCTCTGTGCCATAAAAATATTTTGTATTAAATTGCATCCTAGTGTTAAGGAAATCGAAATTTACCTATCCATTCAGAAAGTTTGAATAGGCAGATAAAGATCTTTCTACGTGCTCTGACACTAGTGGGAGCAATCCTAACACAATTGAGGCAATCCTTTCTTCTAATGCCAAATCATTAGCGCTTGTAACTTTTAAAATATTTGGAATTTTGGCCAAACATTGTTTCAATTTCTAAAGAGCAAATCCTTCTATACTTTTCTTTGCTACTGTGAAACTTCACCACTGTTCAACGGCAGGCAGTAGCCCCTCTGTAGTTAGTTGATAGATGTACAAAGAAGTTTGGAGGAGTGGACACATAAGAAGTCTCTTTCCAAAACGGTATTGTGCAAGAGCTTTTTACGCTTTTCCTATCAAAAGATTGATCTCCGTCAATGTTACTGACAAAATTCATTATTGTTTTGAAGTTTTCAACATAAAACACACAATGGTTTATCTACGTTCCCCAGCGAGTCACGATGGGGTGAGGTTGTAAACGAGATCGATAGTGCTTTCTTTATGTACGAGAACATTTGAAGCACATTTAGTAAGCACTTTCTTCGTCAACAGTATTAATTCATTAGAGACGTTTTATTCTTTACGTACTACTTGTGATACTCTATGCAATCCAACTCAACAACTCTATGCAAACTCTTCCGGCAAAACTAGTTTGCCTCCTTTACCGGGGCTATTCCAAGCCCTGTGAAGCGTCCTAAACCCTACCACTGTTCTAATTCCTTCTCAATTCTGGCCGCTGAGTAGTGGCGTAGGAGCGTGTGTGAGAGGCGCGTACACGGAGATGCTACCTGGCGGTCCTCTTCAACACTCCTGGCACTACTACAGACTGCTAATACTATATTCTAAAATATAGTTTAACGGAGGATTACTCCATAAAAACGCGTTCTACGACAAGTTGCTGGCTTACTGCATCGGTGTCTGATGAATATGATTCCTGTGACGTTTGTTGTAATTATAGACATTTGTATTGCATAAAAATACCCAACCTTGAATTAGTTTTTCCTTCATATACTATGAATTTTTTATCACGAAACCAATTACAAAAACTGAAATTGTACTATTAATTATTTCTTACTTGCAAAGTTTATTCAAATCATCCGCAAAAATAGCAAGTGTTAATAGTAACAGTATGTTTATAATGAGCATATGAATATCGTGTACATATAGAAGAAAATAGACAGGTACATATAGAAGAAAATAGACAGAAGTAAAGATCGACCCCTGGCTCAATTGGCAATGAATCAGAGAGATGAGTAAATATGTTTTTTTTTTCATCTTAGCACATTTTCCCTTGCCTTTACTCTCTAAAGCCGATATTTATGGTATAAAGATACCTAATCTAAAACTGCGAATCCCTGTGCCTTTTTGGCTTGGTGGTGGCGATATTGAACGACTGTTTCAAAAGGTTGACTGGCGAAGAAGAGCGCGAGACTTGTTCATCCTTGTTAATCGTGCATTTTATTCGCGGTTTTGAGAATGTGCTCTTTCTATGAGTAATATTATAAACAACTTTATTCCCACAATCTCTTAGATTCCGACATTGGTCTTGCATATAAGTCATAGAACATGATACTGTTATTCTCACGTTCAAAAGTACCGAACAACTATATGTAAAATAGCTTGCCTTCAAGTCGATGATATACTAACATAGAAAAAAATAAGGAAATATAGTACAAATCCAGTATGTCATTTTTATGTTCTGATAACCAACGTGTCATGTAGCTATGAAAATATTCGAATATATATGAAGACGTATTATTTTTCTTTGTTTATACTTCATTGATATAAGTACGTCTTTTTAAAAAAATGTATGTTTCCTCACATGAACAGGTTGAAATAATATCAGTCTCATTGATCGGCATGGCTCGGTTGCTGAGAGCGAAGTCGCTCACATTTCACCAAGGAGGTTCGGATTCGATTCTCGTTGACTCCCGTCGATTCCCGGACAATTTCATGTGAGATTTGTTCCGACAAAACGAGTCTGCTCTGTAGGTACTAGTCCAACCCCCTGTGATGTGTTCTAAACCTTTCCCTTTCCTAAATCCTTCCAAATTCTGGCCAGTGAATAGTGACGCAGCAGCGTACAGGACAGAGGCACGTACGCAGACATTCTGCCTAGCGGTCCTCTGGACAACGACGTACGGACTAACACTAAAGTATGTATGTACGTACTTGACGCGACAGCCTGGAACGGGCTCAGGCCTACCGACGACGTCTGTGCCTCGCGGCCATAGGTTAATAAGGGGGTATGTTTGCAGGCATCCCCACGCCGTATTCTGAGAAGTGAGTTTTATCATCGTCACAGAGCAACATATACTGGGACATTGCAAGGAAAACGCACACAATAACCTTGCCCGAACGGGAATCAAACCCGAAGTCGTGTCATGGAAAGCGAGCACGCTGACCAATGAGGTAAACCGCTAGGGCATATTAGGGACATATCAGGGACCCAAAATAGATGTATTTTCATCAACCCTCGACATATATGTTTTCCATTTACATATCTTTCTCTGCACCACGTATTCGAGAAATGAAAAATACATCAACCAGAAACATTCTAGAGACATTCTTAAAGGGTAATTGTACAGAGGTGGACAACTCGGCAACAGTACCTAGTCTTCCACAATTTTCCAACACCTTTCGAGAATTGTCTGAGAATTGCGGTTGATCTCACGATAGGTCTAAAGCAACAAAATTCAACTCAGACATTTCCCCCAAAATAGGTTTAAAACGTTTGATCCTGGAAATTCTTGTTATGTAGTTCTCAGAAGGGTGATACCCTAAAAAGTACAATACTCGAATCAGGCTGGTTTAAATGTATTTCAGAATTGTTTTTTACTAGAGACTTTAGTGGTTCCCATTATACAACTGTGAACTTACATATTCAATGATTCCTTATTGAATTTCTTCATTGATCAGGAATATTTAAGTAGTATTAAGTAGTAATCAAGTAGCTCCAAGGTCAGTAGGTCTACAGAAAAAATGTCCAACTACATTAACGTCTAACAGAATAAATGTAATAAAACTTTGATCTACTGCTACATTAAATCTAATGATTCAATTTCCACAGCTAAAATGTCAACCAACAGACATGTCTACTAACTACAACGTCTATCAGCTAAATGTCGACTAGCTAAAAGTCTAACAGAAATGTCTAAGAGGAAAACTTCTGAGGTTGAGAAGACCAGAATAAGGCGCATGAATGTCTTCGTGCCAACCACACGTACACCTTAAACCCATGGCCGCGAAGCTGGGACGCTGCTTGTAGGCCCTGACCCGTTGGCGGGCAGTCGCGCCGAGTGCAGACAGATACCGAAAATGTGTTTGTATATATTCGCGTTTTACATCTTTCCACCTCTCGGTGTTTCAGACGCCCCCCTCTAGCTGACTTATTACTCTAGACCAGGGGTATCCAACTTGCACGTCTCCAAGAGCCGCACTAAAGACTTTAATATTGTCGCGGGCCATATTTTCATTACTCTGGCGATCCACACGTAACCCCTTAATATTGATCTGGCCGTTTGCCCGGTTGCTCTGTTACGGGGGGATGGAACCATGAGGCCGTGCATGCAAAACGCAATAAAACACTTTGGAATTATTTTGGATTTATGAACTTTCTAGAACAAAATCCTTAAATCTAATCGTAACCTATTTTGTCATTAAGTGGTTGTTGACCGCGACAGAGCGCTTGCGCTAGGTGTAGTGTTCTCGCCCGACAAAAATGCAAGGCACATTCACATTAATGGGCCACAATAAATGGTACCGCGGGCCGCCAGTTGGACATCCCTGCTCTAGACGAAGCCACTATGCAAAATCCATACTTACTTTTTCGCCCTAACTTCCCACGAAGAGATAGTATTGCGGAAAACGGCGATTTTTTCCCTATCGATCTCGCAGAAGTGTCTGGTGAGACCATATCATACATTGTAGTACATGCTATGCGATGGCGTGTAGTTTCGTTTTTGAGGAGGGAGCCAATCCACATCAACATGGCGCTCACGTTGGGCCCATAGGCCTTTACGTCGTACACCTGGTGTGATCCTTTACTGACACAACTTACTGAGGTAGGGGAAGAATTAAAGGTAGGATTTAAAATTTAAGGGTGGCTCATGACATGCTAGGCTATAACACACAAAAGGCACCCCTTACGCGGAATTCGATCCATCAGCCCGAATGAAACGTGTATTTGGACGCAAATGCCACAAGCCCTTGCTGGGGCAGCGCCACAGCACAAACATCCATCCGCGACGCGGGATTCGAATTTCCAAGCCCTCCTAAGCCATCTCGGCTACTCATGTCGGCCAAGTCGAAAGGAGGGTGTCTTTTACTTTCTCACGCTTACTAACGTAAGAGAAAGTATTGGAATCATGCGCCCGAAAACAGCGAATTTTCAATACAAATTCTCTTATTGTCGGGCTCTGGTAACGAAAAAGTGGGTAAAGCCAGTTGATAAATATAGAAAAAGAATCCTCTAATAAGTGGTGTAGCCAGAATCCATGTTTTGTGCGTCTTTCATACCGAAAAATTGATTGACGGCAACACGTCTGTCTATCGGTCTGACTGACAGTGTGTCTGTGTACGCTAGCGCATAAACCGTTCAGGCGATGATCTCCAAAATTGATATTCCGCAATCGTTCTAGTTGATGTTGCAGCCCCTGTAATTTGAAACCGATATTTTAATTTTGGGCGAACTTCACATGCATCTCTTCGAACATTTTCAATTTTTTTTAAATATAGCTCTAAATGTTTTGATGAAATTTTGTTGTTGAATAGTGAGAAGGGCGTTTAAGAGAATGGTGCAGGTCGCGTTTTTGTTTAAATTCATTTTTGGACAATTTAAACCTTTTTAAAATTACAAAATTTAAAATTGAGATTCTTCCCTCAGACAAGGCATGTTGTACTAAATTAGCTCTTTTAAAAATGTCATGTACTATTTTTGAAAAGGTTTTCCCGTAATTTGCGCTTAAATTTTACGAAAAAAAATTTTAAAAACCGCTCCATAATTTCTCTTTATGCATTTATCTATCTTCTTTCTGCATTTATGTAATAAGGGACGGTAAAAATATAATGCTAGTCCCATTTTCTGGTATCGCTCGGTTTTTCGGAAATTGTAAAACTTTTTTCAGAACTACAAAATAAAAGAGTTTTTTGCGCCAAAGTTGTGTTGCTTGAAATTAAGGGGAAACAGAATCAATTTTCAGTCCAAAAATAGTTTTTTTGGTATTGTACTTTTATAAACCTTCATAGTTTTCTCTTTAAATATGTGTTTGAATTATGTTGATATCACTATTATATTTGTTTTATTAATTGTGAAGACCTCCTCTCATTGGGCTTAGGTTCTGCCTCCAATACTTTGAGATTTGAGACACAACGCAGCGCATAAATACTGAAAGAATTAGACAAGCAGAAAGAAAATAAAAAAAATACCGTAATGAAGCTTAACAATACAAAAAAGTCCCAAAGGGAAGTAGTAATTGCAAAATGTTTAAATCTGATGTCTTGGGAGCTGGCGTGTTCATTGGTCACGTTGAACATCGAGTTGGTGGCGGTAATAAGATACAGCTGTTTCATTTAGTCGAGCTTGTTTTTCCCAATTCAAATTTTAGAAATTATTCGATATCTATTTGATAACCCATGTTTTTGCCGCATTTTTATCTCGCGCCCTAAGAGAAACAGTGCTGGCAATAGCATGATTTGAATAGCGTAACCCTTTGGCCGATGAATTTCGCAGCAGTATTTTTATGAATTCAGAGGTGTTCAAACAGTAAGGCAGGCACAAAGTACCATCTTTTCCGAAATGGCGTCAGACGCCTGTCCAGTCAGCTTGATGCCTTTCATGACGTTTAGCAACATATAGCTGCGAATCAGTTCGAAGTTGAATTCGGATTCTGAGTTCTCCGCATCACACGCATCACTCCGCATACATCTTCATCTTCAACATACTTGCGTATCGGATCAGTAGTTGATTGTGGTATATCATCCATGACGTAGATATTAAATAATTCTGCCTTTAAATGGGTGCATAACCATGGTTACAACCTTTGCAGCCCTGCTCGCTCAGGTCGATTCCACTTGTCCCTGGATCCATTTTTTCGATAACGATTCGAAGAACATTTTGTTCCACTAGTAACTGATGTTTTAAACTCTTTACACAGAATTCCAAGCGTGCAGCGATTGGCGTTCGTATCTCGAAGAGAAACTCTCGCAGGGACTATATCACGTTTGCGTATGCGGCGTTTAATTTTCTGAGTCGTCCAGATTGGTGTTGGTATTTCCTTTTAATTACATCTACAGGCGCAAATGAATCAAATATATGTAAAATGATATCATTAAACTGTTGCAGTGCGTCATCCAGCATAAAGCAATTGCAGATATCATCCCAATTTGATTGTTTAGCCATGTTGTTGAAGGTAATGTGAATTTTATCAGAGTCCCGTTTCAAAATTCTGCATAAAGGAGACATTGGTTTGGGTAGATCAAGACTACAAAACATCAACGAGTAATAAAAACAGGATTCAGATTTAGTGACTACAGAATTAATGACTGGAAGTCATTTTGATAAAGTAATTAGATCGATAGTAGACGATGATGTTAGTGTTATGGTCGTAGCGTCCCTAATAATTTTATCAAACTTGCAGAAGTTATAAAACTTAGCTAGTAATACACGGTTCTGATGTGCAGCATTTCTATCAGTAACGTCTATATTTAAATCCCAAGGCATACAATCGATGAGGTAACGGAAAGGAGTTATGCAATGTGATCTTCAAGGTGCGAGAGAGCTCTTTCAGCGGATAACGAAGGTGGTCGATAAACAGTAATAATATCCAGCATTTCTCTGTATTCGGGATCAGGAAGTTCTATTCTCGACAATTTGATAAGACTTTTTTAGATAAATAGCGACTCCTTCTCCTCCTCTGGTATGTCTGCCTATGCGCACAATCATGTAACATGGTAACGCCAGCGATGCATCGTCAATCCTGGCATCAAGTCAGGTCTCAGAGACTGTGAATACATCGTAATCATAATATGAGGCAATGACAGCCATCGGATGTGTGGAACAAGTGAACGAACATTTAATTGACAGATTGACAGGTTTTCTGAAGAGTGACCTTCATCATGCAGATTATATGGACCATTGATATTAGGTCATATTGAATGCTTTTCCAGATCGCAATATTTCAACATTACATAGCTGTTTCCAATAACGCAAGAAAGTACGTGCTGTTGTAACATCACCACTAGTTTGAAACGTCTGTCCATTTGTAAGTAAACAACACTTGCGGATGAACCATACACAGGATTTTCATAAAAAATGATACTCTCCAATCGATCTGGCTGTCGTTGCGACCCCTCGGGTATGAAATAGATCTTTTAAATTTTGGAATTATTTCTTTTTTACTTTACATTAAGTCACGAGAACATTTGCTCATAAACGGCCAATTTTTTTCTTCAAATATTTGTATCGAGTAGAGCAAAGTACAATAAATTGGACATGTTCGATTTTCAGTAAAATTTCTAGTTTCAAAAATTGCCTAAGTTACAAAATGTTTGAACCCCATTATCTACATGATAAGATAATTATATTTTTATTAATTAAATCAGTTCTTGAAAGTGAGATCTTTAAATAATTTCATGCCCAATTTACTTCAAAATACAAGTATACGCTTAATGTGAGTGAAATGGTGACAATTAAAAAAGTACGTTTTTGTTGTTGCAGTTTATTTGAAAAGGGTCCAGTTTTTTTCTTTCATTATTGTCCTCCAATAGAAAACGTTCGCGTAATGATATGGAAGAAATATTATTTTCATTAAAATTTATGGAATTTCGAATGTTGCAAAAGTTCAATTTTTTTAATCCTGCCCTGCACCTTCGATATAGTAGCCGGGATTTTCCTTCTTAATCTCAAATTATTACTCAATATTAAATCTTTAAATCATTTCAAGCACACTTTTTTTAAAATATCAGTAGTTTTAGTTTAGTTATATCGTTTGAGGTTTTCAAGAAATGGCTGAAGAGGTAGTACGGTATCAGGTATAAAATTATAATATTAGGTAATCTTTGCCAATGATATGATAAAGTATGTGCAGTTCTATCAATGCTGCTTCCTATATTCCATATTGCTTTACTTCTGTTACTAACCTTCAAAATATTCTGAACATTTTTTCAGGACTTTTGCTTTAACTGTCATTAAAATGCTGTCGTGTTTCCGAAAGGACACATGGAAAAGTGTGATAATTTCTCATGTATAGAAAATATTGCGTTTGTTTTTACATGATGGCCTTGAGATAAATCAATGCCTTGAGATATCAAAGTAATGTTTTTTCAGTGAAGTATTTTTTTTCACTTTTAAGAGAAAAGCACAATCTGAAGTGAGATGAAAGGTAAATGAATTTTATCTCTCGTTTATCATCAGTATTGTAAACTTCATATAAGGTAACAGTAGTAGCATTGAAAACCTCCTGAAGCATATAGTCCGCAAACAGTTTTATTTTACCTTAAGTAATTATTCATCAAATATGCATATTATTTAATGTGTAACCTATTCGATGTTATTTAATATCTAGCAATGGTTTTGTTAGTTATTATTTGATCCATTGGTTTCTTTGATATAACTATTTTCTGTTTAGGTACCTTAACTGAAAAATCTAAATTGAAAGAATGGATTAAATTGAGAAATTTAACTTTTCTGTGAGATTTACCCAAAAAATCAACTCTAAAATCGCCGCGAATAAAAATGGATTGAAAAGAGCGATTGACGTTGTTCCGAGTCGTCTCTAATTTTTTTAAGAATAGAAAAAGAAAGAATCTACAGCTCTCTTTGCTGCATGTCAATAGATGCAAAGCGAAATAATTTTTAACGTAGTAAGAAGAGTCTTTTATTTCGTATAGTATATTATGCAACGAGTTATAATGTTTGCTTTATTGCGGTAGTACATGTTTTGAAAACGAACAACGTTAAGAGAGAGTTTTTATATTTGCACGAACGCAATAAAGCAACATTAAAAACGAGTTGCAGGCGCTATTTTTGTACAACAGTATAAAAGAATTAGAAGGGATAAACGATTATTGAAATTTGAACGCTGTGCTGTACGAGTAACGACCACAGGACGGGTGGCGGGCATCGATTTCCGCGCTTCAGCAGGCAGAAAGGTCAGGAAAGATCTCAATTCTAATTTGAATGGGTGAAGTTCTAACCCAACATATCCGTCAGAGAATCGACAAAAGGTGAAGGAAAACCTGAATTAATGAAAATATACCTGAAGAACGATCCGAACCTGTAGGATTCGAAGCGTAAATTTTAGAAAAAATAAATATTTAATAATTGGTTCTAATGATTCCATAACAATTGAATATTGTTATTTGATTGTCAGTTGTTACTTGTTCATATGCGTGACCGTGTGGAAATGGAGTCAATGGAGGTTATATCAATTACGTATACTTAGGTTTTTTTTCTTAGCGCCTGGCCTGTCTTCACAATGGAATATCTCTCGACATTACGTGTCTTTCTCGGTCATTCCTCTGATGTCGTGTGATCGCGATCGTATCGAGCAGTGCTGGCGATCATACGACACTAGTGGCACGGCCGAGAAAGACGCGTAACGCCGTGGGACAAAAACTCTCAAACGACACGGAGGATGGCGTTCATCTACTGTCGCGGAACAGTACATTGAGGAGACAGTCGGTAATAAGATTAGAATTGCTAAGACAATTCTATCTGGTAGACAGACACAGGATGTAGGGGAACCTTCCAAAACTGTTACTGAAAATGGAATACAAATTTATAGAAATCCTGTGTTATGTTTTACCAATGTTTGCTTATTTTGTCCCAACGTCCATTTTGTCCCAATTTACCCTCTTGTCCCACTTTGCTCCCATTGTGTCTCTTATTCCATTTTGTCCCCTTGTTCCTTGTCCCCTTTTCCAATTTTGTCTATTTTGTCCCCATTATCCCCTTGCCCTTTTCGTCCTCGTTTCCCCGCTTGTCCCACTTGACACACTTTGTCCTTGTGGTCCTTCCGTGCCCCACGCCCCAACCCAAGCGGCCTGCCACGCGGCAGACACATGGTCACTCTGGCGAACACATGGCCACTTGTTTGTGCACGACGATACAATAACTACAAATTTGAATAACTAGAATAATAATTTGCAATTTGAATAACTACAAATAACAAAATACATTGTATGCAAGCAACCAGCTAGAATATCCAACATAGAGTAGCTGATTCTATGGTTTCAGCGCTCTTGGTAGACGCTTGCCGAACTAGAGGACGCCATGTTTTTGGCAGTCAAAACATGAGAGGTGCCTGGTGGCGGCATGCAGAACTGTTGTACTGAATCGACGTCGTGTTCACATAAGATATTATTTCTATATTGTTGTCTTTTCCTTTTTTATATATTTAAATTATATTAGTGATTAGAATAATAATATTCATATTGCCTTCCGTATGTTCGGCATATAACTGTAAAAATAGAAGTCGTCAAACACAAATATATCATTTTTGACGGGTGATGGGAGAGTAGAACAAGGAAGATGTTCATAGAAGAAATTACGTGGGTCCGAAAGAGATGCGGTGGATGAAGTGGTGGCGTGAGAGAAGAAGGGTCTTGGAAAGACCACTGTCGAAAATGCGGAATGTGTTTTCTATGAACTCGCTACTGCGCGCATGTTTTCAAACAAGGTTCACGTGAAGATCATGCCGTATGAAGTGTTTTACGGAGAGAAAATTAAGCTCAAAAGGTGTCATTTGTCTCTCAGAGGTAGCTGGTTGTGCATAATGTTGCGTAGTGTCTGTTACATCAGAAGTCTAGAGGTAAGACTATAATGTTTGTATTTTGGGTGGCACATTGTAATTTGACATGTTACTCAGGTTTAAAGTTACTGCCATAATTGATGTTAATGTGTCCTCCTATGATGACGTTTGATGAGAGTTTTTTTGTGGATGTTCCAACTTTGATTGCGACGGCAAACCTCCCGTTCTATTTAAACATAGCCATGACAGAAAAGCTGGATGGGAATTTCCCACTAAACAGAGGAGAATGTCGCCCAGGATTATCTGCTAAAATTAAGGCTGATTTACACATTACCAATAATCGTGCCAGTTGAGGTTGCGGAAAATTTGTGGGATTTTTTTACCAGAATGTAAGAACTGCGAGGCAGGAAATACCGCATTTCTGGCAATTCCAAATAAAATGGGGATGGGTAACGTCTGCAAGGTAGTGAATGATATAAAAAGTTTACGGAACATTTGCTTTGCATACTGTTGCTTGCGCGCCGAATACTATCAGCAGAACGTCACAAAGAGCATACATAAGATAAGGACTGAGAGAAAAATATCTAATCTTGCAGTTATTGCCAGTAGCACAGAGCGACAGCACTGTCAAGGTGCTGGCAAACCCGTAACTGGCACACCAGTATTGGCAACGTGTAAATCAGCCTTTAGTTTCTTTGAGTTGAATCACTGGGAATATCTTTCTTTGATGGGTTGGTTGCGTAACTACGTGCATTTGTTTATGTGGGCTTGGTAGCCAGGGCTTGGTTTGCGTTGGTTTGTGCGTGGGCGTGTCGGTGATAAAAAGGTGTAGAGGGAATTGGGAAGGCGAGGAAACACCGACTTATCTAAAACACGAAATCTATTTTGAGTTGTGATTGGATATGGATATTGTGTTTTTGATTTCACAGGTGGAGTGTTGAAAGTTTCGCGGGGTTGTGCATTGTTGTTTAATCGTGAGTATAGTGAACAACATCTTTGAGCCTTCAAGTATGTTGATTTAAATTATTGTTCACGTGTGTCCAAGCTTTCAGATGGTCAGCGTTGGGTGTGTAGAGGGTAGAAGATGTAGAGCGAATAGTAACCGTATCACGAACGCGAATCAAACAGCGTGGGAATATATATATATATATATAATATATATATATATGATATATATATATATTATTAAATTAGTTCTATTATATTATTTAAAGTCACATATCTGAAAATGTTCAAAAGCTACGAGGTACTAGATGGTTCCTGTGGGTAAATGGGTGGGTCAGTTTTAAAAGTGATTTACGATTTGTGAAAAAATGAAGTTTAATGTATTTTCTGTAATACGTTCGAGAAGTAAACTAATTAATATAATTCGAAGGTTATATTTTACCTATAAAGGGAACACAAAATGTATCATCTCTTGTACTGCAAAATTAAAGCCGACTTTCAGGCATGTAGTTCAAAATGTTTCGTTATGCCGTTATAGATGCCAACATCTTTTTGTTTTGATGTTTTTGAGTCATGCGGAGGTAACTTCAACATGTCTCTAACAGATCGCATGAATGCAGCGGATCTTCTTACTTCAATTTGTTCGTGTCAAAAATGTGGTGCATGTACTTTTGCAGACTATTTTATTTCTTTAACAACCCCTAGCTTTCCATGGAGGTTTCCAGCTCCCCTTGCGAACAATAGGTTTTTTGGACTTACTGTCTGCATATGTTACACATTATATCCTTACCATCACATTCTTAGATTGCAGACCAGATGCTTTTAATCCACTAAATCTACTCCGAACCTTTAGTACTATCTCGGATTACAGTTTACCTTTAACTCATGCCCCCATCCAGAGCGTTCATCTGCTCAGTGTTTGACTATTGCAGCGGGGTCTATGGGTCAACGTCCCCGTCCAACCTTCGCTTGTCCGTCTGACCGGCGACCACTAGGTCTTCCAGGAGGACCGCTACCCCAGACAGATCTGTCAGCAACCCCTTCATCTGGCGCCGGAAGATGCCATGAGCGGCTGATAAGCCAAATTGTAGTTGGTGGACCAGGATTAGCTGTGGGTAAGCCTAGTACTGTACTCCCAGACAGCTTTACAAATATGTCCTCCACAGATGCCAATGATTGACGGTCAAGCTGCAGAACTGCCCGCTGGACTCCCAGTAAACTAAACACGAAGGGACTGCCCGGTGATATTCCACGGGCGCGTCCGCATTGTTTCGCTTGGTCCCCGGGAATTTCTGTTGCGAATTTGGATCCGTCTGGCATTTGTACCACCTTGTGGTCGCCTGCACACCTGTAGACATCGGCTGTGGCCCCTGCCGCTCCTCCGGAACCTCCTGACAAAGTAGACGCTTGTGGCGGCGCCTCTGTTGCTGGCGCGACGTGTCGCCCTCCAGTCGTGTATACGCCGATTTAAACGTAGTGGTGTCTCAAGGTCACAAACTGGACGGAGAGGGGAACACTGTCATACAATCGGGAGCTCCAATACTAAAAAATGAAATCCTAATGCAGGTTCTGATTGGAAGACAGTGCCCCCCTCTCCGCCCATCTCTGCGCCTCAATGGGCCACTACATTTAAATCGGAGTATAGTTCAGGGGCGCTGTGTCGTGCTTCAGCGCCGTCTTCGTACGGGACGCTGTGTGCACGGCTTCCATGACTTTGAGGTGGGCGCGTTGCACAGCCTCATGCGAACGTTGTCATTACTGATGACACACACTAGCTGGCTGCGGATCATATTATTCAGCCCCGTGCCCAACCCGCAGTCTTCCGACAGCAGCCTGCGTCCAGCCAAAGCCCTGCACTGTCTGCTCCACGTGGTTGCAGTGATGAAATGCTCAAGGGCAGCCACTCGGCGTCGCATGGAATCATCGAGTCGTTGGAAGTCCCCTGCAGAAATATTGAGCCATGTTGCCTCTACAGTCGTCCATAATTGCGAAAGTGATGCCGGAGCAGGATTTTGTGCACGAACTGATCTTTCGATTATGTCAAATAATTGTTCGATGGAATTCATGTCGGACGATCTGGATTTCCAAGTCATTCGCTCGAATTGTGCAGAACGTTCTTCAAATCAATCCCGAACAATTGTGGCCCCGTGAGATGGCGCATTGTCGTCCTTAAACATTCCTTCGTTGTTTGGGAACATGAAATCCATGAATGGCTGCAAATCGTCTCCAAGTATCTGAACCATTCACGCTCAATGTTTGGTTCATTTGAACAAGAGGACCTAGTCCATTCCATGTAAAACAGCGAACTCCATTATAGTTCCACTATCAGCTGGCAAAATGCCTCATTGACAACTTGGGTCCATGGCTTCGTAGTGTCTGCGCCACACTCAAACCTTACCATCAACATTCCAACTAAAATTGGGACTCATCTGACCAAACCACGGTTTTCCAGTCGTCTAGGGTCCAATCGACGTGGTCAAGAGCCGAGGAGAGGCGGTGCAGGCAATGTCGCTCTTCTACTGTCAGCAAAGGCGCTTTAGTCGCTCTTCTGCTGTCATTGCCCATTCAAGCCAAATTTTGTTGCATTGCCCTAGCAAATACGTTCGTCGTACGTCTCACATCGATTTCTGCAGTTATTTCGCGCAGTGGTGCTTCTCTGTTAGCACTGACAACTCTACTCAAATGCCGCTGCTGTCGATCATTAAGTGAAGGCCACCAGCCACTGCATTGTCCGTGGAGAGAGGTTATGCCGTATATATTCTCGGCACAATCTTCACACTGTGGATCTCGAAATATTGATTTCCGTAACGATTTCCGAAATGAAATGTCCCATACGTCTAGCTCTATCTACCATTCCGCGTTCCAAGTCTATTCCCGTCGTGCGGTCATAATTGCGTCATAAACTTTCCACATGAATCACTTGAATACAAATGAAACCATTGCCCTTTTATACTTTTGGACGCGATACTACTGCCATGTATATTTGCATATCTCATGACTTTTGTCACCTCAGTGTGTATGTTTTATACAATTTATACTGTCTTTTATTAATTTGTACTTCTCTTAAGAACCAGTCCCTTTAATGTTTTTAGACAGGAGAGAATTATGTAATTATTTTATTCCATACAATACAAATTAAATTTACTCCCAATTTTTTCAGTTTTCAAACACGAAGTTGCAGGAGCTTGTAACTTCTGTTAGACTCAAATACTTGTTATATGAATGATCAGTAAGTTTGTTTTGATATGTTAATAATCAAGTATTTAAATTAGGCTAAATATTTATTTATTAATTAAGATCCATTTTTTTCAATAGACCTAAAGATGGGGACGCAAAAAATCCTGAAACGTGTTTTCACCTAAAATATCAATAAAATTATGACAATTAAATTTCAAAATGAGACTTTTCCAAATTTTTAATCCAAATTTCTTCATTATGACTTATTACTTGAATTATCTTATAGTATTATTTTTACGTTCACTAGCCAAGGACATTAATTACAAACATTTAGCAGCAGACAGTTTTAAATAATATGACATTTTCTTGTGTTTCTCAAAACAGACTAGAATGGAAACGTCTCATTTTGAAACTAGACCAATCAATTATGTAACTTTCTACCTCATTTCGAAGCTCGTTTTGTTCCCACCACATTTCTGGATTGACCGTTAACAAATACCAGTAAATTATACATACCAGTAAATTATATAGTTATGTCCCTCTCGTTACTTCCTGTGGATCCGCCACTGCAACCTGCTCTGGGGCACTACAAGTTTTGTAGTGTCTACTTTGATGAGAAGTACGCAGTACTCCACGCCCTAGAGAACGTTCTAGAAATCCGCATCATTACGGCTAGTGGCTGTTGTCACTAGCAATTCTCGAAGTGCGCCAAAGTCACTCCGTTCTGTCTCTTTCTCGAACACGATTACACTGGAAATTCTGAATGTTGTCTTAGCACTACGATTTGATTCTTGTTGGTTCCTCGGCTGGGTATAAGGGAACCCAGGAAAGGAGATGCTTGCCGAGCTGCGAAATTAACTACATGAAAGCCTGGAGTTGATTTTCCCTTTGTTCCAACATCAATTGTTCACGCGTTTTTCAAACTCTCCATTGGCAACGTGTAGCAGAGTGGCACAACACCACATTTAAATTTAGTTTAATAGAGAACTCGGTAAAACTTTTAACCCCTTTTTCTGAATGTTTCGGCCTGTGGAAGTAATTTAGACGTATCTTCGTCTGATCTTCGCCATCTTCCGCATAGTTACCCCCTGTGCGAAGAATCCCTCACCTGTGAACAGGGCAGGAGCCTTTCTGACGCGCGACCTCCTACGTTGGAGTGATTTCATTCAAATTAACGTGAAGAAAATGTATTACCAGTCCCTCCAACTAATACAGTATCAGAATACCACGAAACTAAAGCAGTGACATAAGCAGGTTTTATGCTAATGAAATATCGAACAAAACAATTATAATTAATGGTGTATTAGTATAATGTACCGTATTTATACTGTATTTAAACATATAGTAAACAATTGCAATCATCATCTCTACAAAAATATATAGGGATAGACGAGAATTTTTGCAATTTAGAAGATATATTTGTGAACCTTCTGTTACATAGCTCTTTCGGGGCTTGTGTTGGAGGCACAAAGAGATTGTGGGCACGTCGCATAAGTATTTCTCTTTGCAACTTTTTCTGTTTTGATGTATCATTATGTTTGTACAGAATCAAGTTACACAGCCAAAGAAACAGTAAAACCGTAAAAACAAGCTGGCAGCCGAAAAAATTGATACCATTTCATTATCCAGTGTAACTTATTTTATAAATATTGATAATAATTAAACATTAATTAATATTTATTAACGAGATCATGGTCAAGTGATTGGAGAGTTTTTCTCTATCAAATCTAAAAGAATCATCGAAATGTAATCCAAAATTTCGTTTACAGAAATGTTAACATCCGTTTTTTGAACTTTTGCATAATTTGTTTTCATGTTTACAGCTCAATATTGAACTTAATTTTAAAGTTACGGAGTTGAGATTCCCACCAATCGGTTCGGCATACTTTTCAACGTCAGAATCGACCAAAACCTGAAAATCTATTTTGTTTCCACACTAGGTCCTTTTCTTCATTCCAGGTCAACAGATCTACAGTTTTCGCTTTTATATCATATATTAATATATTTGTATTTCGATTTTAAAATGTTCTATCTAGCTCAGTTACATATCCGATTACACATTACAAAATGAAGCAATGTTGTTTCAACCATTGAATTTCATTATACTGGATCACGAAGTATTTATGCACTGAATAAAGGACAGGGGAGAAACGGCGTTACCAAGTGGCAAAGAAGCGAAAATTATGCTGAAGTGTGTGATATTTGGCCTACCCATAAATGTAAAACTTTTGTACATATTCTTATTATTTTTCTCGATATCTTGACTTAAAAATGAATCGAATGACACTTTGCACTCTTGTAGGTGTTATCGGGAGCTTAACACATTACCTCATGTTTACCTTCAGTTATATCCAAATTTTAAATTTCGAGCTTGAATGAGTTGTAAAACTATAATGTATGTTTCATACATCATGCCCAAAATCTACAATTAAATTCAATATGGCGGCACTCCTAGAGGACACTTTCAAGTTATTAGTTCAATAAAATGTATAGGTTTCATAGGCCGTGCACCATTGCATAATGCAAATTTATGGAATCTATAACTATAGATTCCATAAGAACTTCGAGATGCAACCAATTGATACCGACACAGTCGATATATGAACACTACTTATTCCTTAAAACGGTTTGCACGTACTTAGCATGTGTTGCCTTCTATTGAGGTGTTTTTGGTTGTCTCAATGCATTCTCAATGGCAATTTCGTTTTGTTTCAGTATTTTCAATTTAGATTTTTTAAAATTCTTATAGTATTTTAAATCCAATTAATTCTTCATATTAGCCATTACCTATTTGTATTTAAATAATAAATTTACCTTCCATTCTTAAATTTAAATATTAATTTTTAATTTTTGCTGATACAATTAATAATAAATTAAAATTAATAATGATTACTTTCAAATCTCTTTGAAATACAAAGTAATAATTAATTTGCGATCTGAACAATTAAGTAGTACATATTAATACAAGTATAGTCCAGAAGTTGCGGCATTTAATTTCCCAAATATAGGCAGGCAATAATGCACTAAAATATGTCATGACTTTTAAAAAAATAAATCAGAGGGTAATCATTTAAATTATTCAAATTTTATTTGTAATATTAGTACTAGCACTTGCAAGGAAGAATTCTCATCTTTTGTTCATCAATAAATTTTGTAATCTTCATTGGTTATCTATTTATTGGAAACAAATCGTTTCACATCTGAAAATAATTATTCTTTATGACAAACCAAATTTCAGCATGATGACTGCAAATTAAATTCGCTTATGATTCTATGAAGAGTTAACCGTGGGCTGAACAATTTTTTTACGAATCTTTGAATTTTAACATAATTGAAAAACTATTGTTTTTACTCGTTGCACTCATTTATTTACCAGTACATGATACAATTATTTGTACTTTATTGTACAAATTTGTCTGTCCTCAAAAGGAGTCGGATGCCACACGTAAGCATTGCATAGAAGGTGATTGATATTTGTGCTTGATGAAAGAGAATTCGAAAGAGAAGACAAAATATTATAGCAAAAATTAATGCTTATAACCAAATTTAATGCTTATCTATCGTCACAATACATGCGAAAATAATGTACGAATTAAATGATATTCAACACACAAATACACCTAAAACGCGCCCAACACACCAAATAAAATTCATAAAGGCCACCAAAACACAACGCAACACACACGGGCGCCAAGTACCGCCAATAACCTCAAACAACTGCTGTAGCAGTACGCCAAGCCACTATGTTGCTTATTTGTTAAATCCGTAAGCATTTGTAGACCCGTTTCAGGACCTAAAAGTTATAGAAAGCCTTATAGATACCATAAGTCTTATTGGTTGTTCTAGAAACACGTTTTGCCACTGTAGACTTATTTTATAGAATCAATAAGCATATCGTTTATGCAACCGACCCAAAGAGTGAAGGAGTAGTATGCCATAGTGATTTGGCGTCTCAAGCTGTACGCCATATTGAATTCAAAGTTTCGTTTTTTTAATACTCTTTTGTATTACGAGCTCAAAGACATTTTTGGTCTAATGGTAAAAATTATTTTTCACTGCTGATTATGACCACGCCATACCGTTGCGGCGTCTCTAAGTAGCCACCATACTGGTTCAAAATGTCCAATTTCTCATTAATCCATGTACGTATGCATTATAGATACAAGTACGGCGGTAAATTTTTAGCCCACTCGTGATTCCCTAAAAACCGTATGTTTTTTAAAAAAATAGTCGTAATATCATTGGTAAGTGATGGGAAATATGATCTTAAAATAAAGAGAAAATTGAAGTGAATTGTTGATTTGAAACGTTTTATGACAAATTAGGTTCAATATAATTTGTTGAAAGAAATAAAATACAGTAGTTTTAGATAGTTACAGAGGCGAGATAAAAAAGGTACACATTCCATAAAAATGGTAAACTGAACCGAGTGAACCATATTGTTTTTTTGTGTCTATATCACTGAGCTGAAGAAGGATCACATTCCTTAAGAAAGAGTCTACCTTCTAGAGCTAGAAAGAAACAAATGAGTTGAAGGAACATATTCCAGGAATCTGTTCCCCGTTCAACTCAAATTCTCAATAGTTGCCGCGCTAGAGAGCACATTTGTAGTATAACCAAATACTATGTAGACAATGCGGGACACTTTGAACCTTCCTCATATTTTTGATGGAAGACAACTTCTCGCTAGCGAACCTAGTGACGTGACCTGGAAAATCAGCGACTAATATAGATGACGTCAGAGAATGACGTCACAACTGTTGGCGGGAAAGTGTTGGGTAGCAACCTCTTCTGTGCACGAAAGCGATTTCTAGAGAATTAGGAAGTTTTTGGCTGTATTATGCTGTTTCCAAAGTGCATAGGTCTTTTGTTACTTACAATGATATTCGCTTTCTTTGGGTTTATTTAGGTTGTCTGCAAATTTCGTCGACAAATTGGATTTATAAAAGCACTATTTTATCAACACCCAATGTCCCTACCTTTTCTTTTTGGAAACGGTTCGACGTAAATATTATCATGACCTTAATGATGATGTTAAGGTGCTGCTTTATTATAAAATGAAATTTATGAAACATTTGGTTCCACATGCCTTTTCATCGGTTATGAAAAGTGCCAACGAATTTGGAGCATCTGTGCTATTAGCGTAGAAGTGACTCCTTCCGTATATTTTTATAAAATTTAGGCTTTTTAAAATATTTGTTTTAGAAATGTGTATTAATTATTATCGAGAGAAATATTACCTACATTAAACCTTCATAATCGTTTGGAAAAAATACAGATTGTCCATGAACACAGTCCCAAAAGTGTTCATAATTTTTCACAGAGGGGAGGAACTTTCAACACGTAAGTTAACCAGAATATAATACAATGTAACTATTGATTTTTCAAACCATTAATTGTAATAAATATGTGGTTATTTAAAAATATAAATAAATTTTGCCCTTTATCGTATTTTTGAAAAATGTTTCCTGGTCTAAATTCAAATTTTGATTTTTGAATGCCAATATTCAAGTCATGCGTTTAAAATATTACTTGTTTTCTCCAATGATTTTAATGTTAACTTTTGTAATGAAACGTATTTTCAATACACTTTGCTTGGCAAGTTTTTATGAACATTGATGCCATTTCTTGCAATACAGTTGGGGCACGACTTAATAGCCCTGGTGGCAGAAGAAATCATTCAATTTGGTGACCTACGTAATATTTGAGCTTATCTTTTACACAAATGGCTTTTGGAAATGACAGCTTTTAGCCTAAATAAAGTATTGAAGATCCACAAAATTTTAGTGGCTCATACATATTATGATGCTGTGTTTGTACAACACATTCAGGCAATGCAAGTAAATATCAACTTATGTATTGAGGGCTATGTCCTTTAGTGGATTGTTTATAATATTGCAAAAATATGGAAAATCTACATACGTTTTCACTTAAAACATCTGAGAATGACAGGAAAAATGTTTAGACTCGTGAAATACGAATTACGAAGATGAGCGGAACCTGCAACCTACTATTGACTTGAAATAACCATCTAACTTTTCTTGCTTCAAAGCAGAAATCTAATTTTGTCCTCTCTGTTCCGAGGGTGCTATAATTTTACATTCCTTATTTTTGGGAACAGTAGGACATCTAAAAAAGCTTACTCCTGGCCCCTTTTGCCTTAGTTAACTATCGGACACAACTTGGTTATCGTGAAAATACAACTTTATTTTAGGGAAAAAAGAATATATCACTACGAGAAAGTGTACGTAAACAATACAAAAACGTTTTGAAACCATTATAGAGGAAAACCCCCAACAAAGAATCAACACCACGTTTTAAAAGAAAATCGACCCTTATGTCGTGCTTTATCCATTAGTTCACGACTTGTAGCACCCTGCCGCTTGCCACTCATAGACGACCGTGCTGCCCTTCGAACTACTAAAAGTCACGTGTTCTGGACATCTCTATTCAAATTTCAATACATATACAATAACTTTCGAATCACTCTGCGAAACGTAAGTAAACATAGTCATAAGTAAACTAAAAATGTATCAAACTTATACACTTTTATACTAATACATACTATGATATCACAATGGTTATGCATGTCGAGCCACTAGGATCGCTGACTTCAAGTGTCCCCCGCTATATCGCCAAGTGACATGTAATGTCTCTAATCTTGGGTATAACTGCACAAGAACAGGTTGAGTTTCATTGTCCATAAAAGGCATGCCAAGAAGTTACAGGAGGTTAAGTAACTATTTAAATTCAAGCGTGATGTGGAGAGAATAGTTTTTTACCACATACAAAACTTGCCCTTACCATTTCTCCCTGAACAAGAAATGTTTTACCTAAGACGGCTCTGGTTCTACGTTTTCAATAAATTCATAATTTTAAAAGCAAGGCAATATAGTGACGTCACTATGGTGACGTTCAAGCTCCCAATTGGATGAAAACGTCAACCGCTGATTTCTGCCAAGGGCAGAGTTGCATAAATAGCAGAATAGGCCGCTTCCCGCCATGCTTAAGGAATAATAATTTGAAAACGTTCCCTTTGAAATGTATTTTTTTCAATAATAGCGGCTTAGTTCAGTCGTTGGATCAAAAATTTTAGTAGATTCATAAGTAATTGTTTAACTTAATTTGTGAAATATTCCTTTGCGCTTGTAGTTCTACCAAGAATTAGATGTTTCCTAGGTACGTGTATCTTAAAGCTGCGTGCCCTACCAGCCACTTTGTGAAGGGAATGCATGTGAAGTACATTCCTTGCGTTTCCAAGCAAGGTCAAGTGTAGTAAACATGGAAGACACAGGAGGCGAGGGGGGAACAGTCCTCAATTGTGCTGGTACTTTAGAAACTTTAAAGGAACGTTCATTTCGCTCAATGAGTTTTCAAGCCAAAAAGGAAATTATTTCGCAAGTACGGCTTACAATTGATTTCATACATGCGCAGACACAAACGAAAAGCTGTGTACGACATTTTAACACGGAGCAATATAAAAAAGCGGACTGTTTATGTCGTTGTAAAAAGATTTCTAAACTATATTGTTGTATTAGTTTCGAATGAAAAATATTTGGAATAGCTCTGGGCTTTATGATGTAAATAATTTATTGAAAGCCATGCAGCGACATCAACAATCACAAAATCATATTAGATCTGAAATTTGTCTCGCAACATTTGGTTCTGACCAAATAGATTTCCAGTTATATCAACAACTTAAGCAAGAAATTGTTAAATACAATGATTAAGTCAAGGGGGAAAAAAGGAAAGTTGTGCGGAGCCAAATCGATGTGGTAATTTTCTTCGCTTGTCAAGAACATTCTCTCAGAGAACACTCAGAAGATGAAGAGTCTTTCACAGAGAGTATTACATAGAAATTCTATCTGATTTGATAGAGTTCCTTTTTTTCCTTTTCTTTTTATCGTGGCGAATCCGCCATCTCGGGACCACGCGAACGTGCAACCCACAGGGGCCTCAGGGTTATATTCATCGAGGGTAAGTGCATGTGACTTTTATGGGGGGATCAGTATTTTTTTGCACCCAGGGCCTTTTACCATTAATAGTATTATTAGCAAAATTGTCCAATTAAAGAATGACTGAAAATCAACTAATACTATTAGCATAGTTGCGGTCGGTACTACCACTACAGTGCTTCCCCCGTCCTCGAAGTTACCGACCGTCATTGCATACAACTCTTTCACACTTTGGCTATCTAACGAACAATTCACTACAAGAAGATACACTAGCTGAGTATTCATTCCCCAATGGCATAGTTTTTTTCGACACATTCAAAAAATTGTGCAGTGCAACACCGTCACCTACAGGCCACCTCTCCCCCATAAAAGTCCTTGACACCGAAAAATCCAGTGAAGGCAAAACGTTTGTCAGTAAGCCCGTCTGTGTGTGGTCAATGTTAATTTTCGGGGTACTACGCGTAATTGTGAATATTTTGAAGTGGTCTATATTGACAAGGTGAAAGCGGAGCACAACAGTCCCGAAACCCTTTGATAGCTCAGGGAGGAGTTCTGGATTGACAGAAAAGAAGTTATTGCACAACTACATTTAATAATTACTACACTTATGCACTTGATTACATGGCACAGTTACATCACAGCTGGAGCACAGTGCTACCAAATTTCCTCGTGCGAGTGGTCTAGGGCAAATAACTTTCATTACACAGACAGCACATGTGGAATTCGTTGTAGCGCACGAATTGGGTGGAGCCCTACTTGTCACAAATAGAAGTAAACTTTTCGCGTGCTAACCGGGAACAGCCTGAGATTACACAATAAACTGAATGTCCAAGTGGTCTGATGCAGATAACATACACCACACAGACAGTACACTTGAAAGTTGCACTACCAACTGGGAACAGCCAGAGGTTGGACAGTAAGATTTTTACGTATGTTGATTGCACACAGAGCCCGCCAACACGGACCACGCGTGTGGCTTCGCGCGCCGCTTGTGCGGAACTGAAATGGCGGTTTAATGACGGGAGCAGAGAGTATATATGGACGGGAACTTCGTCCGATCGCGAGCGCTCTTGCGTTCAGGAGGAGGGGATGGCAGTGGCCTATCACAATTTGCCATTCGAATTTGGCGATAGAACGTTCTGGAAGGTTCCGTCCGTTGCAAGCTGCAACGGGCAGAGGGGCGCGAGGCTCGCGCGTGTGCTTGTGGGAAAGCCGCGGGCGGCTTCCGGTGGCGTGGTCTCTCGACGCAACGGTCGGCCGCTGTGTCGGTTACAAAACAACTGTTCTGTCTTGCGTAGTAATGTTGAAATGCATAGTTGAAATAATATTATATTTATTCTGCTTTGCTGTGGGCCCGAGCAGTTGTCTAAATCGTTCTGACGATTTTCTCCAAAATTGATATTTCCGGATCGATCTAAATGAACTCGAGGCTCTACGAGTTTTAAACGGATATTTTGATTTTGGGGGGTACATTACATAAAGCCTCAACCTTTTCAAAATTTTCTCAATTTTTTTATTTAACTTTACCCTCTGGTAACATAAAGAACTCTCAAAAATGGCGTGGGTTTCATTTTCGTTGAAATCCTTAATTTTTTCAAAATTGTAAAAGTTCAGTTATTTTGAACAACAAAATATTGAAGATAGAGATATCTTTCTTAAAAAAGTCTGTTGCTTAAAGGCATCTTGAAATAATGTCATGTATAGTTTTTCAAAAATATGGATATTTTTCGGGTAATATTGCGTCAAACATAAGTAGTTTTAAAACAATTTTAAACAATTATTTTCTCAAACACGTCTCCAAGTTGTCTTTATATTTTTCCTCTTATGTTGCAAAGAACGATTAAGAAAGTGGTGCTGGTTCAATTTTTGCGAAATCTCCAAATTTTCGAAAACTGCATACAACAAACAATTAGCATTGCAAATTGATGATAAAGGTTTTTGTTACATGAAATCAGTTTTTAAAATCAGTTCATTGAAAAGGTCATGTACAATTTTGGAAAAACATTAGTACTTTAGCGTAATTTTTATTTTCAAATTTGCAAATTCGAATTTCCCGTGCTCCATTTGTTTTCCCGCACTTCATTTTATGAGGCATCAGATCGGAACACGACAATGAAAATGCCCTGCCGCGACACGGCTGTTCGAAATTCTGAGAATTCCTTCGCACTGTTGGGAGCTGTATGGAACGTAGTTTTAATTATCGAATTTGTGTTCATACATCCACTTTAAAATAATTAGTTTTCGAAACAATCAGTTCGACGATTTGTAATGAGTTTTACTAGAGATAACTGAGATGTGTTCATTTTAACAGAAATTAAGATATTATAATGTTACGTAACCAGTACTAAGTGCGAGAAAGTACGTGCTTATCGCTCTACTAACATGGAGGAATATAGAATTACTTACCATATTCTTCCATGCCACTAGTTTGTGTACGGAATGGCTGAGAGCAACGGCAGATCTGCTCGAAGATCGCGCGGAGCGTTTTCTGACCAGCGCCTCCCAAAGCACACACTTTTGGTACGGTAGGCCAGCGGCTCCGTCATATGGACTCGTCATATGGTTAGCGCAGACAGGCGTTCGTGTGGGGTATATCCATAAACAAAACGGGGGGGGTGCTGTGTGGGTACATCGGATCGTGTGCATCCAACGTTTTGAGGACGAGGTGTTGCTTCGCTGGAAGATGGAACGTTGGATGCACACGATCCGATGTACCCACACAGCACCCCCCGCCCCGTTTTGTACCAATTCGCATCAAACTGTATGGGCATTAATTCGAGCAATTTTTGAGGCCAAAGCTGAACAAAAAAGGCAAAAAAACCAACGCCAAAATTACCAGTTGGCAGGTCGTCTCTTGAGGGTTCGTGATCTTGCCAACACAAATGCAATGAGTTGCCTACCGACCAGGGCTGCTGTCAAGGCGGCTCCAGACATTCGGCATTCGCCGAGCAGCGAGCTACTGCTCGCCCAATCCCGAACAGATGATGTGTACGGCGAATGTCCTCTCACTTTGGTGTGTCCTAAAGATCGACACGCGCTGGGTAGGGCAAATGCCGAATGTTTGGCGCTCGGCGAATCACAAGCAACCCGTCCACACTACTCGGGATTCGGTAAGCGGTTGCTCGGGATTCGCTGAGTGTCGCAGTGTGGAGCCGCCTTCAGAAATGTCACTTGTGTAAATCCTTTAAATGAGTTTACCCACATGTTTGTTGTCGAAAAGTGATTATCTTTCGCCCTTACTTGCCTTAAAGTTTGTAACATTTAATTTGAACCACCTGTATAGAGCTCAGTGGTTTTAACATACAACATACCCACTAAGCGAAGTACTAAGACATCAGACAAGAGGACTAGGAACAGAAATCTTGTCTCCCTAAAAACATCACACAACAAAAGATTCACAGTTGGAAACTATTGTTGTCTTTTTAACGACCGAAGCATACAGCGTGTTAATCATTACAAAACCGAACCCATATTCTTCAGCAGACATGGATTTCCGGCCGGAACCCAAGTGTTTTTCTTCCACCAACACCCAATATTGTTTAATGAAATATTGATCCGAATGCCAACCAGTTGTTTAAATGTGGTACTAATTTTTTTTTAATAAAATGTGCGAGAAATAGTTCCTCCTACCTTTGTTTTCCTTCGAAAGAAATAACTAAGAAGACTAACATTTAGCTTAGACCTTGAAACTTGTTACTTCCACGTTACTGACGGACCTGACGGAATGATGTAGGCCGGATACTTCGAACACTCGCAGTGGTTTGCCGTCTCTTCTTAACAAAAAGAGATAAATTGCGGTGATGATCCTTACTTTTTATTTAATAAAAAGAGAGATGCATAAAATATCGACTTCAAGTCCAGAAGTTTGAAAATGAAGAATTCCAGAATAAGTCTGTAAAATATGATTTATATTAAATCAGATCAAGGTTGTAGCTTCAATTACTGGTAACATTTTTTAAGACATATTGTATCTTTTTCAAATCGATGTCTCCAGTAAATGATACTGTGCAATTATATGTTTCCAAGTGAAATCCATGAACTCAATGTCCTCACTTATGTTAGTCTCTCTGGAACCAGTAATGTCAATAGAATGCGTAATTAAAGTAACAGAAAATGAGTAGTACATAATAATAAGATATTTGCATCTTTGAAAATGCAAGGAGAACTACTGTTCTACCCAGAAGACAATTCATAATTATCCTTTATTGTTTTTAAATGTATGTTAATAGCAAGGACTTTGTTTTGAATTTGAATTCCCCAGGGATACAGTAAACTTATTATTGAACATTTTAAAAATTTATTCAGTGGATTTTTTAATTTTTTTTTTTTTGAAATTCTTTATTGTACTACTGACAGGTAACATATACTTACATTTGTTGAATTTTGTGTTCCATTCAATGGAACAATTCTTTGATGGAATTTTTTTAAGTACCGCCAAAGACTTTGCTAGCCACTGCCTTTATACCAGGGAAACATGAATTTAGACTCTTTCTTTTTTTATTACAAAAATAATTGATTTAATGTTATATTTACTTATTCATTTCTCATTAAACAATTCAAAGATGTGTGATGTTGGTGTCTCAACTACTTGTATTTAGGGCCCAATCAGTAAGATGGAAATGTTAAAGTACACATTGTTCAAATAAAAGGACTGGGGACTTAGGGTGGGGAGAATCAAATTTTGGTCTGTTGTATTTAAGTATGTATACATAAGGACAAATAAAAGCAAAGTTTGTCTTATAATTAATAATCTCTACTTTTCGAAAACTGATGCTGTTAATTACTCTCCAAAAGTGACAGGTTGGTCTACATGCATTGGACTTGTAGAGCTAAGCAATTATTGTAGAATTCTATTTGAGCAAATATAACATGACCAAAAATGACTAAAACTAATGTGAAGGAAGCCATTGAATCATTGAACTTGTTTTGTATTATGTTATCTTCTCCCATATGGAAAACAGAGCTTAATAAAAAAAACTTTCAGTGAAATTTAATTAGATAGTCACACATGAAAAGTTCATGTCCAAGAAAATGACTCAATGTAGAAAATAAAATAACCATAAAAATAGATTAATATTTTCATTTACTTAATGTGCTAATTTGTTAATCCTGTAATAAAAGTAAAACCTATAAATGAATAGGTATAATTTAATGTGCTTGGCTTTATTAACTTATTTATACCTAGCAATTGATTGATAAATAGTATTAGTTCATTGAATTTTTACAAAATTTTTTCAAACATTTAAAAAGATGATAATTTTTACTCTTTTTATTTCACTTTTCAGGAAAAAGTGATCCTTCTTCAGCACGTTATGGGAGTACCACATCCCGAGACAGTGCTTCCAAAGCAGCATCTTTGTATCATACGATAACAGGCAAAGTGTTAGGTTCTCGTGATTCTGATAGACCTGAAATTTCTTCTGGATCAGATATGGCTGCCCAGCCACAACATCTACATCATCATTTACCTCCTCCCCCTCCTCCCACTTCAAGAAGATCACAATCTCATCCGGAAGATGTACCAGGTACTTCTGAATTTGTGGGGACTGTTGGTTGCATGGATGTAAGAGAAAGGTTAGAAAGTCATCTAAAGGAAAAGTTGCATGATATGATGGGTCGATCTGCTCTTGTAGGGCGCATCATACGACCTGGCTCAGTTGGTGAGAAGAGTGATGATAAAGGAATGCTTTCAAATGAGGAAGGTGAATACCAACGCATATCTGAAGCTACTACCACCTCCCCTGTTAGTGATGGTTCTGTAGGAGGAGTAACAAAACAAGCTGTTCGTGCACTTATTCATAGGGAACCTACAACTGCAGCTAGTACTCCTACTTCTCCTCATCGTCATCGTGACCATTTAACAAAAATGGTTCGTTTATATCCTGCATCAGACACAGAGGACAGTGTCTTTTATACTGCTGATGACAGAGACAGTGGAAGTAAGTCCAGAAAGCAAAATTCTTGTGAAAGTCTAACATTGAGTACTGTGTCTGTCAACAGTCAAAGATCATCTATGGACTTAGGGGATAGAAAAACTCTTGTTGTTGTTATTGGTACCAGTAGCAAAGGTGCCCAAACACGCTTGATGCAAAAGCAGAGATCTTGGGAGACATTTCCTCCAAAGAAACGTGGTATCGAAGAAAGAGGAGATGGTTATCGGAAATTTAGGGATCCTGATTCATTTAGAAGTGGTTTTGAATGTCGGCCACAAGATGGAGGAAGTCAAGGGAGTATAGGTGTTAGAGGGGAAACTGGGGGACTGAAGAAAGCAGATAGTTTTGAGGGGCATGAAGAAGCTGTGAGAACATTAGTTGCTGCTGTTCAGGAAACACGAAGTCAGCACTTACAACAACAAAGAAAACAATCACAACCAAAATCCAGCAGCAGTTAAGTTTATTACTTTTATTTCCAACAGAAACTCGCGTAACACCATTATTTAATCAGAGGTCTGATTCACTGGTTATGTATGTATACACACGTTTATGTAAATGGGTATCCGGAGCAATTATGTATAAAATGCTTTTGTAAAGAGATGTTTAGTAGGCTATATTATATTGGAACTAAAGCAAATGAAAGTACAAGGCTGTATGAATTAAGTACTTGCAGATTCGGTCTTTCCTTATACCCTTACCTCATTCTTTTCCAAAGATCTTGTTATTACAGTTCTACATATCTATATTTCTCTGATAGATGAGAAATTGGCTTTAATTATTCCTGTGACAAGGGATTTGAGTGAACAGAAATTCACTTTTCTTTATTGTTATAATTTAATTAATCATCCCAAAGAATAATTATAAAGATAAATTTCCATTATTTTTATGTTCTATTATAATTATTAAAGAAATGCACTATTTCTACACTACAGCCTATTTCTTCAGCTAGAATTGAGATTCAGTATATGTAAGAATTTCAGTATTTTATAAAATTACACTGAAAACAATTACTTTTGTAGGTATCATTCCTTTAAGATGCAAATGGATATTTCTTTTAAAACAAGTGCTTTCATATTATTTGGGGAACAGGCCATGACAATCATTGGGATATCCTGTTAAATCTGAAAACAGGCATGTGTTTCAATATTTTTTAAAGTTTCAAAACAGGATTCACCGTATATGCATAATATTATAGTTTCATGTGTTTAATTTTCTTCTGATTATTTTGTACTAGAGTGTCATTGACATAGAAATACTAAAGGTGTTCAAATTTGACCTGGACTTTTATTTTTATAAATTACTACCAATTTATGATCCTCCCTCTTCAATAGACTTGAGTACATGTTTTGATAATGTGAAGAATTGATAATTAAGACCTGAATAGCCATAGTTGTCCCTAGATCTGAAACTTTAAAAGAGCTACAAACTTCTGAGACTTAGTTAAAGTACTCTACATTATAGTAAGTTTTAAAATTCTTGGGAGATAATATAAGCATTTGAGGTTTACCCTCTGTTTTGGGACGTCTATGTGCACAACTATCTTCATATAATTCCTAGAATATTTCAAAAATGAGATTATCCCTTGTCATATCCTGTTAAAAAGTAATAATTCAAAAAAAATACAGAAGCAGATTTCTGTGTTTGACAGTGAGATAGTTCCTGCCAATCTCAATGCTTGGCATTTCACCTGAATTGAAAAAAACTGCTTGTTCTCTTTCATAACAGCATTTCTGCAATGTAGTGGGATATCAAACATAAGCATGCTTACATAATTTGTATAAAAATACATTGATGAAATTGTATTTCTCTCTGCTGTAGAAATTAGACAAAGAATGTCACCAAGCAGCATGATTATGTACATACATATATCTATATTATTAGATTTGCTCCAAGATGTAAGGTTTCAGAAACAAGTATACAATCTTCCAATAAAATTTTGTTGGGAGCATAGATTATTTACTAATTCATTCTGACAAGAAAAATAAAACCTGGTCAAATGTGAATGACCTGCAAACATCATGCTGTTTAGAAATACATTTACTGTTACATGTGAAACACATCTTGTATAATCTTTTTTCTTTGTAATGTTGAAGTGTGTTTGATATACTAAACACTCATTTGTAGAAAAGTAAAGAACAGATAAAACATAGTTATTTAGGTACTCATGCATTGTATTGTATGTAGTGTATTGCATTTCATTATTCTGCATTATTTTGCATTCAATACTGTGATGTATAACATACTGGTAGTTTAGTAATGCCCAAGATACTATTTTAGGTCATATGCAGTCAAGACTCAAATGATTTCGATGTGTTGGAATTGTGCAAACATTGTTTCCCCAAGTAAGCAAAACAAAACAAAAAACAAACAAAAAAACAACATCAATTGCTTCCTTTTGTTTTTCTTGGGCATAATTTATGAAAGAGCTATGGTAATGAAAGAAAATAATTGGAGGAAATGGTGGAAGGGATGTAAAAATATAATTTCTGTACAGGGAGAGAGTGCTTCTTATTAACAATTTGCTATATTTTGAACATGTGTTCAGAAAGATAATATCCTTTTTATTTCCATTGTAGTCCTTTAAAAGCCATATATTACCTGAAATGTTTTTCTTATTAATGTTATCTCAATCCGTAAGTTTTCTGGTGTTGAGAATGGCAAAAATCCTGAATAAGGAATATTTGTTGGACATAATTTTCAATTTTTTAGAAAATAAAATAGTTGTTTATTTATTGACATTGTGCATGTGCATTTGCATAAATATTAAATAGGAAAAGGAAATTCTGAATTTCACTTTTGAGTTACATTAATTGTTTCTTTAAATCCAGTAAAAGGTCAGAGTTAAAATGGTTCATCATGTTCCTCTGAGAAAATGGATTCTAGGAAGAATGTAGTAATAAAACTTCCAATTACAATTCCTTTTCTTTCTCAGATATAATATCTAAAAATACATTTCAATCAATGATTCATCAACTGTTCTACCAAAAAAAAATTAAGTTATTGAACCTGTGTATCTTTAAAAAGCTTCATTTGTGGGTAGTATTCCAAATTGAACTTTCAAAACAAACTAAGTTAATGAACTATATTAAAAGCTTGAATGCTTTTAATATATTTAATTCTCAGTATTATGAAGTAGGTTTTTAAAAGGATTTTTAACTTGTCGTTTTTTAATCAATTAATTTTGTCAAGAATCTTTATACTCAATCCAAATTTGATACAAATATATGTGGATATCTGTGAAGGAAGTCAAGTATTTATGAAAGAGTTTATTCTCTTAGAAGAGAAACAAATCATAAGAGGAATATGCTATTATTACTGACTTATTCTACCACACATCTAATTAAAAAGTTCATGTGGAACTAAAAAAAAAAAGTTAAATTTTACAGAATCTCTCTTCAATTTATTTCATAAAAATTCTTATTGTGCAGGTTCACTTATATGAAATATGAAAGTTGATAAAAATACCTACACTTTATTTTTAATTATTTTGTACACCTAATGAATTTCTTAGCTTTAGTAATTATGTTGTAACTCTTAAAAACAAATTCTGTGAAGAGAAGCCTTTAAGCATATTGAAGAAACAATTAACAAAATCCAAACCAAATAACCACAATTCATTAAGAATTTACTTAATGTTGCTGTAAGTGTTCTGTTTGTTTGGCCATTATCGAAGAGTAACTCAAATACTTTTAAAGCAAGGGAAATCTATTCTATTTTAGTGCCAAAACCTGCTTAGTTCGTATTAAAAAGTATTACTTTCTCTACTGAATTAAAACCATTTTCACTCTGATCCATTTATTGATTCTCAAAATTCATAAAACATTCAAAAAAGTTGTAAGCTTTTTAAAATCATCTAAATCAGAATAAAAATGACCACATCTATCATTAAGTGTTAAAACCCAAATAAATTAGTTTTTAAAATATGATTCATATGTTTCCAACACTCAAAATTCTCACAGCATCAATTTCAAGTGAGACCCTTCATCACAAAATGTCATTCACAAAACTCTCTACTCAAATTTACATAATGAAAGTGATTGTTCTTCTTTTATATTTGAAAATAGCCAACCAAACAGGACAGTCACTGTCTCAACCCATACAAGGCAATGTTGTTTTTTTGAACATTTAAAGATGCACCATGCATTTTGATTTCAAACTAGGAATAGAAAACTTAAGGTTTAACTAGCAAAATAACTTAATCTTATTTTCTTTTAATATTTTTTTACTTCAGATGTTAAGTTTTATCCAGTTACCTGTAGGATCAAACGTCGCCTTCATTCAAGTAAATTAACATTACTTAGCTGTATTTGTTTTGTTATCAATTTCTTTACATTGCAGTTCTTATTTTTCTACATTAATCAGACATACAATTAGTAATACCATACTTTCCCCAACCTATCATTATTATCATTAATTTTAAAGCATTCTACTTAATTAAAACTTTCCTGTGTGAATGCCTTATAATTATATATTTAATGAGCAGAATCCAATTATGGTTGCATCGTTGTCACAAAAATACTGTTAACATTGTGGAAAAGAAATCAAAACCACTGATTAGTCAAATCCTGTACCCTTAATCTACAAGTAGAAAGAAATTGATTTCATATGTAATAGCATATATTATATTTTAGAAATAACTTGTGCACTTTATTTCAGTGACGAGGTATAACTACAAAAGACGTGATGTGCAAAGCTTCTTCACTACTACTGGAAGTTAATCCATTAATGTTAACGCTTCATTCCAAATTCTTAGCTTATGGGGACAATTAGATCTCCTAAATGAGAAAATTAATATTACTACCATTTGATTCTTGTGACATATGTAATGCTGTAAGAAAAAAGGCCTTTATTTTTATATATATCCAAAATATTGTATTTTGTATACCCATGATGTTTGAAAAATATTCAAAACTCTTTCTCTGAATAAGAAATTGATTGTCACTACTTTCCACCGACTTTCTCATTTTCATGAATAATATTTCTGTTATGATTCCTAATAGAGAGGTAATAGATGAATATGGACACCAACTAGTCAAAATTGGATTGGGCTCAGGATGTTTCTACATGTGATGTAGAAAAAATTACCAAAGAGCCTCAGATACATGTAATATTTCTACATCTAATTACTGTGTATGTAAATTAATTAGCCTTTGAAGGTGTATTGATGCATTACTGCACTCTTTTTTTTATGCAGAGATAACTTCATTGCATAGGAAATAATTATATTAATAATACAGAATGGTTACATGACAATTTCTTTTTAAAGAAAAATAACTAGATAATCTGCAATACATGTTTTCCCATTGCAGTTGATTATTGTAATTACTTTACTATTCATTATACTTTTCAAATATTTTCAGTTGAATTTAAACAGATAATAATAAGTGACATTATTAATGAAAGTAATTTACAAATAACATCAAAAAGTTCATCACTTCTCTATAAAACATAACATCACAATTTCTAGTGTTCATAATAAGAATATTTCTACCTCAGCAGAATTTTTCAAAAATATGTGCTGAGGATGTAGATATTTAATGATGTTTAATGAGTTAATGAGAAGTGAATCAATGATTGCAGGATGTACAAATAATTATAAAGAAAATATTAAACCTTTATTGTTGTTTTGTTCTATGTATTGAACTATTTCTGTCACTATCATTATAATTATTATTTTATTGTTGTTATTATCATCATTAGTACCACATACATATTAATGAGAATTTTAATGTGGTATTTTAAACTATTCAATCATAAAATGAAAATACAAATAATTTTACTAACTTTTATAAACTTTTTCTTCCCTGAGTTTTTGTTTTGTTACATTCCAATACATGGACACTAGGTTAAAACATATTTAGTAATGTCAATCTCCCTTATCTGGACATTGTAAGGAAGGGAACAGGTGATTGTATTTTGAAGAACTGTTCATATCCAGACTTTCAGATAAATCTGTGCAAAAATTATAGAAAGATCACATTTTCACAAAGGAACATAGTGAATTTGTTTATTTTGTAATTACTTCTATTATTAATATTTTGTTTATTAATGAATTAATAAAATAAAAGTATGATTTTATATATTCAATATGGTGGAGCTACTATGCGTATACCATAACAACTTGCTGTTAAAAGTTAAGTTAGTTATTTTCTCTGTGGTACTTGATTTAATCTTGTAAAACAAATTATTTTATTTTATTTATTTACTTTTTTCTTTTTTTTACTTTTCTAAATTCATCACTTTTAACCAAAGATTTAATTATTTTAAGAAGTATTCAATTTTTTGTGATTTCCTCAAGCAATGGAAATTTCTCCAAAATCAACCCTGATGTCATTTGTGCATTGGTCATAATGTTCTTTGGATGCTTGGAAGTGAGGTAATTTGTTGAGTCCATACGAAAATGTTTTCTCTCATGAATTTTTTTGAAAAATATGTATTATTTTATTTTTTAATAATCAGAGATTTTGTTTATGGTAATTGTTCTTGAAACATGAAAAATAACCTCTTAAAGTATAGATTTAATAATTATGCTCTGTTGCTGTATTATCCTTATTTACAATTATATTTGTATTTAAAGTATTCTTCCTTTGCGTTTTGTAACATTGAACATGTTTCTTAATACTTTTATAAATATTTAAAATTAGTACAGACACATGAGCTTGAAAAATTACTGTAAGCAATAAAATGGTTTTATAATGCTTGATTTGTAGTTAGGCTTTGACATCTATTAGATCTATTAGGATAGAATAGAGTTATTTGAGATTCTACTGTAAATAAATTGACAATGATTTTAACAGTGTTATCTTAAGAAATGGGCAATATTATAGGAAAATATTATTGACATTCACACAAATACTCTGGGAAGAAACTTTGTAGAAGCAAATTGAAGAAAAAAAAAGGTTTTATTTTAAATAATGAGATTCACACACTAAGTTTATTCTGTCATCTCCCAGAGAAGGGATAGAATAACGTTCTTTGATTTTCAACAAATTCAGCTCTTGAGCCAAGTGCCTGCACTTTTTAGTTCATGTAGTACAAATAGAATTTTGCACGGTTTGTGTATGGTGTGAGGAACAAGTATAAAGTGGTTTCTCTTTAATTTCAGCTACATTCTTGTAGGCATGTTAACAGCTCTTTTTGTGATATTGCTGATGGATTATTCCATTTGTAAATGATGCAGGTGAGAAAACACCACAAATGAAATGAATTGTATCTGATAATGAAAGTTTTCTTAGAATTACACTGAATATGTTAAGCCTAAATGATATTCTGATGAAGAGTGTCGCTCATAACAGTTCAATGTATACTATGATTAAATATTCTTATGAGAAAAATATTATATGCATGTTATTTGGCTACATGTGATTTTGTGCATGATATATATGCACTATATCTTGTGAATTTCCATCAGTGTGCATTACTTAAAAGAAAATTTCATTCTAATTTGTAATGCAGAAATTTTATTACAGCCATTTGATTGCATTTTGTTATTTGATCCACCATAAATTTACAGTTGCAGTTGATTACACCCTGAAAGAAAAAAGCCTCTTCAAGTACTCCGGTAGTGCACACTGATAACTTCTTGCTAGTGGAAGCTGTATGTATTACGATGGTACAATATGATGCTCCAGTTTGCTGCATATATATGTTTAATTGCTCTGACTTATGGCATTGATTGCATTTATTTTATTGTTTCATTTCACCTACCTACTTAATGTTTTTTGTTTTATTTGTTTTTTTTTTTTTTGTTATTGTCTATTACATTATTTTCTTTTATGTGACTATAACATATGTTTAATTTGTTTATGAGCTAACAATGTGATACACTGTGATTCCGCTTTACATAACTTGGTAAAAAGTTTGATAAAGTCTTGTATTTTATGTTTGCGTTACAACTTTCTTACTATATTTAAGATTAAGAGAGTCTGTGTATGTTGTTCTGGTTGTGTGTTTGGTTTTAAATATATAAATCTGTGGGTGGCTAAGCTTTTAGCTAAAATTTTGTGTTAGTTTTCTTATTCAAATTTTAAAACTTCTACAAATGTTTTAAATATTTCATGTAATAAATTAACATCTACCTCAAACATTGCATCAAAAAAATTTAACAGCATAGAATCATATGCAGGTGTAAATCACCAATCTCAGACAACCTTCATTGGGCCTACATATAAACATGATTGTTGTTTTTATAAAAATTTACTTCAACTGTTTCCCTTTAAACCCTAACCGGGACCTGAAATTTTATAAATGAATCCCTGATGAAAAATCTTTCTGTATTTTCTGATTACCATTATGGAAATCATTAACTATTCTCAATTCTTTCTTTAGTTAGAAAGCCTGTTGCAATTTGCAAAATGGAATAGTGTACAAAAACATTAATTGAAAAAGAAAAACGTTATTGTAGGAACAGTTATTATCTTTCAAAATAATAATTTCACCTATCTTCAAATACATTTTAATTGAACAGATTCATTTTTCCAATAATAAAACATTTTGAATGTAAATTGGAAAATCAGTGAATGTAAAGAGTTAAATATACTTTTTGTGCTATTTATCAGTTATCTTCAAGAATGTTTAGAGATCTTCTTTAGGAAAAAATTTTCCACATAAAAGCATATTTAAAAATAAACGTTAAGTATAAGTACTAATTAAATGTTTCAATTTCTTAGATTTTGTTTTGATTTCCTTTCATTTCTTTGTGATTGAATCTTCAAGTGGTTATGTACTGGTGCACTTACCTTGGCAATGTATGATACCAAGTATTTATTTTAATTCCAGTGGGAGATTAGGGGGGAATAGACATGCAGAAACTCATCAGTTTGATGGCCAAAATCACCCAATGAGTCCATGAATATGGTATGGTTACAGGAGTTGAATGTCCCACTACTTTGTGCCCATCATAAGCATATGTCCACCTCTACTGGAGCTGTTATGCTCAGAATATAAATTTTTATTCACTAGAGAAATATTTTTGCACATGCATTTGTGCTCTTAAACATGATATATTCACAGTCACAAATAATTTAATCATAAATATTGTTATCGTGTTTATCTTAAATATCTTATACAATTAATATTATGATAAAATTGAACCTCTAAACAAATTTGGTTTCACTTGCTCAAACTTTAGTGCTAATTCATTCACTAAATTGTTAGATGTTTCAATATTTTGCAGCAATTTATTAATTAAATTAATCAGTCCAAATTAAATTCAATGTTATATTTTTAGTGTCCCTTTGTAAGGGATTTCATAATTTTTTAAGGAAGAACTAGAAATTTGTAATCAAATATTAATTTCCTTTTGAAATACTGCTCTTATCCTAGTTGTCAGAAATCATAGAAAATTATACAAAGGATAGAAAAAATATTTTAAATTTGGAAAAACAAATAATTTCTAAGTTTGCATATTCAAGATGTTATCTAATCTTTGCAAACTTTATACAATCTCTAGTACAAACATCTTTCTGTGTGATTAAAACAAACCACTTTTCAAAACCATTGATTGTTTTCAAATTTTTTCTTTTTGTTTTCACAATATTTGTACATTTTAGAAGAGAAAAATCAAAAGAGAATTACAGAGTTATTTAAATGTTGAAAGATTTTGAAGAAAACTTTCCATCCCTTTTTGCTAAAGAACAACTCATTCTTTTTTAATTTATTTGATAATTTCCAACCATGCTAGTTTTTCTTAAATTATTTTCCATAATAATAGTTTTGATAGAATAAAGGAAATGTAGTATGTGTTGTTTTCTTTTTTTTAAATAATGAAGCATAATATAGGATTTTTAGTATTTTTTGAAAAATGGTAGCAGTTAGTAACTTTCAGTAACATGTAACATATCAGAGAATGAGTTCTAATGATCAGATAGGCAGAGATATGTGCTTTTTTGAAATTGATATTGGTAACCTAGCAATGTTGACAAATGGTAATATCATAAAAGAAAGCAAAATTTGTAAATTTTTTAAAAGATATTTATTTATGACACCCTTCAAATAAAGTCCAATCAATTCAAGAAGTAATGCTTTAATTTAATTCAACAAATTTGAAAACTGAAATCTATAATATTTATAATGTATACACATTTACATTACTTTTTTGCCATAAAATTATTATAACAATAATTGTCAAACATTTTGTAGAGGTGAAGAAATAGTTGTGAAGAGATAAAAAAGCCATAAGAATTATGGCTTTCTCATATCCATTAACTATATTATAAAACGTGGAGATCAGTGATTTCTATGCTGATTCTTATCCACAATTAAGAGATCCAAGTTCTGAATTTTGTGTATACATTCATGTGTTCAATAAGTTGAAGCCTTATGTTTGTTATGTAATCAATAAATTATGTTCTTTTGCATGAAAACTATGAATTTTTTTTAATAAAACATTATTTTTTATTAATATTATATAAATAATTTTATTAATCTATTATTTTAAAATGAAACATTGTGATAAATTTGAGTATTTATTAGTGAAGAGTTCATGTAACAAAGAAGAATTATTGAAGATTTTAGTGGATGACATCAACAAAAATACTTCGTGAAGCTTCTGTCTTGTGAACCTCGTTATGTGCACAACTTTATATTTTACCTTAGTGATGACTTTTATCGCACCATTTTTCCAGGTCATACGTTTTTTACAGAGAGCGATTTGTTTCTCCTCAGTTTACTTTCTCAAATATTTCTTCTCTGAAGTATATTATTAAAGAAATATCAGTGTTATTTCTTAAAAGTTAATTGAGAAGACTGAAATGAAACTACAGTGAAAGTAATAAAGAATTGATTACAGAGATAGCTACAAGAATAGCTTACGATTGTGCAAAATGTGTGGATGTTTTAGAGCATAGAAGCAAACAGGTATGTCCTTGTTTTAATGCAAGTTCCAGTATAATATTTTTTTTGCTATTTCTATTGTGCATTAGCATGATTATTGTCTGCATTGTAAACAGTTGATTTGAAATTTTAAAGATTTTGAAATTAGATGAAAGAGACAATGGCCAAAACCTGGACAAGTGAATTTGTTAATGATATAACTATAATAATAAGTATATTCGCAAGATGACTACTATACAGCACAGTTTGTGGAATACTGATTTTGTGTGTGTGTGTGTCTGCCTAATTGTATTCAGATTGCTTTATGGGACACATTTGTATTAGTTTAATGTTTTACTTTTCTTTGGTAGCCCACATTGATGATCAAAGTAGTCAGGATTATCAAAAGTAATGTCTCAAGTGAAAAGAGGTTGTAAATGATCAATTGTGATCAAGGATTGAATCTTCTAACATTTAATAATTAGTTTGAAAATATTTAGTCTTCCAAGATGTGTCTTTTTAAACATTCTTCAAAATTTGAAATTTTATTCTCATCATCCTTATTGTGGATTGCAGAATCAAATGCCTATTTCTAGTTAAACAATGGACCTTGAAATATATTTATCTTATAGTGTTCCATTTCTTTTTGGATCTTCTTATATCCCTCTAGTCTTTAGAAACTTCTGACCTTCATTCTTTTTGTTTTTGGCATCCGCCTCTCTCCCTTCAAAAATATAAACTTTACAAATTTAACAAAACCCTTGTAATATTGCAATAATATTACAATTTCTTTCATAATATATAAATAAATGATTTAAAAACTATGTGTAAAGGAAGCCTACATTTTTTTTTTTAAATTTTGGTTCACCTAGCCAACAGGTGCCTGGGCAAATCACCCACCTCATTCACTTTACTCAAAAGCCGCTTGTATTTGGATTGTATATTATGGCCATATATTGTAGAAGAGTTCTATAAGATGATTTTGAAATATCTTCCGTTGTATTCGATGAGATTTGTGTTTATCCCTTGCATTTTAGGACTTTCTCTGTTTTTCACTGTAATAAGCACCTGCTCTTTATTGATATTTCTTCTAGAGCTTGTTGTTCCATAGCCAAGAAGCCAAAATCATGTATCTGTGTGATATGCCATTGTCTTTGTTCCATATGATATATGTTAACTTCTTCTTGAATTCCATTCATCCATCTTTGATTCTTATAGTTTCTCTTCGTATTTTACTCTCCATGTTTTACATTCTATGTAGTCTTCCTTTTTTTGTATCTAGATGTTTCTTATAAGTTTTCTTCATGTTCATTATAATTTCATCATCATCATCATCATCATCATGAACAGCAGAATAGTAGGTCTGGTGCCTGTTCCTGTTAAAAGACCGTGAATCTTGTGATTATTCCTCCAGATGTTCTTGAGCAATCGAACTATCTTTTGTTGGCTCTTCCTATATTTCCTCACCCTATGGGTTTATACTTTAAAACTGCTTCAGGAAATCTTTCCGCTTGCATTCTTCGCACATGTGAAAGCCATCTCCTCTGGTTCTCTTTAATGTATTTTTTGCTTTGAGTTATTTTCTGATTTCAGCGTTTCTTTGTCAATCTAAATGTGTAAATTCTTTCAGGTGCTGGAAAAATCTCATTTGTATGGTTTCTAATCTCTGACAGTCTCTTTGCTTTAGGTACTGTATTTCTGATCCCTACATTAACATTGGCTTTGATGTTATGTTGTTTATTCATAGTTTTATCACTGTTATAATTTCATATATTACTTAATTCCAGGATCTTATATGAAGTTTACATTAAAATTAATGAAATATAACTTTTCAGGCCAAAAGAGTACAAATGCATAATATGCCGTCAAATTTTGTACGGCAGTCTTGAATTTTGCGAGAAATTTGACAGAATTTTCACTTGTTAAAAAAAAATATTTTGGCCATTGCTTATAAAAATTTACAACTGTGGCATGAAGTAGTGTGCAAATTTTATTATATTTCTTTACAAGTTATGAATCAGATTTTAGTTTTAGACAACTTTATCAAACAGATGATATTATTGGCATGTTTTATAATTTTTATTTCATTTGCTTGGAAACAAATTTATTGGCAAATTTTATTACTATATCATTATTTAGTATGTTTTTATTATAAGAGTAAGGAAAGTTCATTTCAAAACTGAAACTTCTTGATGTCTTGAAATTATTCTTTTGAAGAAATTGCATTTAGACTAATAAAACTTCTTTATTTGACATTTTATACATATTTGAAAGGGTCGTGAGAGATAGCCTTAAGTCAAAAATTTAAGCATATCATGATGTTCTCTAAGCAACCATTCAGCACAATAGGTTTCAATTTTCTCAACGAATGGCAGGATAAGACCTAACTGTCATATTTAAATTCAGGGTCTTTATTTTATTTCACATCCCATGTCTGGGAGCAATAGCTCTTGTTGCAGTAATTTGACAACAAGAGTATCTTTGTCTCCAGTCAAGACAGCCATGGTTGGCACTTCAGGACAGCGAAGGAGGAGGTGAGAGTTAGGTCATAAGTTGTAGCAACTTTCCTATTTCTGTGTTTTTTCTATTTAAGTTTTCTGAGAGTCAGGTATGCAGCTGAAATGCTGGAATCCTTTCTGGCAAAGCAAGGTGGGCAGGGTGGGCTGGGACATGAGCTAACAAACAAAATGCCTATTTCTGCTATTCTGTCCAACATGCTCTAGATGTTGAAGATGTGTAGGGTAGTTATGAATGATTTATCAATTTATTTACCACAATGGAATTATAACTATTATTTATGAAAGCTAGCTCAGAAAGAAATTAGAAGGATGTCTCGTGAAACATTATTGACAAACTTTTTATTATTTATAATAATAATAATAATAATAATAATAATAATAATAATAATAATAATAATAATAATAATATAGTTATATTAATATAATATGGATTTTATTAATTATTATATTATATTACACATATTTATAGAATAATAATAAGTAGTAAATTAATAATTATTAAAAATAATAAAAATAATAATAAAAATATTGTGGATTCTTAAAATGACAATTTTGGTGATACCTCTTTCATAACACAAGTTCTTACAGGACTGAATGAAACAAGAAAGAATGACTGCCCAAGGACAGAACCCTTCTTCCTTCTAAAATACTTGCATTCCCCCACCCCGATACCTGAGGGCAAACAGCTGCTGGAGGGTCGCTAAAATTGAATGGGATGCCAAAGGTATTTCACATGGTTGCCAAACTGCCATAAGAGCAGGTGCTCCCAGTTAAGGGGTTGCAAGATAAGATAAATATCCTGAATTGAACATATATAATTGAAATAAAAATTAAAGTAAATTATAACCTTTGGAATTTAAAAATTTAATATTAAAATATTTTACATATTTCTGAACTGATATAAAATTTTGTTTAAAAAGTGATTGGGAGATCTTATCCAGGAAGGGCCCTAAGAGCCAGATTTCTATTACTGTAAGCCTAAGGGTAGATATTTGTTGGGGGCTCTTTTTAACTAATCAAACAAATTATTATGAAAAACAATCAGTATCTGTCTGAATGATCACAAATCTTAATAAATTTTTAAAAATTTTTAATTTTTCACTTTTAGTATTTTTCTTTTTCTTCCTCAGGTATATAGGTTGTTATACTTCTGGTCACCCTATCTCTTCCTTGCCCAACCTCGATTTCTTCATTTTAGGTGGTTCTAGTTTTATCTTGAAGAATACATATCCCACCCAAGTTCTTCACAAGTGTTAAAAATTCCTTTTTTTGTTTATAAGGGTCTTGTCTTATAAGTTTATAACCAGCCACTGATCTCAGAAATCACATTTCGGTACTTTGTATTCTTGTGCTATCATTCTCGGTCAATGTCCAGTTCTTTCTTCCATATACACATGTTGGGATACTTAATACTTCTATAGAATTACTTAATCCTTCTACTATAGAATTTAATCAATGTTTCCTTTCTGACTTTCTTTTTCAGGGTTCTCAAGATTGTTCCATTCATACAATTTAATCTTTCAATTTTCTCTTGTACATCTTCACATCTGTATGATATTTTGTATCTCAGGAAGTTAAAACTTAAAATTTGTTCTATAGGTGAATTGTAGAAAACCAATTTAAATCTATACAGTTCCATCCATTCAAAGATGATGACTTTGGTTTTTGTAGAGGATATGCAGAGGTTATATATTTCAGTTATCTTCTGTAATTCAAACAGTGCTTTCTGTAGACTATTTTCGTAATTTAGTGTTATAACTTGGGCATCCGTTAATAGTATAGTCATTAGGCTTTGTACTTGTCCCATGTCATTACTATAAGGTTTTAATCTGGATATCCACAAATTTAATGCTTCATTGAAATATAATTTAAATAATATTGGGACACTCTGCTTCCTTGTCTTACTCCTTGGTTTATTATTTCCCTCTTACTCTCTTGTCACAGAATCATTGTTTATGTTTCTATTGACTGAAATCAGATGAAAAGAGTGTATTTCTATTTACTGTGTCAAAAGCTTTGGGGTAATCTATGAAGAGCATGTATTTCCTTTTATAATTCTCTATCTTCCTCTATGATCTGTTTGATAGTAAAAATGTTAACAGAGCATGATCTACCATTCCTAAATGCATTTTGTTCTTTTAATAACACAATTTCTGCAATATTGCATACTCTGCAATTATTTTTTAATATATTTTGAAAGCAATGTTTAAAAAACTTGTTCCTCTACAATTTCCACAGGATGAACAGTCTCCTTTCTTAAAGACGGCACGTGTTACTGTAATTTATCACTTGGGATATACATGTTTTCTTCCAACATAAATTGAGTAAGTGTCAGAGCTGTTTCTTTAATTTTTCTGAAACACATTTGATCATTTCTCCTTTTAATACCATCTCTTCCATTAGCTTTCCTATTTTTTATTTTTCTTAAGGCGTCTTCTAGTTTCTCATGTTTTATTTCATTGGTTGTTTCCATGGGTTCTTCTTTGATTTCATTTCCAGGTTCTGACCTTAAACGTTCATAATGTGAGAAGAAATGGTCATGTTGTATAACTTGTGTATTCTCTACATCTTTCACTTCTTTATTTAAATGTTTATTACTTCATAACTCTTGGTCTGATGCCCAAGTATATCATGCTTCAGATCAGATATGTATCTGTCCCAGTTCTCTTGCTGAGCCTTCCTTGTAAAATCAATTGCTTCCATTGCTGAACTCACATTATATTTTTCCACTATCCTGACTTACAGGGTATTTTTCATTTATGTCACCTTCACGGTGTAAGTATAATCATTTTATGGAGTCTTCTTGAAGAAAATAGACTTTCCACTGCGTATTGTTTGATGTAATAGTTTCTTTCTTCCTTACTATCTTTTATTGAGTTTTAGTTCACCAGCTAATGCAAAACAATCATTATGTATATCTCACCCTCTTTATGTTCTTTCATTGATGAAGAGTCTTTTTGTTTTCTCATTTGCTAAGAGGTAATCAATCATACTACTCCATCTACATGCTGTCCGTGTGTATGTATGCATTTGTGTGGAAAGCAAGTATTAATTACTTTCAAGTTATTGAAGCAGGCAAAATCATGCATGATTTTTCCATTATATTTTATCACATGAACCTCATTACATTTATGAATAACATCATGCATTTGGTATTTTCCAGTTTTTAGGTCTCTTCCTACTATTAATTAGTCACCTTATTAATTTCAGATATAGTTTTATGAAGTTGGTTATAAAATTCTTCAGTTTTCTGTTTCTTTCTGACTTCTGTGCATAGACACGACTTAATGAAAAGAATCCTTTCTCTACCTTACATCATGCAGTTACAATTTGATTAGAGATCTAATTATAAGACTGTATTCTTTTGGATAATTTCTTATCTAGATTTATAGCTACACCTGATGTTGCATGTTCTACATATGAGACTCTAACTACTGATCATTAAATATTCACCTACATTCATTTTCTTCTTAGTTTCTGAGATCAATAATATATCCATGTTCTTTTCTCATAGCTCATTTCTCATAGGTTACTAATTCTTCTTTTTTGCTATTAAAAGATCTGAAATTTATCCACATATTTTTAGTGTTCCATTAACCCATCTTCTTCACTATTTTCTCAGATGTTTGTAGACATATGATGAGTCTACGATGAGGCTATGGTTGTGGAGGAATTTAGTAAGCGCATCCTGATAGGGCTATTGACTCATATGCAGGTTTGATCAGTGATAGAGTTGCTACTTTAAAGTCTCTGATGAAGCTAGTTTTGTCTTTGGGGAGGAGAGGAAAGCAAACTACCCTTCTGACAATGCCCATCAATGTGAGCAAAAATGAAAAGGCAAAGGAAAAATAAAGAAGATAAGAGATGAAAAAGAAGAATAAAATAATGAAAGTAGAGAAAAGGGAAGATATAGAAATGAATGACACCAAGGGGCCAAGAGAGACCTAACCGGAAAGATAATAGAAAAGTAGTACAAGAAAGTGGAAACAATGCTACTCTAGCTTGGTGAACCTTTAGCATTATCCAGGGGATACCATGAGGAGACAGTTCATCAAAAGCAATCATAAATAACTAATCTGAAAACAAAACTGCTTACTTTCAATATTAACAATTGTGTATTTTATTTGTAAATCATTTATTATCTTGAATATTGCAATTATATAAATTTTTCTATAAAATTATATTAATCATTTAATAAATTTTCTAATCTTACTATTATTAAAACTTTCTTTATTAACAAATAATTTCATAAAATGAAAATTTTAATACAGCAATATTATGAAATTGATAAAATATTTAATGTTTACTAAGATTTTCATTCTTAATAGATAGAATTTAATTTTTGCTAAAAAAATTGAAATTTGAAGTAATTTGAATTTTTCCTCATTTAGTGCATGTGTGGGCAGGGGGGGATACTGAGTTGTAGTCCTGTCAGTCTACCATTTTACTGCTGTGTTTTCAGGCTCTGAGCTTTAAGTATGTGCTTTGTTTGCTTATATATTAAACTACCTCCAATGTCCAACAAACATAAAATTAGTCATCTGCTGTCAGGAATCTTTTTTTCTGCAGCCTTGCTTCTAATGCAGGGAGTTTTAAAGGAAAAAACAATGCTCCATTTTTTGAGTCTCCACGACCCCCGAAACAAGTTTTTCTGTTCAAAAATCTCTGTTTTGAGCTGCAGCTTTACATTCATACATGTTAATAGACTAATCAAAGAACGGAAAAAGCCAACAAAAGAAGGGATACCCTTCAACAAAAAACAAACTATCTTGTTTGCAGTTGACCAAATAAAATTGATAGTCAGGAAATGAACTGCAAACTATAAGTATAACTAAATGAACTGCTAACTTAACTAATTTAAAAATATTTCCAAGATATCAATGCAGTATTGAATTTAAGTTGATTGTATTTTATGAGACGGGAATACAAACATGTTAATTCAAGAAAATAGTAAAAACTTATAGGTAACACGAAAATCTTCATGAAGAAAATCAAAGCATTGGCCTATGAAGGAAAGAGCTAAGATGAATAATGATTGTCATTAAAAGAATAAGTACTATCAACCTTAAATTATTTAGACAACATGGAACCAAATTCTCAAGATCTGCAACACAAAATTTAGATATACAATGGATTAAATAAAGTTATCAAAAGATATGACACAGGAAACCCAATGAAGAATCCACAAGGAATCCACTGAAGTCAATGATGCAGAAACCTAGATCCTTAAACAGAGGGATAACCAAAGATTGTGTGCAGCTGAAACGAAGTTCCTTAGACATTTCTTTGGCTATACTAGATTGGATTGGCAAAGAAACAAAGACATAAGGAAAAGACTCAAGAAAACAAATATAACAGGGGAAGTTAAAAAGAGTGAGAAGAAATGGTTGAAACATATGAAGAGAATGAAGGAAGGCAGATTTCCAAAGCCTGCTGTAAACAAGAGAGGTATAAGAAGATTGAGGAAGAAATGTATTATGCAGGAATACATGGAAGATTAATTAATTTTTGAGTCTGACTTTTCAGTCTGACTGTCTTCTTTTGAGTTGAAAGGAACCAGGAACAGACCTCAGGAAATACACTATTATGATGCTACTGCTGCTGCTGCTCAGCACTGTTGATGATGATGATGAAAATTCACTGTTATGCTGCTCTTTGCTAGATTTTCATTTCATCTCAGACAGTCTAGGTACCTTTGATATGCAACTGAAGGAATCCTATTGAATACTTTTGCAATGTTTTAGAAATACTCAAATAACTTTCTTAGAAGGGACAAAAAAAATGAATTGTCACTGAGAAAGGAGGAAAAGTGAAATCGAAATCTGGTATCTTGCAATTGGGTGGAATACTTTTAAAGAATGTTGTTAATTACTTAATGTTCTAAAAACTGTAGTATTTTGAATTTACAAAAATTAATGGTTTACTTAATATTTTTTTACATAAACATACTTGGATTATCTCAGTAATATTTACAATTTTATTTTCCTGCAGACCGTAGATTTTCAATTTGTAGATTCCAGTCTCATAAAATATTTGTATTCCTTTCTCATAAAATACAATCAACTTAAATTCGATACTGCACTGATATCTTGGAAGTATTTTAAATTAAAATAACAATCAAAAGAAACAGTGACATTTTAGTTTCAAGAATCACTAATTAATTCACTAATTACTCCTGAGAGTTATGTGATTACACGTGAGAGTTTATATGCTATTAAATACAAATTGATCACTTTCCAATCATTTTCAAAGAGTTTACCATTCCCTGGCAAAAAAGGAAAATATGTTGCAGAATCCACTAAATTCAAAACTTGGGTCACTACATTACAAAAATAACCACAAACATTTTAATAAAAGGGTTATAACTTCAAAATCAGGGCCCTATTTTTTTATCTTTTTCATGCTTCTCCAGATACATAGATATTTTTAGATATAGAGATATTTTTTTTCCTTTATCACATTATTCTGGGATTTCAGTGATCAGTGACCATCAGAGCATCTTGTAGAAATTTTAACAAACCAATATTGCAAAGTACAACAGGGAAGAATTTTCTTAACATGTAGTTAACTGATTTTTAATGAGATACATTCACTGTTATTAAAATGTTTCTTAGAGCTAGATTCAGAAAAGGAGCAAGAGTCAGAAAAAAATATATTGCACAAAAATGAGGGTACTAGTTTTCCACACATAATATTCATTAAGATATGAATATTTACAAGATACATTGCAAACAAAATATTATATATTAAAATCTGGGAAAAGGTTATTAATTCTAATAATTTTCCAATCAATGAATGGTCTTTAAAAGTACAAAATATAAACTTAGAATGGTTAACTTATGAACTCCCTGTATTTACTTAATTTGATATTCTATGAAGAAAATAACTTGTGACGAAAACACAAAAAATTAATCGTCTCATCATCATCAACACCAACATTCCTGGTTTAGAAAAGGTGACAGGAAAACACAAACATTTTAATAATTATCAGATATAATACCACATTTATTATTATTTGTTTCATATTTATACCCAGGATATTTGATGAAGTAAACTCCCTCAAGCTTCATTGATTTCCTAACATGTTCTTAAAAATATGTGCAGTTAAAATACTTGAAACTATGGAGCACACAGATGCATACACTACACGCTTATGTTTCTAATTATGAATCTATGGCTATCCTTATTCAATTGGGTATTTACATGAGAGGAGATATTATCTGTATTAACATTATGATAAGGCATAGAAAATAAAAACTCAGCAATTTACTGTAGTTTAGAATGGCATGGGGGAAAAAGAGGGCATTTTTTTTTGTCTTATTCAAAATTCACCTGGACACTATTCTGAAAAAGAAGACTAACCCTACTGAGAGCCAATTATCAGTCTTCACATGTGAAAGTCTTCAAGAGATTAATCTTCCCAAATGGTCCCATATAGTCAATTAAATATTTAAATGCTATGTAAGCAGATTGTTCTTACCTACTGTAAATCATGAAATCAGAGAGATCATGAAGTTTAATTAAAATTGATTAGATTGAAATTAATGAATCAATTAATTAATTTCTATCTAATCAATCAAATCTATTTATTAATTAGATTGAAATTGAAGAGATCATGAAGTTAAATGAAAAAAGCAAAATTACTCATCATGTTGTGAATGTGTTTACCCTCGCAAAACAATTTCCGAGTTCTATAGAGATACGTATAAGTAATGGCTCAGAGGAGAGAATAAAAAGTATTTAGATTTTATGCAAGTAAATGGACAATCTCTGTCCAATTATTGAGCAAAAATCAAAATATTCAAAATTTTATTTTAAAAATATTGTTAAATATTTTTTTGGAATAATGTTCAAAATAAAAAAGCGTATAACTAATGTATCACATAATATGCTTTACGGCTATTTCAGTGTAAACATTACAATAAAATGAAAAAAAGGAGTAAGCATTCAATGATTTCCTTTTACCAAAACATATACATTTTGACACTAATGTTGCAAGTGCTTATGGAATATACAATTGTGTCTGTAATATAAAAATACATCAAGTATTAAAAAATTCTGGAATTTATTATTTTGTGCAAATGTATTTGCATACGCAGATCTCATCATCTTTTCCATTTTCACAATTTTTCATGTCCCCCATTTATTTTTTTCTTTTACTTTTTTGTATATACTATTGTAATTCTTGTTTTTATTGCTGTATTAATTTAATTGTTTTTATTATTATTATTATTATTATTATTATTATTATTATTATTATTATTATTATTATTGTTGTTGTTGTTGTTATTGTTGTTGTTGTTATTTCTTCTATAATTAGTCTACCACTACTACTACCACCACCGCTACTGCTACTCTTAATGATAATAACAAGATTTAAAGTGTTCACAAGAACTGTGGTTTTTGAATGACATGTTAAATACGTTTGTTCAACTGTTATGATATACCAGTTGTTGTGCTTATACTGCAAATACTTCAGATATAGTGGTATCCTGATTTTATTTCCACACCATCACTCTTAACAGCCCAATATCTCTTAAATCATCAGTGTTTAATTTGTAAAAGCTCAAAAGGATTAAGAATTTATAAAATGCCTCTAAGTAATGAATCATTTGGTTCAGAACATTTGGAGGCATTTGTTTTCATTCTTATTCTGTTATTGTTTTTGTTATATAGATTTTATGTGTTCATTATGTAAATAGATATTTAAAAATATTTTCAATTTTTATTGTTAATAGTTTTTAATTTGCTTAAGCATAAATATGGAATGTATTATATTTAGCTTTTAGAGCTGCTATTATAATTAGAAAACACATTTCATTGCCATGATGCATGAATGATTTTCTTTATTTATAAACTTTTATTACCTACATTTTTCATTAGATTTCCCAGCCAAGCCTTTAATTTTAACAATTATTTTTGTCAGTATAATAATAATATAATAAAACAGTCAATATATTCAGTTTTTAAATTATTAAAAATTGAGGAAAGAAACTTGTTCAAACTCTACTGTAATGGATTCTGAAATAATTTATTTTGCAGAACTTCTTTTGCTTTCCACTGATATTTAATTTTTTCTTTGCAATTCTGTAACTTAAAATTCAAGTCTTTATTTAATACACTTGAATAGTGTATCATTATTATAAGTAATACAATAGGATACAGTTTTTTGTTTAATTTACGTATTTTATGCATTTTACATTTAATTTATGTATTTTAGTATTAAGATGTGTATTTTTAAATATTTCTACACATTTTAAAACTCTAAACGATTGCATATGATATTTGTATAGGAATAAAACTTATATGAAAAGGAAACAGTAAAAAACTTCTAATTTTGTAAATTCAACATGATGTGCAATTTTTAATTAATATTTCAGAATACTCTTTTGAAACTACAATCCTAACATTGCTCTACACTCGGAAAGTTTTTAATTTTTTTAACTTATTCAAAATTTCAAAGAAATTGTTGGGTTCATGCAGCTGTGTGTGTACCTGATATGATCAAAATAAAAAAGAGATAGTACTTTAATGCACCAAGGAATTCACTAATGAAGTGGAGAAGATGATTTATTCATTTAACTAACTTGTTGCACGTGTTCAATTTCACTCATATAAAACTTATCTGTATTGAATTTATTTCACTTTAGAATTTCCCCAAATATTTTCTTTCCTTTGAAAAGCATACAGTTTAGTACTTGTAAATCTCTGCTGATATTTCTGTTCACGCTTTTTTAAACCTTATTCATATTTTTCAATATAGTAATGTAACTGAGAGCCAGACAAATACGATTTATACTCTTATGATAATCAAATTAACTTAGAGAACCTAGTGATACCTTCATTATAGAAGAGCTGACATCAGATAATTGTTGAAGAAAACTATGATGTAAATTGAACTGATATCATAACGTGAAAATACCTCTAATTCAAAGTGTTTGAGGCAAAGATGTTTCAATATTTTTTGGAAATTGAAGTTTCCAGAAACAATAGTATATTTTATCTACAGTTATGATTATTATTTTAAGCATCATGATTTAGAAGCTTTTGCCACCCAATTATTCATAATATTAATTACTACAAAAATAATGATGGGTAGAGGTGATTGTACTTTCCAGAAATATCACTTAAAGAAATATGAAACACATAGTATAAAATTGAAAAATACTGCCTGTTTTCCCCAAAATAGATATAGAATTTTCTTGTACAGAATTCTGGAGTGTAATACACATTAACTAGGTAGGTTAATGCATTGACTAACTATTAACTTAGTAGAACTTTTATGTTTTGAATCACCTTGTGCTTTTACTTTGAGGTCTGTATACAAAACTGCATGTTCTCTTACCTTCATTTCTCCTGGCCTTTATTCACAATGGAAGTTGTGATACTATAGTGTAGGAGGACTTTAATGAAAATGATGGTTCACGTGATATGAGAAGAAATAGTCACTGCCAAACCAGTATTGTTTAAGAAATATTTCTGCTATTGTAAGTAAGACATGAAGTAGACTGCACAAGGATTTCTTGAACTATGTGTGTGTATGAATATTACTATTAGGTATTTCCAGAAAAATGTTGTATATAAGAAAGAATATATTATAAATAAAAGGAAATAATTGTGTATTTATACTTTACTTTCTATTGCTTCCAAAATTTGCAATACAAGGGCAGGTTTTGTAAGGCTATAATTCATGTATTTGGTAATACATAGGACAAATATTTAAGGTATTAAGTGTCTATTTTGTGACACTGTAATATGCTTAGTGCCAAATTAGAAAAATGACACCACTAAAATGATAATTTCACATGCATGCATCTCTTAATGAATATCATGAACTTAGTGACTCAGAGTAATTAATTCAAAATTGATGCACTAAAAAGGACACAAGATATTATATTATTGCTGCGATAGAAAATAGTATGTTTATTTTTGTTTTTGATAGTCATTGAATTATATTCTTAAATTATATGTTAATTCATATAATTGGTTAAAATACTTTGTTCAAAATTAATACCCTATTCTTATGATTTTCTTCTGGCACTACTCCATTTACAGATGTTGATACAATTTAAGTCATGCAACTTGTGAATTATTAAGACCATTCTGAATTTTATTTTTAATGACACTTTACAATCTACAGGATGCTTGAGGAAAAAGTGTTCAAGAGCAGAGAAGTAGAAGGGAAGCAGTTTTCATCAATTAACTTTGGGTTTAAGTTTAAGGGGCTTGACTCTAGGCAGTGTCATAAAATGTGTATATCCTCCTGCTAGGTCGGTATTCCAACACATTCTTGAGTCATATAGGTGGCCTGTACTTTAAACTGAGAAGGTTAAACTGGAACTTAAGGTCATGAACATTACAGTAGAAGAACATCACATTTTCAGGGGAGAATGGTGGTGGAAAATTTCTGGATTACTCTGCAGTTTTTAATGGCCTTAACTTAAGATAACCTTCTCCGCCTAAAATAGTAGCCTCTCTTATGACTTCACTCTTCATTGGTATGCTGACCTTCTAGAGGAAAAGATGCATTTTTTGACACAGCCTAGCCTTTCGCCTAATCTTCTAGACCCAGAATTCATTGTTCAAAACTACTTCCTTGACTCCTACCTGGCCTCTGCATTGGTGTACTTTTTCTGAAACATTCTGTATAAATGTATTCTACAACTTTCATTAAGTTCTAATGTTATCATAACAATTGTTAACTTTCTTAAAAGCATTACAAAGTGCTTGGAGAAATGAAATACATAAACTCTGTGCTTCTGTTTTCAAATACATTTCAGTAAAATCATGTGATGGGAAAACAAAGAAATAATGTAAAAATATTTACCCACCCTTCTTAAGAAAAAACATGAAAAAATATTTAACAAAGAAAACTGTTACAATATTGTAAAAATATTTCTACATTACTTACTTTTTATGAATTGGTTGTGAGTCAATCAAGAAGTGAGAAAGAAATACAAGAAAATTACTTAATTTCCTTTTTTCCACTCTAATTCAAAATTAAACTAATGCTCATATTAGTAAAGAACAGATTTGTTTGTAACTCTTCAGTTGAATAGGGTTTCAACTGGAGTCAGGTGTAATTTATTTACTCCTGAATAATATACTAAAAACTAGAACAGGTTAATAATTCATGCAAAAAATTACAATTAAATGAAAATGGAATTTCAATGAAATGAAATTTTTTCTATGGATTGCTTTTTAACTAAATTGTCATGTGTTTAAGTGTCTGTGCCAAAATATGATCTAACATTTTTTCTTCTTTCAAAATGTTGGCAATGAAGACCTTGAATATATAATTATTGCTTCTTAAATATAAGGAAAATGTTTAAAAATAATTGATTAATTAGTGAACTTTTCTAATCAGATTAAATTTTATGTTATATTTTGATGAGGGTTGCATTATAAAGTGACCAAGAATAAAAATTCATAAACAAGATACACAATGCAAAATTGAAAAGGAATTGAAAATCTGTAAATTTTTTAATAGCCAATACAGAAATTAAATTACTCTCTATTCATGAGAAAAAATTATTGTCTCTATTGTACTTATTATAAAAAATTATGGCTTTAAGAAACATCATCACTAAAAATGTATTGAACTCGTAATTGCATTTCATGTTGCCAAATCTTTTTTCACCTTACAGATGAAACAAAAGTAACCTGCTTTTAAAATTGTTGCAAGATTTGTTTATAAAAGGAAAATGTTATTGTAGGAGAAATTTGAAAATAAGATGCTCAAGTTTTTACTATTTAAATAGGAAATGGCTATCTGAATACAACTGAGATATTAATAAAAATTTAATGCCATGATATGTTCATCACTGAGACTTCTTTAAGAGAAAACTGGAAAAGCAAAATAATAGGCACAGACTGGTTGTACAACTATTAGAGTAGGGTTGTGCTGGAATTTAACAATATACCTTGTCTTTGTTTTGATCCTTTGCTAAAATATTTAACTATACATTTTTGCCTTCTGTTCATTGCTTAACAATTATCTTTGAACATTTTTTCTTCTAAAACCTTATTTATATAAACGTAGTATACTAATTTGAAATGTACAAATTAATACCTTACACATTATGATTGATTTTATAACACAAGATTTAATAAGAATCTTGCTTATACCAAAACTACATTATTTTGTTTCATAAAAATATATTATTGCAAAGAATTCAAGTGATAAAATCCATGAATTTAGTGTAAACAGATTAGATGGGTTTTGTCTTATAACCTATCTATTCAAATGTTGTCATCAGAGTATGAAGACTAAAAATAAGAAGTCACATCAATTTAACAAAAAATTGTATATTTTAAAAATAATTTTTGTGTATTGAAAATATTCACTAACATATTTCCTGCTAGATGGGAAGAGGTTTATGAGAAGTTTTCATCAGAGTTCTATTCTTATGATATCTTGACTGGGGGTATTCATAAACATGAAAAAAAACAGAATGAAAAATGTAAAATAATAATTTCAAATTGAAATATAAATAACTAAAACATGCTAGAAATAAAATGGTTTCTACCTGATCTGTACCAGCACAGCAAGAAAAATGAATCATACTGTTAATGAATAGTATCTGAAATTGTAAAATTATAGTAGATATGTATTTACCACACGAGTGGAAAGAACATTAAAATTTGAAATCAAATCCTTTAGACTGCAATTACCACCTCAGTAATGTAAAAAGTAAATAAATTTTGCCTTAAATACTTGCTTCCTGCTTCACATTTTGAACACATAAGAGAAACTAGCAAAAATAACATTTTAGTTGAAAAAAAAGAAGGAAGACTCTAATTTGCAAAGTAAACAAAGGAACAAAATTATCCACTGGTAACAAAAATTGACTTTTTCTAAATGTTGACAGACATTTGTTCTCATGCTAAAAAACTTAATTTGTCTTGAAATAACAGACACAACAAGATAACATTATATGTTCAATGAAAAAAAAACAACGTTAAATGCTCCCTCTATTGACAAAGTAAGTTAATATTTCTTGATGTGTATTTTGGATTAATTAAATTATCTTACAATACTTTGAAAATTGGAGGAAATGAAACATCTTCAATATTTTTGATAATAAATACTAATGCTAGATTTAATAGTAATCCTGTTAAATCAAAAAATACGCCTCTATCATTACTTGTAGCTTCTAATTATTTCTACAGTTTCTTTTTCTTTTATTCATATGAATTATTTTATTACTGTTTTCCTATTTTAACTGGTTTGAAATTTCTATATTTTTATTGCTTTTTCTTGTATCTCTCTTTTTGTCTTCCTCTTTTCATTCTTCCTCTTACTCTTCTTAGTTCCCATACCTCTCACTTTTTTCAATATATTTACTTCCTTCTATTTCTTAAAGATCTTTTCCTTTTCTTTCATTTTATTTGTATCATTTACTTCTTTTCAGTTCCCACTCTCTTGCATTGTTTTTAAAATTTGTTTTCACAATTTGCAAAATAGATATTTATTATATAGTAATTATATCATTATCATTAACAGTATACAATGTTACAGAGAAAAATATAACTTTTTATCTTTACTGCATTTATAAACATTTTTGCAAAATTTTCCTTTTTGAAAAAATTTCAAAACATTTAATCAATAAAGTAAAATATTATTAACTAGTATGCTGAATGGTCATAGTTTGATCCCACATTCATTTATTGAGTAGACAGCATATCTTGGAGGATTGAAATTTTAAGTATGCAAAAGATTTTGTTTTATAGAAAACACATTTATTTTCTCTTAGCTTAAGGTTTATATAGACAAGCTAAACCTCATCTGAGAATATGTTAAAGCAGTGAGAATTCAAATTTACACTGGTTACTAACTTAAGTTCTGATAAGATCTAGATGGAATATTAGTAGCCAAAACCAAATCAAATATACAAAACTAACCAGCTGAGTAATTAAAAATTCAAACTACCAGGACAAATTATCAACTAATTGCATAGTACAAACAGTCACACTTCCTTTTTCTGTTAACTTGCACTCACTGTAATTAATTTATAAATAATCATTCTAATTACATATCTCATACCTCTTGTCTGTTTCTGATCTTTCTTTCAGGTTATTTATATTACCGCTCATCCTCTCCTTGATTTCCATTAAGTTTATTCTTAAATGGTTCATATTTGTGTCTTCTAAAGAGATTATTCCCTAACTTTCTATTTATACTACAGAGCATATCATTAATCTTACAACATAACCTGTGCAGGCATTCAAGGCTATATGCACAGATGGCAAAAGTTAAGGGACTTAGCATCTAGCACTACTTGCCACTATGTCAGTACCTGTCTTTCTTTGAGCCTGTTCATATGTTGGTCACCTATTAATATCTCATTACTGGGGCACATTTTCATTCAGACCAATATATCTTACTTATTGTTATTGCTAGAGAAAATTGTTATTATTTATATTTTTACCTCAGCATTCTCATTCAAATAAAGTGAGTTTTATTGACCATATAAATGCATATTTTTTGCATTTTATGATTATGTTAGCATATTTCTAAACAATCACAATGTATTGACATATTTGTAGCATTTCTCATTTAAAAAGCCACAATTATCACAAAGATGTGTTTAGGCAAAAGTTGTTCAAGAATATTTTTAAAATGCTACAATTAAAAAAAAAAAATGTACTTCTTTCAACAAAGTGTGTTGAGTTTTTGTATCAATGTGAAGTACTGGAGTACAACAGTCTATTGGAGTGCAGCTGTTGTGCAACATTAAAAATTAACTGACACAACTTATGTGTGTCAAGTGTTGAAAATTTCATGGATTTTGTCAGTAATAAAATCATATTTTGAGTTTTATAGGTTATTTTTTATGATTTAACTAATCATAAAGGCACACATAGTTCCTCATTATTAGGTCATAGATATCCACTTCCTAGTTATCATCTATTCTATGCTCACTAGATGTGAAATAAATTGAGTAGAATCCCATTATAAGAGACATCTGGAGAAACTTTTTGTTTCTCATAGGCAGAAACTCTTGTAAGTGGAAAATACTAATAGAAGTTAATTATATCTTTACCTGAGTTATCTTACATTTTTACTGTTTCCCACAGGACGTAGTGTGTCAAGACTTTTTGATACTGAATTAATTTCCTTTTTAGAGCCATCACAATTGGAATTTTCAAAAGCAATTATCTACATATTGAGTTACTGCCTTCCATACAAAGAGAGCTCTGTTCACCAAGTGATGAACATCAATATAACCATGATGATGAAAAGCTCAATACAAAAGTACACAATAATGATAAGCGTTATTTCGTATCAAATACTGCAGTTCTCACTGTTCCTATTTACCTCAACATGATCAGAACATTAGTATGAATGAGATCTTGATGCAGACTGCATGTCTTAGTATCTTCCACAGAACAATAAGCAACGAAAGTAGGAGCAGATTTTCACCTTTCAAACATGAGCTGTGTTATTTGTGGAAGGGCATTTCTGCAGATGGGAATTACTTCCTATGCAGACTTTGACATATGTGTTTGAGTAGGGATGGATTAATATCATAAGCTTGGTCAAACTATGGCATTCCTAGTAATATTGCATATATGTAATCAAAATTAATATTAAAATAAACTGTAACCTTCGCAATTTAAAAGAACATAGGCTAGTATTAAAATATTTTTACATATTTGTGAATATAAATTTTGATTTTATAAATTAACGAGGGACTCTATGTAGTAGAGGTTCTAAGCACATGCTTAGTCTACTTATGTAGTCATCTACATGTTGCTTGAGAGTTAAAGCACACTAAGCTTGCCTTCAGGGATAATTTGTTGATTTCAACTTGTTCAACTCATGGGAAATAAAACTCATTGGGACCCAATATTCTTTTCGCTGTAAAGGGGAAACTTACAAGTGGGTCTCATATATGGGGGAGAAAATGCTCATGATTTATACAATAAATCTTGGAACAACCCATATTGTCTCTTATAAGTGAGTTCTCTAATAATAGAATTTCACTATAGCTTCTTAGCTATCAATTGAAAACATTTATCTCATTCAGCTTATAGTACTTTTGTGAGAGATACTTCAATGGGAGATGGCTGAAGGAAGTGTTCAAATTGCATGTCATAATCCATGCCATCTATCAGCAACCAGATACAATATCTTCCCATTTCATGATGTCGCTTGGGGGTGTGATACCAGTTGCGTGCTCTGGGAGGGTTGTGTATTGGTTCACTGTTATTAATAGGTTATTGAATTAATTTAAAGTAATAACTATTTTCTGTGATAGAGGATATCATATGGAATCTTTTAATATTATCTAAATGAAGAAGTTAAGGATCCTTGCTTAGTTAAATTTAATTAACAGTTTATAAGTAGTACAGAAGATTGATTTCATACTGCAAGAAAGGTTGTCTCTTATAAAAAAAATGTATTGAGCAAGAATAGATTTACTTATACAGATAAAAATAATTTCTTCTTGTTTTACTCATGTTCCTCGCAAAATCATACATAATGAATGTATCAAAGACACCTTTTTTAAACACTAAAATATTCTTTGAATAATGATACAAATCAGAATACTGTGATTTGCAAAGCTTAATTAATTCAGAGTTGATTATATCTGATTATTATGTCCAGAATTGATAATTTGTTATATTCAAAAGTATATAACGGGAATATATTTTTTATTTGTAGAACACAACTTTGTTCAGTTCATTGGTCAAATTTATGAATTATTGTTTGTCTAGAAACTTAAACAGTCTTTATTTAATGTAATAAATCTGTATTACAGTTCACATCGTCATAAAAATGAAATTGAAAATCCTGCCTTTTCCTCTTAGATTTTTATTTATTGAAAAATAATTATTCTCTTATGTACTTACTGTATTTTTATTCACAGATCACAATTTATTTCTTTTTTTTCAGTATTCAACAATATCTTTAAAAACTATTGTTAACAATGAATTAAATATTATCATATATTGGTACTGTTTTATAACTGTTTATGATTTACTTAAGGTTTCTTAACATTGATATATATATATATATATATATATATATATATATATATATATATATACTATATATAGTATATATAATATATTATATATAATATAATTGACAAAATATTATTAGAATAGAAAATATTTTATCAGATATAAATGTAATAAATGATAAATTATTTCTTTAAATTACAAGTAACTTATCATAATATGTGCAAAATATTATAATAAATCCAGGTGTGTGTGTTAGGAATAACTTCTAGTAAAAGTTAAGGGAAGTGTATTCATTTCTTTGAAAAATTTTTATATGCCACAAATTTATACTCTTCATTTATATAGTGTTTAGTTTTTTAAATTAAAGATTCTTCTAATATTTTTTTACATGCTAGCATTTGTTTGATTTTGAGAATCATTCTGAATGTATTATAAAAATTTAATCATTTTCATTACAAGTTTGTGGAGGAAAGGAAATTCTATGGACTTAAAGTGAAAAGTAATGAGGACAGAACCACTTTATTTTAACTTTGGAAATGATTTTGGAACTTATTGTAAACCAATTGAGTGGGTCTAAGAACAGCATAGCAGAACCATATTTCCTCATGAAGTTCTGAAGTGGTTTGACCACTAGTATGTCACCATTTCCTTGCCTTCACTTTAAGCTTATTTGACAACTAGTTATGTGGAATCGATTTAGCTTTGCAGAACTTGTAGGATATGCTTCATGATATTGTGAGTTTTGAATTGATTGTAGTGTTTTTTAAACTTATTTTTGTTTTTTTGTTTTTTAAGGAAAATTCACTGTAGAGTTTTTCATTGACATTTAAAAATTGTTCCTTAGAGTTTAGAAGGAATTTGTTTACGCTTTTTTTTTATAAAATTCTGATGTATTTTGAAATTACTTAATTTTATGTTTATCAAAACAGATAAACAGGAATAAAAATATTTGTTCTTTCATAGCACAAATTTAATGAAATTTAATATCTCTTTATCAAGTTCAGTTTCATTTTCTTTATTTTAGTAAAGGGTCTTTTTATAATTTTTGTGATCATCTTCATGATTATATGCAGATGGAAGATGACTTCTAGTGATGTTACATATTTATTAATATTTGAGTCATTCCTAGCCATTTCTGCAATACAATTAAAATGCGGCAACCTTTTCCTAGAAAGATGTGCTAACAATTAATTGTATATAAAAAATTAATTTGTCTGAGAAATATAGGTTTTGAGAAGGGACCTCATATTTAATAAGAGTACGACTGCAAAAAACATGACTGTTATTTGAAATCTTTGTTTCTGATTTAGTCTATGGATTGAGTGAAGTTTTTCATTCATTATTTGAGGAGCTAATATCATTCTAAAAATGATGTGCTGGCACTTATGGAGAATTCCTTACTTCAGTTTATCCATCAGTGAATCATTGGCTGTATTTATTTTCTTGGGTACAAGAGGAAAAATTTTGACAGTGGCCTGAGAATTTTTTAACTCCAATTCTGATTGCTGTTTAGACCCACTCATTCTGCAATTAAATAATAATTAAAACTTAAGACCATACCAACCCAATAATCCCAAAATTATTAATTATTAATAATTAACCTTTAAAAGATGAATCTCAATACTTATTGAGCCTTAGTTCAGTGACAAACTTCAGGGGTATTTGTGTTACCTTGTTTAAGATTTAACCACCAACAATTGTTTATTATATGAGCATATGGTTATTAACTGGCATAAAGAATGCCTCTTAAGAATTAATTCTACTGTATAATTAAAATATTGTCGAAGAATAATTTCATAACTTTATTTACATAAAGGTATGTAGATAATATTGTGATGTTTAGAGGTCACATGGCTTGATTGGCTCAATCATTCCTTTAATTTATAATAAGTTTAGTTACGAATTTTCATATAATTTGGCGATAGTATACAATTTGTAAATTTAAGAGATCAGAAAAATGGGCCTATCCAGTGTTTGCTGTGAGGTGATATCTAATAATTAAACAGGTGTATGCATGTTTTTATACCAAATATGATTAAACTAAATATGTTGTGGAACATGTTCATCATGTAATATTCCATGGCAAAAATCAGGGTAAGCATATTATGAATTTGTGTTACACCGTTTTCAGTTTCTCATGTATTTTATTTACATTCTAAATTCTCTCTTTCTCTGTAGAAGAATTCCTGAATACCTTTTTTTTTTCATTGAATATTCTCTACAATTTCTGTATTTGTGTATATGTTCATGTGCCTGTTAGCGTGTGAATGAAGGTGCGTAATAAATCATTAATGTAACTTATTTTTATTATAGGTAGTTGAAATGTTTAGGGGTTATACAGAATCTGTCAAACATTGCTATTGTTACTATATCCAATAGTAGTGATAAAAATATAATTTCCATGATCACCAAATGGCTCCTTTGGAAATAAATATAAAACAAAATGCTAAGGTCTGTGATGTATTTGTGCCATGATCATATAGAAATATTATTTAAGTGTCTTTGTATGAGATAATGTTTTATTACCCACCAAGGAAGAACATATATTTCAACTGCTGAAATATAAAAGAAAAGACAAAAAGGAAAAGAAAAGAAATATGTCATGTTTCTCTGACAAAGTTGAAGACAAATCTTCTTGATGTAAAGTGCAGAGTATAGATACATCAAAGAGACAATATCTCGTATAAAGAACATTTAAAATTATTGGTGTTAAAGACTTACCAAAATGTTAGTCTATGGCTATTAATATCAATATTTATATTGAAATATAGTCTATATAGCCTGGTTATTTGTTTATGAAAAACGATCAGTGCAATGAACTGAAAATGAGTTCAGAAGTTATCATGATTGCTCAAATAATTATGTCATCCCATCTATAGATACATTAGATTATTTCGTAGCTTCAAATAGCAGCATATTATCGATGAATCCAATTAATTTGGTATGCATACATATATACGTAAGTACATAATACGTAGGGACATACATGTATGAGTATGTATACATCTGAAAATATGATAAATATAGTTTTATGTGTATTCTTACACAAAATATTGTGTATGTATATACATATTTATATTTATAAAATATACATCATATACATGAACATACGTGCTTATGTACATACATATGTGATGTTCTACATATAAGATAAAACATTCAATACAAATATAGAAAAGTGTATATGAAAGAAAAACGTCACAATTTTAACTTTGAGATTTTGAACATTTATAGTGCAATGTTTTTTGGTAAGGGTTCTCATTGTGTTGTTGTTTATTTTTTTTCTTTCTGTATCCATACCATGATTACTTTTAAGCAGATCTACTAGAGTAAAAGACATTGATGTGTGAAGAATTTTAAAGAAGCATCCAAAATTATTTATTTTTAGAAAATAAATTTTGCTACAACTTTATTAATTACAATGATGTAATCCACGCAATTTATTAATATTTATTAGCAATAAAAATATTATATTTTTGCAATGAAAATTTCACTTAGGAAATTATAAAATCGTATTCAATTAACCATTATACATATACATTGCTACAGAAATTATCAATATATTATAATTTGAATTTTATTGATTTCTTATATTATCTGTTTCATGTTGATATGAGTAATTTGATTGAAATTAATATAAAATAATTTGTTACGTTCAAAAATATATCGTAACCCAAAGGACTCATACCAAAATATTGACATTTAGTCCACAAAATATTTTATAACAGTCCAACTGTGAATAATTTCTTTTTCCATGAATAGTGAATACTATTAAGTATTGATGAAATCATTTTAAGTGAGTTTTCTGTACAATTGATGGAAATGTTTTATAAAACTTTACTTCAATCGTTGAAATTATTAAAGTTAAAAATGTTTTACAGATTTGTTTTGAGAAAGTGACATTTTTATACTCATAAACCCTTTTCTATACTCTATAAATATATTTGCATCTAGTATAGAGGAAATATCCTCTATATGTATAAAATTTTAAGATTACATAAAATATATGCCATTAAATCTCATTGTGCAATATGGCTATTGAAGAGTTTTTCCTTATTGTGAGACTGTTATTATAATGATCACAATATACATCAGTGAAAATATCAAAGGGAATAAATAAAATTTTAACAAATCACATACAATGTATTCTCTGTGTATTAATACAATCCTTTTAATTAAATCTACATCAAGAAATCAGTTAATGAAGTCAACAAGAAATTATATTGGGAATATCTGTCCAGGTTAAAACAAAATTAAAAATGAGGACTTGCCAATACTTGGTAGGATAATGTTAATAAAGGAAATGTTTGCTAAAGGCAGACATTTGATAGGTTACAAGAAATTTATGTTAAGGCACATTTTTCCAATCCATTACATTTTTCAGCACTTTTATTAGATATTTATATTAGATTGCATTTGTTTTTATATGAATAATGGCAACTTTCAAACACTAAAACTGGATTTAAATTTTTACCCAATTCTTTCTAAAGCATACCTAAACACAAAATTCAAATGTGTTTATTAAAAAATATTATCCATCTCTAATAGTAAATTATCTCAAAATAGACACTAAAATATTACAGCTCAAGAAACACATTTTATCTCATCGTTCTATATTAAAATGTTTTATGTGCTACCCATTTATAGCTTTAGCCTAAGAATGGGGTAAATTATCACTAACACTTTTAACGAAATACTGTGAACATTATATTTCCTTTAACCCTATGTTTTCTGAGTGAGAACAAAATGTACCCACACCATAAACTTAAAAAAAAAAAAAAAATGCTATTGATGATTTTAAAATATAATTCTGGCATGTATTTGTCTGTTAAGCTTTCATTAGCAGTTAGATAACAGTGATTTGGGTTTAACATATTTAATATATTAAATACTCCAAATGACTAGAAAACATGATCCAGCAATGCTGTACAGAAGCCATTGGTCCGTATTTTAACCCCATTGTAACTAAAACATTTTTTTAAATGTACAACAAATTATTTAAAATACCCCCCCCCCCCTATATGAAGGATTTGGGGTTTGATGAGACTGTTATCTTCAAAGAAAATTTGCATTAAAAAAATAATAACTAGAAAATCGTGAATATATTTATACTTTTAATTAAAATAAAAATTATGTTTGATATCTGCCATAAGAAACAACGGTATTTATTTTATAGGTATTTATTTTGAAGAAAGAAAAAAAATAGTGGGTCCAAAATACACCATAAGTACAACTTGAAAAATATGTCGCTTAGGAAATGAAGGGTTAGGCTTATAATGAAATCATTCACTGCTTTGTTGTTGGAGTATGATTGTTTTTCTTTCATGTTTTGTTAAGACCTTCATGAACCACGCTGGTTCAAAGGGGTTGCACTTGGACATTAGTTGGTAGTTTTCATGAATGAACAAATAATGAACTCTTCATCTCATTTCTACAGAAACAAATTGAAGATTAACAGAGGTTTTTCTGTAGTAACACCCCTGAAGAAATTGAATTTTATACCTCAGATGCGCAGTGGCGAATTGATAACTTTGCAACTTATGCCAGTTGTAGCATGTTTACACAATAATGGATATTATGTTTCACTTTTATAATTACTTTTTCAAGCCACAATTTCATGGCATTGACTGCAAAGCATATTCGAGAGAATGATCCGCGCGACTGCAGGCCCGATGGTTAAAAGTAAATGGATCAGGGGTGTCCAATTTGCAAGGCCTCAAGCGCCACAACTAAAACTAATATTTTCATTACTCGGGCGATCCACACCTGCCTTTCCCGTAGTGTCTGCGTATTGATACCGGCACTTTGCCTGGCTGCAAAGTAGCGGGATCGGGCGGGGAGGAATGGAACCATAAGTGACAGCAGGCCATACTATGCATAACGCAGTGAAACACATTGGGGTGTTTTTGAATTTCTGAATTCACTAGAACAAGAATCTTAAATCTAAACTTGAACCTATTTTACATTGGGGGGAGGGGGATGTTGACTCCGACAGGGCGTGCGTTCGGCACGCTATGTTCTCGCTTGATATGAATGCACGGGGCTTTAACATTTGGCTAAAAACCTATCGCGGGCCACCAGTTGGATGACCCTGAAATAGATGATAAACCGCTGGCTGCAAGAGACGGGAGATTTATTTTCGTGATATTAGTGAACATCTCATAGACCTGGGAGGGGATCAGGGTCTTCAGAGTACATAAATCAGGCATGTTAAGGTCACAGGCAAGGTAACAAGCTTACTAGACCTCGCGGGCACTGCGTCCAAGAAATAAATGCGAGATTTGAAAGTAAGGTTGTACAAATGCTTCGGAATGGCGGTACGTCACTGGACACCCGGCCTATGACAGTCTTTTGGAGAAGTTGTTTCCACAGTTATTGTCACAAACTTGCTATATTAATTCCTCTTTCCTATTTAAAGCAAAGAAATGATACATTAAATTGAAATAATAGGTACATCAGTTCGATTTCAAATTCTCAATCGAGAGAAAAATTAAAAAGACATTGAATAAAAAATATCTTCCTTTTGTGTGTTCTTCGTGTATTGTGGCCAAGTGCCTGTACTGTCTCTTGAAGGATGTACAGAGAATCTTTTACACTCAGCTGGCATTTATCTAAAGCTGCTATTAGTTTAGGAGTAATGACATTTTTGGTGCCATGCCTTGCAGCATTCTGTATTAATATACTTTCGAAAGTCTCTCCTAAAAATTCACCAACGTTGATTTCATCTGAACTTGGATGTTCGTTATCTGAATTTTCAGATGATGAAGGAGGTACAGCAGAAGACGTAGACGCTTCACACTGTTATTTCTCTTTCCTTTTTTTCTTCTTCTAAAGTTTTGCCTAGCCCTTTCTTCTTTATACGCGAAATTCTGGTATATTCCTGCAAGATAGCTTTTACGTCCTGGCTCTCCCTGCCAAATAAAAACATCCTGTCTTCTTCTATCGTAATCATTTGTAAAGCATTCCGATGTATAGTATCAAATATATTGTTCAAATTATTTCTTACGATGCTTAAAAATATCTTCACATTTGTTTGCGTATTTTTGTTTTGTAGTTTTCTTGTAGTTTCTTAGTTTGATTTGTAGTTTTCTTCACTCCGAATAGTACAAGTTAATAAGTTTTGCGACCAATGCTGATTAGCTCGTCGGAATTCTTGCTTCCTCCGAAAATCATACACTCACGAACCACAAGTTTAGCGCTTGCACAAACTATTAATTTTACTACCCATATGTTATAAAATAAAACTTCAATCACTTGTTTATTTGATGGGAAATTGTGTTAAATATGGTTAATTTGATGGTAAATTAGACAATGAGTTAGATTAGTCTCCTGCAAACACTTGTGACACGATCGATTAAAATGCATGCAATGTTATGCTCGAGCCTGACTCAACGGTTTGGTCTGGACCTGCCCGTCATGCGAGTTCGCGCTCAAATCGGCACGGGTTAGAATTCACCAATCTCAAGAAAATTTTGTACAGGCATGTTTTAAGGTCATTCGAACAAAATTTGAGGGTGAGCGCTCAAAAGTTTCAAAGTCGGAAAATAGGGACACCCTAACGTCCACCCCTTTCTGGATTGGGAAATAAGTGCGGAATCAGGGTAAGTTGTCCGTGCCCGTAGGAGCGCCGGACTCCCCAGGCGGGCAAGTAGCTCGTACGGGGGCGGTTTCATAGATGATCCTCAGGTTGTTTCCGCGCACGCGTCGCGTCGTGAAACGCGGGCCGATAAGATGGCATAGAGCTAGTGCCAGCGCTAGGCACAGGCAAACCGGCGACCTCCTGGGGCCCCGCAAGTCAAGGGGCCCGATGATGGGACTGGAAAAAAGAAAAAAAATAGAACTCGAAAAATCGTTATCATAATTTTATACCGTAAATAGTTAATTATAGACATTACTTACAAGGAAGGTCTGCATGAAATGAAAAATGTCAGACATTCCTAAACATTTTACAATACAATGTCATTGAAAGATTTTTAAGCCTTCGAATTTTCTCTTCTTAACATCCAAGATATTTTAACACACTTTTTGGTTATAAATTGTGAGGGGCTTCTTGGCTGCTCTCCCATTTAAGCGTGGGTGCTTTCACGGTTACGCAGAGAACAGACCTGTAATGCCTCACGACTGACTGGGTCTGTTTATAAGGACAACTTAGTCTCCTCCAGTGAGCTCTAGTATAACTATAATGTTAGTATGTAGTCTAGTATAAATATAATAACTGTAATGTGTAACTATAATGTTGATATCAGTGGTCACCTCATCATATTTTTTGTAAACTTCCAACTTTTGAAGCCACAAGCCACCACCGGCGTACTAAAATTGGACCAGAACAATTGAATCAGTGAAAACCAAAGCGTTCGATGTGCAGGAGCTTCAAATCTCGAAGAGCAAGCAAAGAGGTTCCGGATATCGATCATTTTTTCTTAACATTATTAGTTAAAGAACACTCTATAGTCGTCGCGAAGTTCTCAGACAACGAACTTTTATGCATAGAAAGTTCAATTTATATTTTAAGAACAGTTTCCCACCGTTAACATAAAACCCGGCGAAATGTGGCATCGATCGCCTTTGCTTGCACCTGTTTAATGAACATCAATACTTTAATAAAACAATATCAGAAATATCGTTTTTTACGTTAAAATTAAGAATATTTGAATAGAAATTGTATGAATGACTGGACTATGCGCACATTCGTGCAGTTAGTAATTAACATTCAATGTATTCATTCTGGTATTTTATTAACATTCGTATACTCGTCAACAGCAACACTAGGAACAACAGCAACAACACTTTTCTACTCTCACCCTCTTATCCTTGCACCGACTGGAAGGAGACTGCAGGCGCATTGCAGCCAGCGTTGATCATTTTATGTAGCTAAAGCTACATTTTATGTAGCACGTTTCGAATCATCGGCGAAGCTTAGAGGATGGGCAGGCAAAAAAGGAATGAGAATTTCACCGACAGCTTTGTTTGTAGCTACGACAGCAAAGCTCTCCGGCAGGAATGAAAGAGCGGGAAACTTTAAACGAATTGAATTTCAAAGAACAAAATGCAAATGGAGAAATAATATTAACGCTATATCCGGTAAAAATAACATGTGGATTAATTTCAGATTCAATGGAAGGTATCATAGCGGCGGTTGTACAAACGTGCAACCAATCCATATCCTTAAAATATCAACAACAACAAAAAAATAACATATCCTTAGGACCATCATTCACTTTGCTTTAGATAAAAGCAATTGGAACATTGTTTTACATTTGTTTGGAAATACAATGAATATTTCTTTTTATAAAAGGAGAATAACAATTAAATAATTAAAATTCTGGCAATACAAATTCTCTTGAAAATTTTTCATTGTCTGGACATCACAGTTGGAGCGTCACGGCAGTGTATTGTAACGTATTAGCCAGCTTGCCTCATGGCATCTATTTGGGGACGCTTGGCAGAGGATTAGCCTCGCCACAGGAAGAAGGGTTTTTCCGTAAAGGGAAGAACGCGGAAACGGGAGACAAGGCTTTGGGAGTCTTCCGGCTTTTAGAAACTTTTCACTGTTATAACAAGCGAGGGGGTGGCGTGACGTAGTAGGTCACGTGGGCCTCGCCTATATAACAGAGTGTACAGAGCCAGTGGGGGGTTCTGGAGACAGTGGGAGAACCTCGTGCACGTGCACAAAACTTGGCGCCACGACGGTGCATATGCGAGCCAGGCTCGCGAGGCTCGAGTCACTAGTTGACGAAGCCTGCGGACTTTATGTCCTTGGGTGACTGCGGTCACGAGGGAGCGATGCTGTGTGTGTGCTCCGAGGTGAAGAGTGGTTGAGTGCCACGATTCACGCCGATTCTCAATCGGATAAGATCGCTCCTGCGATCGAGGCAAACCAGCCGTTGGTGCGCCAGAACGGACTTTGTGTCCCAGCGTGACATCCGGTCACGGAAGCTAGGCTTTGTGCGCGCTTCAAAAGTAGGAGTGGCGAATGCCACAATCCAAACCATCTTCAATCGGGTTTGGATCGCTCCCGCGATCAGGGGATAGTAGCTCTATCAGAGCTAGGGTGTAAGTAGATTATTAAGTGTATATATTTGTTTTGTTTTATTTGTTAATAAATATATTTGTTATATGAAAGCTCTGTGTCTGTGGTCGCTGTGAGTATCCATGACGTCACAGTATTTTAAATGTATTTTTCGTAAAAAAGGACCTTAAAACTATATGCGACCTATGGGAAATAAGTGGAGGAATAATCTGCGCACATTTTCTTGAGCTCCAGAATCTCTTACCCATATCACAGAGAGCAGATTCCTTTACGTAAGACACAATAAGGGATAATAAGTCCAATGTCTGTAGCTCGTTTGCCTTTGCAAATATCTATTATTATGTCGGAGATAATATGTTCTTGCCAAATCAATTCTTACCAAAAAACGTTCGTTGCTACCTGCATTCATAAATCATCTTTATGTACAGTAGTATTATTTTAGCGTGGCCGCTGAAGGTGGAGGGCTCAGATCGGCCGGAGGAGTCCATCCCTCAAACTTATCGGTTTAGGGAGGAGCGCGTTCCTTCCCAACCCGTGTTCACAGCGCTACTCCAGTTAGGTAAACATTGACCCTGATTTCTCGTTTCCGCGAGGTGCAAGCTTCTGTTGCGTTTCCTACTAGAGTGAAGCATTTGTACGAGATTCATGAAGTTTAGTTTAAATTATTATTGTTCTGCTTGTGAATATTGCAATGCGTCCGGTTCAGAGCAAGTTGCATAAGAAAGCCTATCACAGTCGCGTGAAATTGTTGCAAAAGTATACTATAAATTTATGAGAGAAGCAAAAGAAAGTGTTAAAGATGTGAAAGAAGTTCTTGGCTGCTACTACGGGTGTTTCGAAAATATCTATTGGCAGCATAAATAAGAAAATGAATTCTATTGAATCGGGAGAATCGTGTTCATTTTCAACTTCTAATAAGGGAAGGAAGAAGAAGAACGTGGAATCGGCTCTCGACGGTTTCAATGTGAGAGTGATTCGCCGCACAATGATTTAATGCACCATACTAAAACAAATTAAATTCCACGTACGTTCACTAGCACGTGCGGTGCGGTAGGCTAATGTTTTTGATGTAGGCGGACGCGAGCGAGCGCTGCCACCTGGCTGCCTCCCCACCACTTTTTAGCTTCCCCCTCTGCTCTCGAATTCCAGCGGCCACTCTAGAAAAATGTAGCTGTAGGGGAGTACCCTAATCTGCGGCGATTTCCAAATTTTCCAATAGTTGAATTCTTGTTAGGTGGCGCATTTTGTTGCTAGCTGCAGTAACGCAGTAACTTCTAACTACGAGCTCTTTAAACTACTTTTGTGAGTGTGGAGGTCTTATTACGAAAGCGTGAATAGTGAGAGGTGTGCCTCTGAACTTACACGAAGAAAAAAATATTTTACACTCATTTGAAGAATATTGTGAAGGCAAGGTAAGACCCCTACTTAAAAGTAGATGCATAATACGTGAAGTGGTCCACTGTGAAGTTAACGCTGAAAGCAAACTAAGTCAGGTTTCGAAACTTCGACTAAGGAGAGGTTGCTCCGATAATTGGTACAAACTTTTACTTCTTGATATTTTGGGTTTGCTTCTAAGTATTTGTTAAACGTCTGAATGATGATGATTTTGAAGTTTCCTCCTCACATAATATTGAATTATGATGAGATTGGCATTACAGTTTACAGGGCAGAAGTATCAAGGCCATAAGCTTGAGAGTGTTTGCCGAAAATCTCTTCTGCAGAGCGGGGTGCTCTCATATCAATTGTCACATACATGAGTCCGACTGGTCGTTTCATTCCGCGGTTATAATCTTTCCTCGGAAAAAGAGACATGAAAGCCAACAAAATGGAACTCCATAAGGATCTGTTGTTAAATGCCACCAATCTAGCTTGATGCAGCTTTGTCTTTTCATTGAGTGGTTTGAACATATAAAAATTGTGAAATCTACAATAGAAGAGTGGTTTGAACATACAAATTTTGTAAAACCTACACCAGAAGATCCAGTGCTGCAACTGCGGAGGGGGGGGGGCACTACGCTTGCAACAACGGTGTGCGTCTCAGCTTGGACACGAGCCGCGACCAACCGCAAGCACTTGCGCTTTTCTGGACCCTGTCCAATTGCAGAACCTGTCCTCTTAGTTTTTCTTGGTCCCAAACACATTCCTTCCACATGGAGGAGGGGTAATGTTTACATTCTCATTCCGCTATGGCGTTTGACGTCCCGGGGAAAAATGCTTCGGGACGCGGGACATTTCTCTCAATTAAAGGACTGTCCCTCTGCATTGAAGACCCTCGATGTTTGGCATGTAAATGTATTTCGATGCATCAGCAGTGGCCAAACGAAACAGGCCTACGGCACTAGATGCTCCCCTCTCCCCTCCACTACGTAAACACAATTAATTGCTTCTTGCAACGTGTAGCTGTTAATTTTCATTATAGGTAAATGGTAAATTTTATATTTATATTGAATGAAAAAATGGGGGGGGGCAATAAAGTGAAAGTTGACCCCTAGAAAGGGGCAAGTTGTCCCTTTCTAGGGGCCCCTGCGAATCACTGAATGATCTATTGCTAGTGCGTCGACGCAACCTCACCGACCTATTTCCACATTTCACGTCGTACAGTTCTCGCAATGCACTTCTCGGTGTAGTCGATTACTGGCCATAGGAAAGCATAGTTTTTACTGCCTATTCTCCGCAATTCACAAGTGACCAAGCACAGAGACCAAGGACAGGATCCAGCCGATCATTTTGGAGGGGGGCATAATAGATTTTTGTTAAATAATAATCATATTTGTTATTATGTTGAATTTTTTGGAGTGTATATTTGATATTATACAATATATTTTTTAATTAATTTCCAAATTGTGACATAAATAAATGTTTAAGCAAATATTGGCAAATAAAAAGGTAACAAACGTTTTTCTCTAGCCCTTTTTTCGAGGGGGGCATAACCCCCATGCCCACGTTACGAACGCCCGCGAAATTATTGACCTTCGTTGATAGTGCAATTCTCTTCTATTTTTATTTGCACCAGGAATTTAAACTCTGATCGTCGTGTAAAATATTCGAATAGGTTTTTGAAAATTCACGTTGGAAAGAAATAGAATTATGAGGCAATTACATAGTGATTACGATATGTCCCACCACTGAATCAAATGCCCATGCCTAGGCTTGGACTCGAACACGCAGACCCCACAGGTCGCTGCTGCTGCCGGCACAACCACTTTCGCTACGGGACCCAGTGCAAGTAAAAGTACTTTATATAGCCAGAATAATAAACCCCAAATGGTAATTAAGTTTCTTAGTGAACGCGTCATACTGTTGGAGTACAGTGGATTACCAAAATACTATCATAATTATTGAGGAATATCGTCACGAGTGATTACAATTTTTATTCCGTTTATTCCGTTTTATTCCGTATACGAACGTGGTTTATTGTAGCCTTCACGTTCGCATTTCTTATACTACTACTTCCACTGTCACCTACAGGTAACATCCTCAAAAAACGAAATAATTTTATACCAAGATATTGGGCTATATAACCTACTATACGTGTGTTTTTATTGAACTCATATTGAGAATTCTGTTAATTTTGCGTATTATACACTTTTTTGTTGCCTATTTAATTATATGCCCGCAGCTTAGATTGAAGTTTCATTATTTGAGGGGTAGCACTTCACTACATTCGTGCGTAGTTTATAAATTTGAAGTTAGTTGCACATAGGAATACCGTAGTTAGCATTTAAATGTTGAGTGGCATTATCGCTAAGAATTCTTGGTAAATAAGAGAATTCTTCTTGGAGGTGAGGTAGAACGTATTTTGAATGGATTTCGGGGGTTGTGAAATAATTTGTGCTCTTCATTAATTTTTTACTTAAACTTACTTATTACTTAGGTGTATTAAATGCATACCAGTCGCGTAGTGTCAGATACGCATCCCTATGAAATATATTAATCAAAGAGCCCTAAATATTGTATTGATTATCTTACAAAAAGCGACACACGTTGTCCCTCTCCCTTCTCCCTCCTGCTCCAGTGATTTCGGCGTTTTAAGCTGTCGCAAAACGGTCAGAAGCGAGGATGGGCACGTTACACGTTTGATCAGGCTGGCGCAGCACGCTTGGGTGTCAGGACGTTTCGCTTTCGTTTCCCTGCTTGATCAGTGGTGGACCTCCGGAGCGAGACAATTTTGGGCCGGGGCAATGCTGAAACGTATCCCCTCCCCAGAAAAAATCTCTTATTAATCTCCATACAATAAATAATTTCTATAATTAACTATTCATGTTTAAAAAAGAATTAAAAGTTTTATGAAATATCAGACTACTGTACCACGACTTATAAAATTACAATAACGATTTTCTCGAGACCTATCTTTTTTCAATTTTTTACATTTTTCCATGAGTCGCATTATCGGGCCCCTTGACTCGCGGAGCCCCGGGCGATCGCCCTGTGTGCCCGTGCCTAGCGCCGGCACTGAATGGGGGCCTAAAATGCTGTCATCTTGAAGTGAGAACGAAAGTACAAGACTTAAATTAATAACAAAAGTAAAGAATTCGCTTTTAATAGCTATTAAGTCAATACGCCTACATTTTTACCTCTGGATCTTTTTAATGCCAATGTTAAACTATACATTGTATCAAAACCTCTTTTGCTTGACGTTTGATGACGCCGATAGTGATATTCTAGCAACACGCAATAGCATAAGCTTTTCCAGTGACGTATTCTACCCTTGTTACCATCAACTCGAAATGATCAAATGAAGGGGATAAAGTGACGTACCAGCTGACCGCATTTATGACACCAAGAATCAAAATGTCACCTTAATAAAAGTATCCAAGCTATATAGGTATCGCGTACTATATTCTCGTTTCACAAATATAGGACTGAAATCTAGTATTCGCTTTAAATTGACCATGGAAGATCACACATAGTCTCTATACCTCCCCCGTGGGATACCGCCATGTAGTAGAACTGTCCGTAGGAGCGGGGAGGCTTGCGCACTCCTACGAAATCAGGGGCTATGCCGGCGGTAGCGTAGCTACTAGGTCTCTCTCGCCGCATTGGCTCTGGTGGAGGAGTCAGACGAAGGCATCCCTCAACGACCTATCAGGCCATTGAGACCATTCAGGCCTATTCCCATTGCTTTTCCTTTCCCACCTGTTCTTTAATTTATTCCTCCCTTATCTTAGCGCAAAGGTGGGCAGGAGGGAAACAAGCCTGTTTAGGGAAGGTAACCCCGAAGAAGAAATAAGAAATCTCCGGTCCTTGGGTCCTTGAGGTTAGGGGTTGGGGAGTAGGGCCAACAATTCTACCCCTGTCAAAAAAGGCTGCATTGCTAATTATGATTGGGATTGTAACTAACTGGGTTGTAAAAATGATTGCTAAATGAAAAAATATAACCGGAATGTCCAGAAAAAACAGTGCAAACAGAAGCGATTTATGAATATAGGAACAAGGAACATAAGAGGTCTTAATCTGAAAATTGTAGACGTTTTCGAAAAACCAAGAAAATGGGATGTAGAAATTGCTGTCAAGTCAGAAATAAAAAAGGGCCAAGGAATAGGAAGATAAAGCTACATTAATATATTTAGTGGAGTAAACAAAAAAATAGATCAAAGAGAGGAGTTTCCATCGCTATAACAAAGAGATATAAAAATAGTATTGTAACGCGTCTCGGTGGTGAATTAAAACCCCCACACAGGTACTATTTTAACAAAAACGTTTATTTGTTTCTTAATGATACACTAAAAATATTTGATTTTTTTACAGACATATTACACAGTCCTTGTGTTCTTCATTTGATTATTTTCCTTACACACGACTCCGTTCTCTTGAATATTTATTTACACTGTTCACCTCTACGCTATCGCATAGTCCGATGCACTGTCCACGGTCCACTGTGCTGACCACAATTCACTGCGCAGACCACAATTCACTGTGCAGATCACAATTCCCTGCGCAGACCACAATTCCCTTCGTAGACCACAATTCACAGCGCAGACCAGGGTCCAGTGCAGTGCTGTTTACCGCGATGCACACTTCACAGCTCAGCTTCCACTGCAGACAGACTACTGCATACTCGCACTGACGGACTGACTGCTTACTACTTTTACTACTTACTGACTTCCGACTGACTGCCACAACTTGACTACTACTTACTGGCTTCCGACTGACTAACTCGCGGCCGCCGGCAGCGGCATATTTATACCTGGCCAGTGCCCGTCTCGACACAGCCGGCACTTGCTCCACATTTCTACGCGACTCGCGAGCAGTCCAGAACCGTCCAGTTCGGGGGGTGCCGGCAGATGACGAAATCCGCGCAGCGAATTCCGGCAGATAATGTAATATTCGTTACAGTATTAAGCGCTAGACACATCTCAATGAGAATAAAAAGAATAGAGATGTTTTTATACGAATGTATACTCCTAATGACCAAGCAACTGAAACGGAGATTGTAATTTTTAATCAATTTACGAGTGCCTCAGGTAGAATCGCTAACATGAAAGATATATTATTACTTGGGGACTTTAATGGGAACCTCAAATCTTACACCGATTAGAGGAACTATAAAAACAGTAATATATTATGTATTTGGCACACATATCAACGAAGCCAAGATGGGTAGTGGCAGCGACTGAGTACTTAGTGGCAGCGGCGGATTTTTAATGACATTCAATGGCTTCTCTGATCGGTTGTCTCCGTGGTTTCTACGATCAACACCAGGTGAATGCCGGAGCAGTACCCTAACAAACGGGCCGCGCGCGATCTCACCTTCCTCTATCTTGTCCTATCATCACCCCTTACACACACACACTTACACTAACACGCACTACGCTACCACACATGCCGGGAGACCCATCGGGTGCTAAGAGCTTCTCCCGGCTGGGACGGTGCCCCGCTGGTGGGAGATACCTGGTTGGGGAAGCTAGCCGACAGGAAGCTAAGCTCGCTGCTGGTCGACGGTAGACCGGCGCCATATCTCGCCGTACAACCGGGGAAAGATCACCGCCACCTCCCGAGCAAAAACATGCATTACACTCACGGGACTAATGACCCTGGTAATGCCCGGAGTTACTAAACAATCAATGAATCAAATGGAGTTCTGCTGTTGCAGAAGGGTGATCTCTTAATTTTTCGGTAAGACGGATTGTAGGAATTTCCAAGGGTCTCTGATGAGCGGCAAGAAACATGAGAGTCCACGCGACAGACTTATTATGGAAACAAACTCTGGGGCCTAATTAGGCGTGTCTGCCAAACGTGATAATGAAGAGGAGCAGATTATCGAATACAGAAGCTCTGCATCAGAGAAGAAAATATACATAAAAGCTCAGCAGTGATATCTCGTTCAAATGACTTGAGAAAGGGAGAAATAGCATCTTATTTTTAAATTCCGGTTGATACCGGGAACTAAATAAAACTTAATGCGCTCGAAAACCTAAAAAATACATTGAAATACAAAATATGAGGTGCCATGGTCAACAAACGATCTCAATAATATTCCCATTTCATTGTTAGGTGAACCCGATGTATAATATTAAAATTGCCAACAAGGGCACTAAGGTGGCACCTAGTGGGAGTCAAGGAGAACACACAACGGCGGCGAACCGCCGAGATGGAAGCAACTGCCCGAAACAAATGTCGGCGAAGAATGAGATCGCGAGGAGAAAGGCCTCAAAGGGAAATGGGTCTGGCCCTGAGTTCCGGTCCCTGTTTAAACCGGGGTCCTGGTGACATCAAAACAGCAGCATATTGAGTCATTTTCCTTGCTTCAGCTGCGGGACAGAGCAGTCGCTCCGTTATCAGCAGCTACTATCGTGCCGCGCCGGGTACAACCAGAAAGAACCAGACCAGCTTCGGCCGGACCTCTATTTGTGCAGTGTTTCGTCCGTCCAGTGAAGTGTAAATTGCATCTAAACTATTCAAAGTACTACATAAAGTGTGCTCCGAAATTATTGTAAACTAGTGATTGCAATGCGTCCATACACCGTTCGTTACTCTCATACATGAGCAACGAAAACAAGGCCATCACACGGGAGTTAATCAGTGTGGCCCTAACCACATTAAACGGTGAAGCACCACCATCGCCAGCCATCAATAAGAAATCCTATACATTGGGTAATTCCAGCAATTTCCAAATGGGTGCGAATCACACGCCCTCCATGTCACCGATGGACACTAGCTCCTCGGCTCCATCATCAGGCATCCCACCAACCGTCGTCCAAGCGGCTGCCTGCACTCTATCCGGTAAAAGATCGATTGAGACCTGCGAAAAAAGTGACAGCAAACGCGCGGCAACGCAAGGTAACACCCGCCATGATAGTAACTCAAACCTTCAGAAACAGTACAACGAAACATTTCCAATAGATTTAGCTTTCTCAAAGAGCAATTGCTTGAAGAACCACCCAAATCAAAGAAAATTCCACCAATTTTTGTTACCGCCACAAGCAATCAAGCTGAACTTATTTGTGAAATTAAAAATAAAATGTCTAATAACTTTGCAACAGAATTCAAGACCAACAAAACTAAAATTCTATTCCGGTCAACACAAGATTTCCGTAGTGCTGTAAAACATTTTATTGAAACTATCAAACAATTCCATACCTATTGTGATCCTTCATGTAAAAAAATTTCAATAGTGATAAAAAATATGCACCCATCAATCACTGAAGAAGAAATATTAGCAGACATAAAATCCCAATTTCTGTCAGTTATGGAAGTAACTAGATTAATGAAATATAATGTACCAATTCCAGTAGTAGCGATAGTTTAGTGGTAAAGACAAAATAGAATCAGTTCTCCAAATCAATAACGTGTGCAACTCAATAGTTATACCAGACAAAAGAAGGAAAACAAAATGTTCAATTCAATGCTTGAGATGGTTAGAATTCGGTCATACCCGTAACCACTGTATTTACAACATTTCGTGCGCATTTTGTGCTAAAGACCATTTCATTGCGCAATGCCCCAGCAAAAGCAATAATATTCGAAAATGTAAACTCGGAAATGGAGTGCATAGGGGAGACTTCCGATCTAATGAATGCTCATACTATCAAAAACTAATAGACAAAAGGCAAAATATGTCTCAGAGAACCATACAAAATCCTCTACCAATGATATCACCTTCATTTAATCCCAGAAACTTTCCTTCACTCCGCAAGCAAAAGGGATTCCAAATTTCACTCAAATAAACCAAACGTAGCCACCCCGTCTTAACACTACTATAAACCAAACATTTAATCCATCCAACAACAATCACTCTACAAACAACAATAACACATTCACTCCAACTCTACGGAATATGATTCACTCAATCACTAACTACATATCAAGTATCATATCCTCAATAATTTCAACAAAAATTCAAAGCATACGGAACTCAATAACCTCGTACTTAAGAAACAATTATGGTCAACCTTCCCCTTAAAAACTTTTGTATCATTCTTAATTGGAACTGAAATAGTATCTCGTATATCAAAAAAGAATACAATCATTTAAATTGCAACTTGCAAAAAGGTTTTTTACACTTACGACAGAACCAATACACATCCCTATTACAATTTCTAAACGTAAGAAACAACTCTCAATGGCAATTTACAAATACAATTCTGAAAAAAATTCAATTTAACCTCTGTCAGCAAACACAGGCAAAAAACACTCTCCTAGCGCCAAAGCTGAAGCCTTAGCGAAACATTATCAAAATACCTTTACACCAAATAATTCTCCTTCACACACAAAGCACCCCAAAATCCTTCAAATAGCCTCTTCCCCCATCGTCAACATACCCCACAAAATAAAATGCGTATCTCCTCGCGAAACAAAAACAATAATTAAGAAACTCCCAAATAAGAGAACCCCGGATAACACGATAAAAGCAGTTCAATAATTTTAAAAAATCTTCCACCGTCAGCCTTAGCCTTCCTGAACAATATTTATTATTCAATTTTAAGAACTGGATACTTCTCCCAAATTTGGAAACATTCATTCACACCATTCCGAAATCACATAAAAATCACTCCAAAGTAGACAGTTATCGGCCTATCTGTTTATTACCCGTTATTGCCAAAATATTTGAAAAACTAATTCCGAACACATCCACGCTGCATTTCAGAAAGAGCAACACACAATATCTACATTCCTGGACATCACGCAAACATTTGACAAAATCTGGCACCCGGGTCTAATCTATAAACTAATAAAAGCTGGAACCCCTACTTACATTATTCACGTCATCAAAAGTTTCCTAACAGACCATACATTCTCAGTAATAGTCAACAATCACCACTCCACTCCTCACACTATCAATTCAGGCAAGGCTCCCCTTTAACTCCAACATTATTCAACATACATCTCAGATTTTCTATCATCAACTTCTAATATAGCTCAATTCGTAGATGATACATCACCATTTCCCTCAGGATACTCACTACAAAAACTCCGATCACGAATTCAAAGCAACTTAAACCAAAATGAATCCTGAGCAAACATCTGAAAAATTCAATTTAATCCCGACAAAACAACAGCAAAAATCTTCTCACTCAGAAAGTTTACCTCCCTCCTGCGTAGGTAATAAACAGCTCCACCATTACCTGGACTCCACCATCACAACCTATAAAATACCTAGGGCTTCACCTGTACAGAAAACTGGAAAACCCATATAGATACCAAAATTAAAGAAGCAAGAAATAAAATATTCAAACTCCAGCCATTAATTTACAAACACAAATACCTGTCATACACAAACTCTACAACAATTTATAAAGTTATAATAAAGCCACTAATGCTCTACGCATGTCCAATATGGACAAATGCAGCCCCCACAAATTCAATAAAATCCAAGTAATTCAAAACAAATTTATCAGATTAATCACAAATGCCCCGTGGTTCATAATTAATAAACAATTCCATTCCGAATTAAACATCAATACAAACCAAACAATTAAACATCAATACAATACAACCAAATAGCCAATATATCACAAAATTTCTACCAAAATCTAACAGACATTCCAGCAGCATCCCATTTCATACTACCAAAAAACCCAACCCACACCCCTTTCCCTTTTGAAGCCTTTCTTAAAATCTTAGCCAACCCTGAAATATAACCCCGAGGTTCTCTCCTAGAATATCCTCTCCAATGTATAGATTAAGTCAGCTTAGATTTTTTAACTCGCATAAGTCTAAAAACACATCTGTAAAGTAAATATACTGAACGATGTATTACATCTAGAACAAATAAATATGTATATATTCTAGCTAACCCACCTATGCCCAAACTTACCACCTTCAACAGCAGCACGCATGAGCCGTAAGCGTGTTATCAAGATTTTGCTCGTGAAGCGAGCTTTAAAATCTAGGGAGCAGGATCTTCAGGGTGCGAGAAAGGTTTGAACCCTCGACACAATAAAATTACAAAGATTGCACACAAACGAACGTATAATTTACTCGTAAACTTTTAGTGGCATAATTTCATGACAAAAACACAAAAATATACAATCACACCTTTACAAAGAATGAGCAGAATACAAATGGAAACCTTTACAACACACACACTTATGAATGAACACATATAATTTACACCAAAATTGAGACTCCGAAATGATTACCCTAATCTCTACTGGGAATTCCCTTGGAAAATTAAATATATCTAAATCTATGCTATTCTGTTTACATTGCACATGAAACCAAAATTTCAATTTACGATCTCCTGCTTCAAAATATTACATGAAAAGAAAAAAATGTGTGCAAGTGCACTACTCCCATTTACAATTTCACTGTTGCTGAAAATAACAGAATAATAAATGTCCCAAGTATAATATTTTATGCAGGCAATAGTGCGTCAAAATGTCTCCTACTATGATACTGCAATTCGTTGCCACCGTGTGCTCATAATTTGGGTTAACCTGTTCCTATACGTAAGTCTTTCCCTGGTCGACGTGAGATTGCCTAGTTTTTCGCGCGTCTAACCGTTTACCTTGTAAGCTTCCACTTTTTGGCCTTGTGGATGCGCCTGGTCTCTTCGTCGAGTCGCGTCCGGTGTCCAGCTTCCGCGTCGTAAAAGACGGGAGGTCGCCTCTGCCGTCTACGTGTCTTTTGGTCCTTTTCCGCTGTTCTTGCCTCAGTCCGTGTCGTCTTCTCGTGCGCCTGGTCCTTCGCCTGCTTCTTCCTCCTCTCTCTAGCGGCGCCTCTGTACTACGCCATCGTTGCGAAAATGTCCCTTGCACTTCACCGAATACTCGTGCAAGTTCGTTGTCTCGGTGCACTTCTATTTGTGCTAACAGAACTTTTCGGATGCTTCTCTCACAACGGTTAACTGTTTACTTGCGCCAGTCGTTAATTGAAGGAGATACCTTTACTGAATCTTCGGACTATCTCGCCGGAGATCAAACTGACAGAACGTCTGTGTCGAAACCCCGCGAATATCCACCTAGTAGTGTTGCAGCGCAAACATAAGTCTAAACTAATGTTAACGAAGACTGTTGGTGGCGGAGCGTGATCAAAATGCTGCTGGCACACGGGGATCCGGGATACCCAAAGAGAAAGGAGCTGCCTTATAAGTGGCTGGCAAGAAGAGGAGGTCGTCCGCTTGGCGGGTTGCGTTAAGTATATGCCCGACGTCCTGGGAAATTTGTCAGGGATGGGTTGTCTTCCCCTCTCTCAAACCCTCCACAAGGAAAACGTTTGCTTGCTAGTATCGCCACCGTGCGTAGTTGGCAAGGATTCCAGGCCGCGCGTTAAGAAACCTATCGGCTTTCCGCGCCTGCTTGATCCTCGCTGCCGGTGTGTTTGTTCACAACATACGAACGTGGCGTTATGGGGTTGCAAATCCATAACGCACATTATATAATATATATATATTATATATAGATATTATAATAATATATATATAATAGATAAGTTATTTGTGCTTGGTGAGGCTTCATAAAACATAGAAAGGCGTGATTTCTTCTTGTGGATCCAATAAACCTAAGGATAATACTTATAAGTTTATTGCTAGCGGAACTTTTGGGGATTCTGTGTTACCAAGTTGTTAAAAGGAAGTTAGAAAACTTTCTGTTTCTCTGCCTTACAGATACACACAAGTTAATTTCTTTTTGCAAGGGAACGTCAAGTTTGTATGGATGGAACACTATGGTGACGAAGTTGTTCAAATCATGCATTGTACATTTGTGATTGAAAATGCTGCAAGCAGGTAATAATTAAACTTCTTGTGAAATTATGTGTGGAGTAGTGGATGTTCTTCGACAAATGGAACGTCCGATTAGGCTCACCATATTAGTTATAACACCTATAGAGATTTGATCGTTGCAGATTTAAACTTTGAATCTAGAGACGAAAACCAACCAGACGATGATCTTGAGGGAAGAGAAGAAGGTAAGAAGGAGGAAAGATAAATGTATATAATATGAATAATAATAATAATATAATAGATAATAATAATCAATAATATATATACTATGACATACCCTGAGATATCCCTCTAATGTGTGAACCAATCATACCGTGAAATTGTCAAGAGCTTGGAAGAAAGCACCATAACTGAAGGCCCAAGACCAGGCCCAGTGATGGCCTCCACAATTATCTGGCTCAAAAAATTACAGCACTCTTCATCCATCTCATATGTCAATAAATTCAATTATTTTTTCACAATCCAGAAAATCTACCTCACTTCCTCACTGAGGTAGAACATGTTTTGTTAACCAAAGGAGTGTGACACTAAAGACCCCTCGAAGTACAGGCCTATAACTGCCTTCAAACTTTTTACAACTCATAACATTTTGTGTTTCGCAAATGATGATGACACACATTGAGGAACAGAAAGTCTTAGCAAATGAACAGAAATGGATGTAGACCTGGATCTCAGGGATGCAAGGAGCAACTCATTATAGACTCTGTAATTATGGGGGAGTGCTTGAAAAACAAGAAACGTTGTTCGCCAATGCTACATAGATTACGCTTAAAGCATTCGACACCGTGCCCCATTCTTGCGCTCTTCAATGTTTGGATGTATACAAGTCCACCACGTTTATCCAAAACTTCCTGAAAACTGCGTATGAGTCGATGGAATACAAACTGTATCTTCTAATGGAAACAATCCGTCCGCCACAGATACTATACAACATCGCCGAGGGATTTTTTCCAGGGGGTGACTCTTTAAGCCTTTATTGTTCTGTTTAGCCTTGAATCCGCTCTCTACTCTACTTAATTCATCTAATTATGGAATCGCTCTTAAAAAGGGGAACTCAACTCTTCTTGGTGTCTCACATCTCCTTTACCATTGGAGTGACCTGAAGCTCTATGCACAACACTGAGAGTCTATGGCGGCAACTAATAACGTGACGCGAGAGGTTCCACTGACGACATTAAAGTCACTAAATTCGGTTTGGATATAAGTGCAGGAGAGTGAATATCATTCCGGTCACTATGCAGTTATAAATTGGAAAACTGTAACTGAAACAAAGATTACCTTCATGGAAGCCCAATGAAACTTACAAATACTTTGGGTTCCAACAGTCCACTCCGAATCGAAACACACTGTTACTAAGAATATACTAACAAATGAAGTGTGTAAACGATTGGCATGTGGCTCCTAAAAACGCAACTTCTCTAGAGAACCGTGGTGCAGCCATCAATTCATTTGTTATTCCGCAGTGCTGACATACTCCTTTGGCGTTATTAAAGTGGAGCAATACCGACCTCGACACTCCCAGAGAAAAATTCGAACCGCTGTATGACTCAACACGGAAAACATCATCCCATTCAAGACTGAGCGTTTTACCCTTCCAAGGTCGCAAGCGAGGGAGAGGTATTGTAGATCTCATAAATCTCTACACAGGCTCTCAAATTGCTTCACATTCAGAAGATACTTCTTGGACATTGTGGAGAGTTCAGCAAGCAGTGAGTGTGCTATTGTCCTCTGAACTTGAAAAAGCTTGATCCGCCTGTTTCAAACCCAATCATTGAAACGGAAGAGACGATAACCTTATGGAAAGCAGAAGGACTGCCAGCGAAGGTACCTCCAGAGCTGAAGTAAACCAGAAGTCGACATCTCTGCGTCGCACGAATGGTCCGAGCACGGGGATCTCTTCCCGGAGACACAGGAGAGCGCTTCATGATAGCTACCAGGACTAAGTGTAGCCAACATTGAACTACAGAAAACACATTCTGAGAGATTCTACCATTCATGTCCGACTCGTGTAGAAGATGTGAGGCTGCACGCGAAACTATCCAACACGTAACAAGTGGATGTAGCAGCCACGCACAGGTGGAATACAAAAAGAGGCGATCGATTGAAAGTTGGCGAAGCAGGTACACCAAATATTGGCGTTGAGAACGGGCTACATCGGCACTTCCGTGCGGTATTACATAAATATGTGCCTCAGAAGATGTGGCATTGAAAGTATGAGCACACACTGCTACTGGATCGTTCCATTATGCACTGACAAGACATGTCGGCGGGAATAGACCAACATATAACGTACATTGATAGAAAGCAACAGCAGGTTTTCTTATCGTAAATATCAATACCCATACCCACAACATATCAGGAAAATAGTCAAGAGAAGATCCAGAAGTATACCTACTCTGGCCTAGAAGTCGCAACTCAGTGAAAGCTTTCAGTAAAGTGACGACTGTGCCATATAATACATTCAGCTCGGGAGTGATCCCGAAAATGACACTTCGGGCACTGGAGTGTCTTCACTTGGATACCAGGAATTGTATATAATATGGCAAAAGACAGTAATTTTGAATACATGCCGTTATTGTCAGAAGCCATCTAACTTCAGTAAGGCAACCATACACCTGGTCATCATACCTGCTGTGGGTGGTTGACATATCGCCGACGCAGTACGATTCTGCTGAATAATGTAAGCCAATAAATATAAATAATAATTAATATAATAATAATAATAATAATGAAATAATAATAATAATATATAATAATACATAATATAGATAATAATAATAATAATAATAATAATAATAATAATAATAATAATAATAATAATAATAATAATAATAATGCCTTTATTATAGGCGAGGCTCAGGCCATAGTGTCTGCTCTTCCGCCTTCCTACTGAATTTACATACATACATTCATACATACATATATACATACATATACGTCAAAGTCGTTTTTACAGAATCTACTGATGGTGCAGAAAATAGTTGTTTTAAATACGAAACGAACGTTCGAACGAAAAGGTACGAAAGGTAAAAATCACGCCGGTTGAAATTTGAATATGTTGTTTTGGAATAACGCAGTGCGCCATCTAGGGAAGCGAAAGTATCGTCGGCGTGGTTGTGCGCACGCCCGGGCACCTGACGCAGGAGCGAGGCGGGCAGATGTGTGTTCGTCCAACGGACATAGCCGTGCGTGTGAGGGCCTCATGGCGTTCACATCGCAAAGTTCAATTGAGGAGAAGCGAGGTGTTATCATTGCGGAAGGGGTTAAACCGGCCAATATTCATCGCCGAATGGTGACCGAATACGGGGGAGACTGTGTGTATAAGTCAGTGAGAGCGTGGAGTGTCCGCTTTCGTGAAGGCTGGTAGTGGTAAAGTGACGACCCAAGACCAGGGCAGTCAAACATGGCAATCGGCCGAACTCACCAAGAAAGTAAGCTACTTGGTGAGAAGTGATCGGCGTGCCAGAATGCGAGTGTTGGCAGCGACGGTGGGGGCTGACGGGGGACAGTGCACGACAGGCTGGAATGCGTGCGCGCAGTGGGGCCCAAGGAGCTCAGCGAACCGCAAACGGTTCTGCGGATAGAGCGAGCTCTGCGACCGGTGTCAGCTGGGTGGAATTCAGTCTGGAGGAGAATTCTCGCGGCCGGCTGCTCCGATAGGTAGTTTTCCATGACTTCTCCGGTCAGCACAAGGGTAATGCCAGTGCAAAACCGTAATAAACGAGCCACGGACCGCGCGCGATCTTTCCTTTCCTTGTCCAATCCTCATCCCTTGCATACACACACTTACACTTACATGCACTACAGTACTGCACCGATACCGGTCGGGAACTTCGAGCTTTCTCGGCTGGGGTGGTGCCCCGCTGGTGGGAGATACCTGGTTAGGGAAAACCCGGCTAGCCGACGGTAGGTCGGTATCGGATCTCGCCATCTAGCGGGAGATCATCGCCACAAACCGAAGAAAAACATGTACTCCACTTACGGGACTAATTACTTTAGCCGTTGACGCACCAGGAATCAATCACGAATCACTAATCAATCAATTATTCTCATCCAGCATGTTAACTACCTCTTTAACCTTCTCCAGGTGTTTTGCATAGAAGATAGCTGCATTTCTCCGGTTCCCCACCGAGTAATAGCTTCTGGAGGCAAAAGAAACTCTTCCATCTTCTCCTTAAATATAGATATTGGAAACCTAAAGGAAACTAGTTGGTTAGGTTTGTCAAGTCTAGTACACAGAATGTTTTATAACAATAATATATTTAAATAAAACAGTCATATCTGAGGCGTTTATTCTCCTTCGCCTCCTTGTGAACTGTAAATAGGTTAAACAATTAACAACATGAAGTGTGTTTGGAACAATATACCAGTATAGAAGCACATTTAAAATCTCATAGGTGTTTATACAATTTCTAATTTTGGCAGAAATGATTTCATTAATTAATTTTTTATAATATAGATAAGTTAGATTATCACTTGAATATAAAACCCAATCTAGGGAAAACAGAATTGTTTGTGGCCCAAGACCTATTAAACAAGAACGACAAACAAAGCATTTTCGCCTCTCTTTCCTCAAGCAATGAAAAATAATTGTTACTGTCTGCTCTTCTCTTTTCCTGGTTACTTACAACACTGAATTATTCATACTGTACGTATTATTTACAAGAAGCCTGCTTACAAAGGTGCTTTAACTACCTACAATTGAAGTGAATAATACCTTTATACATCAATGCAATTTACGAAGAAAACATATTCTAAAAGCCGTGTACTCATCCATAGGCCTCTTTAGTACCAACTAGAGGAGCCTATGACTCAACAGAACTCGTGTCTGCGTCACAGCGCCTATTGCCATGAGCCGAAGCTCGCGTCGCCTTTTATGAAATTTCGCAGCTCGAGCGCATTGGCTGTCGCAGCCAACCGTAAAGAAATAGAACTCCACAAGCTGGGAATCGAACGAAGGCCTACGCACTCAAGTAGGCGAGCTTGGAATTAAGATGGAAAGAGGCGGTGGATTGGATGTCATAACAAAATTCTTTATGAAGCCTTACGAAACATCTTCTTGATAGCTTCGTCGACAGTTGGACTAAATTTTCTGATTTTCTCTGCCACTCGATGCAATGCATGTTTGCAGCATGTCACATATACCTGATAAAGAATCAGTGAACGCTTTAATCAAGTATGGTGCTGCATCAGTTACCATAGAGCACCTTCTCCCCCATCTCCTTACCGTTTGGCCACAAAATTCTTAGAGATTGGTTGATAAATATAGTGATTGTTCCGAAATTGGCCTTTCAAACTGTTGGCAAGCAAGTAAATGAGCCACAGTTGGCATTTATGCTGTCAGCTTCCAAACGAAATTAGCTATACACTTATAGCTTGGGCGTCAATTGTTTTGTCCACGGATATCCAAAATCAGTGTTCTCCAGTATCTGACCTGATTGACACAACTTCTTAGTAACAGCCTGGGAGACATTTTATATGTTGGTATCCTTGGTGCGACTTCTTGTGTGTATTTCTCCAGAAATTGTTTGAACCTAGGATTTTCCACCCAGTTCCAATACATATTAATGGCAACCACGGGCAAATCTTAAAAAAACTTGTTTTTTTTCTTGAAGAAGTGGGCACCTACTATAATATTGTCTGTGGTCAACAATGTCTGGTTCTTATTTTTTCTTTTTCTTGAATGTGCCACTGTAGGTAGATGTGCCAATTGAAACTTTTCCATACTTCACCTGAGTTAAGATGTATAGTACGAAAGTTATAAACATATATTTTATTAGGCGTCGAAATTATTATTTCTAAAATATTAATGGATTATAAAATTGTATAATTGTTAAAATACATAGAATTAATTCAGTGGGTAAATAATTATGGACGATTCAATGTTGATTTAAGTTAAAGTAATTATGAGTTGGCAGATGGAAAATGTGGCAGATGAGTTTTTAAAAATCGATTCGCTTACCTCTTTACATGTTGTACACAATACCACATCTCCATCGGTTGAAAAAATGTCTTTCTTCTTTGACTCACGACAATGGCACAATTCCTAGTCTAATAAAGTTTCATGAATCACGTGGGTGGGATCTGCTTATTATGCGTACATTTGTTTTCTGTGATCTGAAAGTCATGGAGCTATATTATGTTTTTCCCCGGAGTATTAGACCGAACCTCAAGTGGGAATGAACATTCGCGAAATATACACGAGTAGTATGAAGGCTGACTAAATTGGAAAGAATTCCTGACGCAAAAGGGTTCAGAATTGTTTCAAATTCAGTCAGCCTTCACACTGCTCGTTGAAAAACAGGGGCCGTCCATAAATTACTTAACGCAAATGCGGACTTTTCTAAGATCTCTATCTCTTCTGTAGCGCACCCGTAACGCACGCATGAACCCCCCTCAATAATTAGTACGTAAGGCTTGCTACAGCACAGCAATAAATTATTGCACAGCAAAACAACTTGTATTCATTTTATTTGTGTCGTATATTAAAATTTATGAAGATTAAAGTAGGAATTTGTTTGCGATGTGGCTGCACCTAACAATAAGGTTGGGGGCAAGTTGGGAGTGAAGGAAGGACGCACAGGCGAGAAAATGTTTGATCACAAGCCGTGCACGCGCCGTCGTGGATGACGCATGGGCGAGAGTACTGCGCCGATTTCAATGGGTTCTAGAATGCGATTTGAATATTTTCTTCGTACTTTTTACAGATTCAATTAAAATTATGAAAAAATATTTCCATTTATTGCAACAATTTACATTAATAACTTTAATTTATTTATGTTTTTAAACCAAATTAATTAGGCTATATTTTAATGTTTAGTATTTGACAAAAAAGGAATTATTTCTGCAAATGTTGAAATATGAAAAAAACTATACATTTTTCGAAACTAATACCTCTTTACTCTTATGTAGCGCAGCGTAAGGCTGCCTCAAACCCACTCTTTAGCGTTACGTGATTTATGAACGACCCCTTAGGATAATGAACTGAATTTTGTAATCAATTCATTTATTAGGATATTCCATTTGAGGAATTTGAGGATTGATTAGACATTTTCGTTCCCGAGTTATATAAAACATATTTGTAGCGGTAAACGAATTGCAGGTATGATTTTTCTGCATTGCTAACAAAAATAGTAACTCACCCTTACCTCTACTCCTACCATTACAATCAAAACGAGAGTTCAACAAAACGTGCACATAGTGAAGCTACATTTACGTCCAAATGCAAAACAAGGAGCCATCTCAGCACTTGCTCAATGGATCAGGGAAACTCAACAAAAACCTGATCAGGATGGGGGTCATTGACCCGGGAGCTGAAGTACATTGTTTCTCACTAACATATTACGAATATTATGTCATATCTCAGGCCGGAATGTACATTTGCAAAATACACGCAACGAGCTGCATGAAGGCTGACAGAAGTTGAAAGAATTCTGAATGCGTAACATAAAGAACATAATTTTGTGTTTAATTTGGTTATATGTATTCCATTCCATTTGAGGTTTGACTGAATTGAGAGACCTAGAAATTTTGTTACCTGAACATCAGCTAATTGCATATTGTTCATTTTCAATGGAGCATGCGATTGCTGATTTGAAATGTAAAAATGTATTGAAACTGTTTTTCCTTCGTTAACTATTAATTTGTCATTACATAACCACAAAACTTATAAAATCGTACTATTTATTATTTTTTTTTGCAAAGTATATTTGTAGCAACGGCAAACTGAACCGATCTTCCGTTTTTAATAGACGACGGCATATCGTTGACGCATAACAGAAAGAGGATTGGACCTAACATTGAGCCTTGCGGAACCCCATATTGGTGTAAAGAATTGGAAAGATAAGTTAATAATTTTCTTTCGTGCCAGTTCGGTATTTCTACTCTTTGAGATCTATGTTTAAGATACGAAGTTACCCTAGGGCGATACCACGAATTCCATAAGAATGTAATTTTGATAGCAAGATGTTATGGTCAATAACGTCAAAAACTTTCGGAATATCTAAAAATATTCTAATAGGTGCTTCATTGTGGTCCATTGATTATGCACCATCTTCAAGAAAAGAAAAAAATGGCAGTTTCCGTAGATTTTGATTTTCTAAACCCATGTTGTGAGTCTGAAAACGCTTCATTTTCCCCGAGGAAAGTTTCCATTCGCGTATAGAAAAGCCTCTCTAATATTTTGGAGAAAACTGACCAAAGGGAAATTGGTTGGTAATTAAGAATTTCATATTTGCTACTTTTTTTAAAAATTAGCTTAATTTTTGCTGTTTTGAAAATATCTGGAAATATTCCTGTGCATTAAGATGCATTGAAAATGTGAGTTAACGGGTGTATAAAGGCAGGTACACAAGTTTTCAATAAACAATCCGGTGAATCATCTAAACCAGATGAATATTTATTTTTTAGTTTACTGACTATTCTCAGGAATTCGTTAGAAGAAGTTTCGGAAATAAACATCGTGTCGAACATTGTTTGGGAAGGTAATGATGTTGAATTTTGCGGTTTTAGTTCCTTCGTGAGTTCAGTCGCAATTCTAGAAGTGTTGGTTGATGAGATTTGCCACTTTTTCCGGATAGAAAACTGCATTGAAACCGTTCCCCTTCGTTTACTATTAATTTATTATGGAACCAACTTGAAAATCTTAATATACTGGTTATAGTTTCTTTATTGCAAAGCCAATTCTTCTGTTTTGAGTCGCCGAGAACATATCTTTTACATAGAGTGGGAAGAAAATAGAGCCTTTAATCGATCTCTGAGAGAGCTCTTGTGCAATCCGCAATGAATCGAAATATGAGTAAACACGAGTAATATCTCTTCTTTCCAGTGCCTTATTCTGCTTGGATGCCCTGGGCTACAACTGATCATAGAAATAATATTTCACTGTATAACTATACATAATCCTTATACATTTCACGAAACATAGTAATTTCAACAATTTCACTCTATACTAACGACGATTAAAAGGCTTCTCTATTAAACTGTTTACAATACACTGATTCTTAACAGATAAACGTCCCGAAGTTTTCTGTAACATTTTTTCAAAATATCTCACCAAATTGACAATAGTTACACACTATTACATACTTAATATGTAGCAATTTTAACACTTAACACACGCTTAATATAATCTGTTATGTATTTGTACGGTCACCGCCAAAGGTGTCTTGTTTGTGCGTCTTGCACAAAAACGCATCTAATTTACTCTGTCTATTTACTGCCCACTGCCTCCCAACTGCTCAGAGCGTGTCATGAAGCCGCTCGGGAAATCGTCAGCCTGAGCCCTTGTCTGGACCATTTCTTACTAGTAGGAGGGGAGAGTGAAGGCAGATTTACACATTGCCAGTAAACATGCCAGTTGAGGCTGCCAGTATGTGACAAGTGGATACTGGCAACGTGTAACCGCCTTCATGCAAGAGACTGGCAAAACCTTCGCGCCAGTACTGGCGATGCCAGGTGAACAAGAATGTTTGGTACACTGGCATGCTCACGCGCTCCGTTTCATTTTTTCAAACTGGCGACCCCTCGACCCCAACGCGTGTGTATAATGCTTTATACTTGCACGGTGATCAACGTAAGCTTTATTTTTATTATTATTATTATTATTATTATTATTATTATTATTATTATTATTATTATTATTATTATTATTATTATTGTCTTACATTATTCACAGTATCTACTGGTCGGTATGTCAACCACACACAGGTATGATGACCAGGTGTATGGTTGCTTTACTGAAGGTTCAGATGGCTTCTGACAATACGGCATGTATTCAAAATTACTGTCTTTTGCATATTATATACATTCCTGGTATCCAAGTGAAGACACTCCAGTGCCCGAAGTGTCATTTTCGGGATCACTCCCGTAGCTGATATTATTATAGGCACAGTCGTCACTTTACTGAAGTTTCACTGAGTTGCGACTTCATAGGCGAGATTGGTATACTTCTGGATCTTCTCTTGATATTTTCCCGATATGTTGTGGGTATTGGGTATTGATATATCGATAAGGAAAACCTGCTGTTGGTTTCTATCAATGTACGTTATATCGGGTTTATTACTATTATTATTATTATTATTATTATTATTATTATTAAATAATAAGCTTATAAAATGAATGCAATACAAACTTTGAGTAATAAAATAATAAAAAAAATGAAGTTTAAATTTACGAGTGTGTAATTGAGAGTTATTTCAAAAAGTTTTTAAAACTACAGTCTGTCACAAAACCTATGGCCAAACTCAGCGAATACATTGAGCCTCATTGAATGTAATAGTGATAGTTACCTGTTTTCTGTGTGTAATACTTAAAGGCACCTTCACCTACGATTACAGCTAATTTTGAGCACATTATGTTGAAAAATTAACCAAATACGTAACTTACCATGTTAGCCTGGTACATTATTTTCGATGGTTGTGAAGAACTATTACTTTAATTTTATTGGATGATATCAATTATAGACAATATAAATAACATGCAAGACTTAAAATTTCATCATTTATTCAAACTAAAATATATTGACAATACATTTAAAGTGCAGATATCTGCAAGTATGCAAACACTGTGGAAAAGCAGGAAGAACCTGAGGGGCAGATCCTGTCATTAGTCGTACGCGTGCCAAAGAAGTGATATCAAAAAATCACTTTTATGGCACTGAACATAAGGTAGAACAATAAGTTGGGACCCTGGGGCCCAGTTTTCCCCTCTCACAGCCATTATCCACTTCCCGCGTATTTACCGATCTTTTGGAAAGCTGAAAAAACATTACATCAATATAAATCGCACATTTGAAAATAATTAGCAAAAAAATCCTAAATAATACTTGCGTGAGGAAGGTTATACCCGGCAACCAAATGCAACCCAATGCAACACAAGTGACCATGGTCAATTTCATTTTCACTACACCAGCCCCTATCAATAGACAATCACTCTACCACATGGCAAGCTCTTCTAAATGTATACGAAGTAAAATTCAGTACTTCGTCTCACACATAAACAGTACGCGGCATAGCCGATGGGGTTGAGCCAGTGTGGCCACCGCGCGAACTCACTGGCTGCGTTGCAAAACTCTATGCGCTGCTATGTATCTCTTTGGATGCCACTGGGTGCCAGCGGTTTCTTCGACGTTGCCGCCGCGTACGAAGTGCAATTTTGACAAAAATTGATTTTTGCTTCAATTTTTGTATCTTGAAAGTGTGTTGAATATAGTTGTAGTAACCGTTTGGCCGTATCTCCTTAAATGCCTGTTTCTCGCGTATTTGAATTTGCCGCGCGCCCTGTCATGGCGTACGTCAACGCGCGTCTGTTTTATAAAGATGCTCTGGCAATTTTGAGTTTAAAGTTAAATTTCAAGTGGAAAAGGCTGATAAAGTAGTGGAAGATCTTAGCAAACAGGCAAGGCAGAGGAAGAGAAACAACAAGAAGAAAGGGAAGATGAGTTCACAGATTACATTAAAGGAGTCTTATAGCCTATTGTAGTGGTTGGTGGGTGTTACTGTCAGATTTGAAGGCAATTTGCCGCAAATTTATTTTCAGTGGACATTGATGCATTTATCCCCCATACTACTGAAGATAACATTTCTAAAAATTGTATCGTACAGAACTCAATGTGCTCTTGATATTAGGCTCGTTTTTATGTAAAATGATCTTCATAGATAAAAGTAAAACATCTAAAAAATCTCTTTTTCAGTAACCATTTTACGGATGGTAAGAAATAAAATATTTTAAATGAAAAGCGTTAATTCAAAGAAAGTTGTGTACCATATTGAAAAATTAAAACAAAACTGCCGTAAAATATCAAAGATGTAACGTTCATTGTTCTTGAGAAACGTATACCGGAAATTTGAAGATTTAACATTATCAGAATAGGAACTTCATACTCCCCAGAGGACTGATGTACTGACAAACGAGCTATTTAATACAAATCTCAACAGAATAGATATACAGAATTTTGAGAAATGTATGTCACTGAAAAATTGAGTGGCCTATAATGATTTTTAATATTATTTATCTTGACAGAGTTTTGTTCTCGTAATTTTCTCGGGCTACCGTTGGTAGCCCCGGTAGCCCATAATATTCCCCACTGCTTCATTCCAGTACAGTAGTTCCACTCTCTGAGATCGTCGTTAAAGATACGAACATAACCGATCTAGAGCACCTCAAATTTCATTCCAAGGTAATTTTGAAAGTGAAATATTGTGATCAATGACGTGAAATGATTTTGAGAGATATATAAATGTTCAAATAGGTGCTTCATTTTTATTCAGGATTGAAGTGACATCTTTAAGAAAACGAAATTAGGCAGTTTCCATAGATTTTGATTTCCTATGTCCATGTTGGCAACCCGTAAACGATTCATATTTACTGGGAAAGGTTTAGATTTTGATTTATATTTAGATTTATTCAGCCAAAAAAAAAAAACAATAAAAACAGTATGTGACTTAAGGGGAAAAGGTTGTCTGCGTAAGTTTTCTTGAGTTCCAGAATCCCTTCCAATCATTTTAACTATAAATAGTTGAAAGATGAGTAAAACAACATACATAAATAACAAATATATAAACATAATATAATAACATAAATAAATAAAATAAATTTTAAAAATCGCAAGATTTGCAATATTTGAAAAATAATCCATCCAAAATTTCGTACTTACGAAAGTCTTTCTAGTATTTTTGAGGAAACTGACGAAAGTGAAATAGGTCTAAATTTTAAATTTCATTTCTATTGCCGTTTTTGAAGAGTGGCTTAATCTGAGGTATTTTGAAAATAAATCTGGAAATATTTCGAGGCTCACGGATGCATTAATTATTGCGTTAAGGGTTGTATAATGGCAGGCACAGAAGAGGGTAGCAAACAAACCCGAAGTTCATATAATCTGGCGGAATATTTCATTCCTTGTTTACCGATTATTTCGAAAATTTCATAGGAAGATGTTTCGATTATGATGAAAATTTCATTGGAAGATGATGCAAGTATTGTATCGAAAATGTATGTGGAAAATTTTTAAAATGTTCGCATCTACTGTAAGTCAGTGAATATGGCTTATAAAAATGTATTAGCAATCATACAGTCGTCGACTGTTACCTAACAGTTATTCTAGAGTATCTCTCACAGTCCTAAATTATTTTAACAGAAGTTTAACAATCGCTGTTCGTGGTATTTTTAGAATCCGGTAGTCAAAAGAACGTCCACTGATCAAACTTATGCTGACAGCTGCTTATCAACTTGCAGAACACGAAAGTGTTTGAAACCAGAATTAAGAGTTGCGTAATTGGAGCTATGGAAAATGAGATGTAATTGGATCATGTGTTGACCATGGCACCTCATGTTTTGCAATTCAATATGTTTTTTAGGTCTTTCAAATGTACCAAGTTTCTTTCAGGTTCCGGTGTCAACATACCGTAAACTTGCCTTGCCGGTAGGTCTATGGATTCTCGAGTACATTACATACTCAATTTAAATTTATTTATAGAAAGATTGTAATGTGGTAATACGAAAAATATGTAAAAATGTGTGAAGTAATGCAGGTTTCTTATTGTGACATTATAAATCAACATTTAAAAATAAGTACATTGCACACAGTATTTCTCTGGAGGTGCCCATCTTGTTGAGAAGTGATATCACATGACTTATACTTCGTATATTTATTATATGTTATCTTACATTTATTCAAAATGATTTAACTTGATTATTATCAAATCTATTTAATCAAGATTATTATCTTGATTATTATCAAAAGTAAGTATCAGAATAAATACTTTGGGAAAATGAAAAATGTGATGTGTTTAACATATGACATAACATATAATCGTTCACTTTAATGTTCATAATTTCAACAATTTGGTTTCCTTGATATTTAAAAATTGCATGTAACATTTTCATATTATATTTAGGCATAACTTCTAATTTCCCTCATATTTTGTTACGCCTTTGTACGTAATAGTGCGTTGTTACTTTGAACTCTCATATCAGGTTTCCTTCACTAAGAAATCACAGCAACACCTTGCGAACTCTGTCAACTTGCAAACTTCTGTCTGTTTCAGATGTCCAGGAAAGCAGTAGTTGCGGGTGCTGCGTCTAAGATTTATTTCAACCAACGGAAAAAGCATTGTCTGTCATGCATGTAATGAAGTGGCAACCCATGATGAAATTAACAGAGCTGAAATACATCGGAAGTCATTAAACTGTAACTGTATCTTTACATGATTTGTATTTGGTTCTAAAATGTGCACTAAAACTTATAAAACTAACGAAGTTAACACTGCATTCGTGGTGCTTTATAGCGAAGTACTTAAAGTATTCCAAAATGTTTTCCGAATGAGATCGTAGCATAATTGAAAGTACACAAATTAATGTTTTATTTCTTAAGTATTATGTTCATTTCATGACGAAAGAAACAATGAAGAGAGTTCTGGAACTGTTTTCAATAAAATAACAATTATGAAGCATAGCATTTATGAAGAAAACAAATTATTATAATTTATGTTCCCAGTTATTCGAAGCTTTTAAACGACTAAGTAAATAACTCTTGATAATATTTAAATTTCATCTTCACGTGACTTCATTAAAAAAATATTCTGAGTCTGGCAGTGTCGCCAAGTAGAAAGAATTTATTTCGCAAATTACTATATACGCTGAAATATACTAATTCCTAACTAAACTAAAAACATAAATAATTTAATTTTTAATTCAAAATTGCAAATTAAAACAATTCAGTTGCAAATATAGAATTTTCTACCTCATTTTTATTTTCCTTATCACTTTCTTGCGTACTACATACATACGTAATAAAAAGAAAGTATAGAAAAGCGGAGAGTGGTAATTTTTCGAGATAAAAAGTCTTATTATGGGTCCTGATATCGAAAAGGTTGATAAATATTGCTTTAGGTCGTAAATGACTTCATCTAACACGATGTGTTGTCAGATTTCACGTTTTGCGAGTCGTTGATATCTAAAAACTGGTTTACGACAAAATGTCCGTCCTTCTAACCGATAATCGGTCCGTCCGTGTGTGGTCTACGGAGCGCATAAACCATTTAGGTGATATTCTCTCTAATTTTTCCTGATCGATCTCAACGAACTCGACTCCTTGCGAATTGGAAACGGATATTAGGATCATTGGGGTACTTTACATGAAACCTCAATTATATTTTCAAATATTTTTTTAAAAATAGCTCCATTAGTTTAAAAAAATTGTACTCGAATGTAAATTTTTTTGAGAATACTTGTAGCTTTTGCGTATTTTTTCCAGGAAGTAAAAGCAAGTTATCCTTTTTGTCATAAAGTACTTCATTTTTTCTCGAATAAAGCAAAGTAGGCTGATGAAAAATGACGCAGGTCCCATTTTCAGTGACCTTGCTACGAACGAACTTGCGAACTGTATTTTTGAAAATTACTAAAAAATATAATTTAAAAAACTCAATATCGATGATTTTGCGATTTTTCATTATGAAACTGTTCTAAAAATAGTTCTATGTAAAGTCATGAACAATATTTCGAAAATACGAATTGTTTTCGCATAGTTTTTACTTGAAGGGGAGACAATTTAAAAATGTTTCAAAAACGTATCTACGATTTTAAATTTTAATTTGTCCCTCTCGAATAGAGCGTAATACGCTCATAAGAATAAGTTTGTATTTGTGTGACATTGTATTTGTGAGTTAATGACTTGAAATGAAGTTTTTCGAAAACTCAAACATTTTCTGTGAAAAAGCTTTAAATTTCGAATTTACAGTTTTTATTAAACGTCACCTTTTTAAAAATGGTTTCCAATTCTTCAAAGAAAATTGTCATTTTGGACGAGGTTTTACTGTTCTTTAACATTCTTAAAATTATATTTCCGTGCTACTATTTGGAATCCGAAAATTTAAGAAAAGATTAAAAAAATGTACTTTGGGCTGCGATAGATGGCAGCTGGCAAGAGTATGAGCAAGTCTTAGTAGCTAGCCTAGACCAATGGAAATAGAAAATTAATTCGAGAAAGTCTGGGCCATTCAGAAGCACCACTCGTTTCTAATTGTTGTACTTTCAGCACTAGTAGGACTGGTGATGAAAAACCTTGAATTTTCATGTCTGAATACTGTGTATGTGCCACTTTTTTAACAATCTCTAATAAAATATATTTCATTACTATAAATATTTCTGAAACTATCCTCAAAATCTAAAGACATTTTTTAAGTTACCATATAGAAAATATGTTTGAAAATAATAATAATAATAATAATAATAATAATAACAACAACAACAACAACTTCATCTAGGGAGTACGCGACCTTGTAGTTGGAGGTTGAGCTTGACTACCCCTATGAGCCTGAGAGCTATATTCGCGGTAGCCTAGCTACTGTTAGGGTCACCTATTCTGGATAAGTTGAAGGTGTGAGGTCAGACGAAGAAGTATTCCAGAGGAGAGCCTCAAAGGTATCTTCGAAGAAGAAAGGAGGATTGATGGAAATGGCGGAAGAGGAACCTCGAACACAACCGCAGCGTCTGATCCGCAGCAGGCGGCTGCAGTGTCTGTCTCCGTGTTAGGGGCGGTGGCATCCACAGCGGGAAGTAAGTAGACAGGGAAGGTTCATGACCTATTGGACTTACTGTTATCGGCCCATGGAAGGTGCAGGAGATGAACTCGGCTGGCACACCAGGCCACTGATTAGATTAGAGGCCCCAACCTTGCATTAGCCAACGAAGGAGGCTGCCTTCAGCAGACAGTAAAAATACCATAGGGTTTAGTAATGCCGACTGGCTATCAGAGGGGCCCTTGCTGGGGCCTGCGGGGGGATGTCCCGAGGTCACTGTGCGTCGCAGTCATGGATGACAGAAAATAATATATGGGTTAAGTGTGATTTGTGAAATCTAACTGACTTCCTGCGAACTTAAAACCAATGAGCAAAAGGGCTAGTACAAGAAATGTTATAAATTTTAAAGTGCCTTCTTCTAGCAATGCCCCATACCGTCAGAATTAATGTCCCCTTGTCTACTTCTGGCCATCCCAAGATTGTTAGTTCCAGGAACTCAGAGTCGGCAGTAGTTCGAAGTCATTGTCAGAGATGGACACGAGCAAACGATGATATATACTCGGCAATGGAAAATTCACAGCAAAACAACTTGATGACATTCAGGAAAATGTGAAATACTTTCGTCCTTTCTTTTTCTTTCTTCTATCTACATAATGAACATTTATAATCATTGAATAACGCTGAAACGATGGTCCTCTTGAAGGTTCATCTCGTCCCAATGAAACTTCCGTCAGTGGTGAAAATTCATCTGGCTATGAATCACATTATAAGGCAGGCGCAGGATTTGCGAGATGGGGGATGAGAGAAATTCCCCCCCAAACATTTTTCAGTAACTATTAATTTTAACTTCTCGCGAAACTTGCAAGTAACTAATGGTGCTAAAACACCATGAACTTTTTCGCTCGTATTTTCACGTAAAGTTACGCGAAATGCACTCAAATTTCCCTTTTTTGCAATTTTTGCATCGTTTTGCAAATTTTTGAGAAGGAAGACCTCGAAAAGACATTGAATTTTGTAATTTTCAAAAAATCCATATTTAACCTACATGAGACCAACACCTTCAAACTCTCCACCAACATTTCATAAAAAACTGTGGAGCCGCTTTTGAGAAAAAATTAAAAATTGCCTATATTTCACGAAACATTACGCGGAAAATACCCAAATTTTCGAAAACTTGTAAATAGCTTCATTTCAAAATCTATCTTTAAGTAACAGATTCCATCAAAGGAAAAAAATCTATCTTTAATATTTTAGTTGTAGAAAAACTCCGAAAACATTTTAAACGTTTGCAATTTTCCAAAATTTATGGATTTCAACAATAGTAGACCACTGCCGGAGGCAGGCAACGCACAAGGATGAAGTGGATTACAGAAATAAATACCTTCATCATGCATGAATACTACACCACTACCAAAATTGAGACTGACACTACGGCCTACCGACACAAGTTACATCAAAGATTTCTTCACCGTTTTCCAGATTCTGAAGTTAGTGAGCAAAGAATAGCGGACCAGCGTCGAGCAATTGTTCAGAAAAATCTCCTCTCTGCACCAGTTTTGGAAGCAATCAAGGAAGAAGTAAGAAAAATGCGTAACTCCTCAGTACCTAGTAATCTGAGGGTAGTGGAGATGTCTGCTGTGCAAACTCAGGATGACAATGGGACAAGCATGTCAGAATGTATTCATGATGAGAGTAGTGAAGAGGTGCAAACTCGCAATAAATTTTGCAGCCGCACTTGCGCAATTTAAAGGAACTGATCCACTGAACTGCTATATCATTTCCTGACAAAATTGTGCAAAGAAATTAGCATGAGCAAAAAGCTTGAATGACAAAGTACTACCACAACATCTACAACAAAGACCATCATTCGAAGACGTACGCACAGTGTGTACATTTATATTGTACAGTACATTTATTGAGCTGCGGTTGTGGCTTCAAGATGTAACGGTTCCAAGATTTTCAGCTACGTAGTAGGTATGTAGTAACGTAGGGATGTAGCGACCCCATCGCCCTGCATGCCCTGGGGAATGCAGCAATTAGCCTGGTTTCTCCTACCTACAAAGGAGTGGCTGATCGCTGTCCGTAACTGTAAGATATCCTTCTTACCTAAAATCCCTTTCTGAACCCCGGGAGCCAATAGGTGGATTGAGTAGCTCGGAGGCTTCCGTTTTCTATCCTTAGGTGTATCCTTACCATTCATTTTTCCTGTTCAGATGCAGAAGTGCTTCAAATAGGGGTAGATTGAACTCCAGAGTTTTAGAAGACACTCAATCTAAGGGAAGAAAACCGCTAAAGAAAATTACCCGGTCCTTCTGGAAGGGGGTTGAGGCATGGGGCCAGCACCCCCATACTCGGAAAGTAAAAAAAAAAGCCGCTCAAACTCTCAATGGAAATGAACCTCGGATTAACTCAAGACGTCTACAAAGGCAAAGAAAATGGTCTATGAATTTTGGATGCTGGAATGTTCAAGGTTTAAGTACTAAAGTAAATGAAGTTTTTAACGCAATAGAGGAGTTTAACATGGATATAATAGTGTTGAGTGACACAAAAAAGAAGGGAAATGGAAATAAAAGGAAAGGAAATTATGTTCACTTTTTTAGTGGAGTGGGAAAAGAAAAGCGTGCAAGAGCAGGAATGTCCATAGCTGTAGATAAAAGATTGGAGAAAAATATTCATAGCTAGGAAGCAATTGATGAGAGAATAGCATGTCTCGAACTTGTACTAAGAGGACGCAATGCTTTTATTATAGGAATTTCTGCTCCAACAGACTATGCAAGTGTTGCAGAAAAATATATATTTTTAGAGAAACTGACTATGCTGCTGGATTCTATTGGAAATCGCAAAGAAGTGGTGCTTCTAGGTGATTTTAATGGAAGAGTTGGAAAACGAATGGCGCATAATGTTGTGGGGCGATATGGTGAAAATGTATTAAATGACAACGGAGAAAGACTTATAGAGACATGTAAACTGTATGATCTTAAAATATTGAATGGCTATTTTTCACATAAAGAAATACATAAATTCACGGGGACCCAGTCCACTAGAAAATTGCAATCAATAATTGAAACATAATTACTAAATAACCAGTCATCAATAAAGTGGAGTGATGTTCAGATTCAAAGAGGTGCTTCCTGTGGATCAGATCACTACCTACTAAAAGGAAAAGCTTACCTTATGTATAAAGCGTACTTCAAAAGTTACGGAAAAACAAAACCAAGTACAAAGGGTGGAAAAATAGAGAGTCAGATGTGGCCGAAATACAATATTGAGAGCCTTCAACATCATTCCATTGCATTTTGTGCAAGTGCTTGAAAAACAAACAAACTTGTACGCATGCTACATAGATTATGCTAAAGCATTCGACACCGTGCCCCGTTCTTGGCTCCTTCAATGTTTGGATGTATACAAGGTCCACCCGTTTATCCAAAACTGAGTCGATGGAATACAAAACTGTATCTCTTTAATGTAAAACAATCCGTCCACACAGATACTATACACATCCGCCGAGGGATTTTCCAGGGTGACTCTTTAAGCCCTTTATTGTTCTGCTTAGCCTTGAATCGCGTGTCTACTCTACTAAATTCATCTAATTATGGCATTGCTCTTAAAAAAGAGAACTCAACTTTTCGTGTCTCGCATCTTTTTACTTCGATGATCTGAAGCTGTATGCAGACACTGAGAGTCATATGCGCCAACTAATAAACGTGACGGAGAAATTCACTGACGACATCAATATGAAATCCGGTTTGGATCAGTGCAGGAGAGTGAATATCATCTGGGGCCATATGTAAGTTATAAACTTGGAAAATGATAGGGGACCAAAGATTACCTTCATGGAACCCCATCAAACTTACAAATACTTGGGTTTCCAATAGTCACTCCGAATCAAACACACTGTTAATAAGATCATACTACGATCTGAAGTGTGTAAACGATTGCATGGTTAAAAATTCTCTTAAAAATTCAACTCTCTGCTAGAAACCTTGTGCAGGCCATCAATTAATTTGTTATTTCAGTGCTGACATACTCCTTTGGCCTTATTAAATACCGACCTCGACAACCTCCAGAGGACAATTCAAATTGAATCATTCAGAAGATACTTCCTGGAACATTGTGGGAGAGTTCAGGAAGCAGTGAGCGAAGGTGATAATAATTATAGTCCTCTGAACTTGAAAAACCTTGATCCGCCCATTCATCCAATCACTGAAGAGAAGGCAACCTCATGGAAACGAAGGCACTGCACGGAAGGTACCCACATGAGCTGAGTAAACCAGAAGTCGACATCTCTGCGTCGCACGCATGGCTCCAGCACGGGGATCTCTTTCCGGAGACAGAAGCCTTCATGATAGCTATCCAGGACCAAGTGGTGCCAACTTCGAACTACAAAAAACACTTTCTGAGGGATTCTACCATCCATTCCTACTCGTGTAGAAGATGTGAGGCTGCAAGCGAAACTATGCAACGTATGACAAGTGGATGCAGCGGACACGCACAGTTGGAATATAAAAAGAGGCATGATGAAGTGGGGAAGCAGGTCCACCAATTATTGACAATGAAGACGGGCGTATTCGCCACTTCCGTGCCGTATTATAAATATGAGCCTCAGAACGTACTTGAAAGTAGTGAGCACATTCTCTACTGGGATCGCTCCATTATCACTGACAAACACGCCGGCGGCAATAGACCCGATATAACTTACATTGTTAGAAACCATCAGCAGGTTTTCCTCACTGATATATCAATACCCAATACCCACAACATATCGGGAAAATATCAAGAGAAGATCCAGAAGTATACCGATCTCGCCCATGAAGTCGCAACTCAGTGGAACTTGAGTAAAGTGACAACTGTACCTATAATAATATCTGCTACAGGAGTGATCCCGAAAATGACACTTAGGGCTCTGGAGAGTCTTCGCTTCGATGGAATGTATACAATATGCAAAAGAGTCATCTTGAATACATGCCGTATTGTTAGAAGCCACCTAAATCTTCAGTAAAGCAACCGTACACCTGGTCATCATTCCTATGAGTGATTGACATACCGACCAGTGAATACTGTGAATAATAATATAATAATAATAATAACAATAATAATAATAATAATAATAATAATAATAAATTATGTAGCTATTTTTTTGAAAATATAAAAAAATGTTCCACGTGCTTCATGTGAAGTACCCCCAAAAGTTAAAGTATCGGTTTCAAATTCATGGGACGATTGAGCGGAATGATTGGAGAATATCAATTTTGGAGACAATCTGCTGAACGCTTTAGCCTCTAGCGTTGTTCACTGAAGGCCAGACAGACGTTTTGTCAACATTTGATTCTTCGGTATCAAGAACCTACAAAACATGGATTCTGGCTACTTAGTGAACCTTTTTCCTAAATTTCGCAACTAGATTTGTCCACTCTTTCGTTGCTAAGACTCTGTAATAAGAGATTTTCTGCTGAAACTTGGCCGTTTTTTCGCGAAGCATTACATAACCTTCTCTCTACTATGTAAAAATAGTTTCGAACAATCATAAAAACGAATAAAATCGTATCGAAGCATGAGTTTAGCGTGCGTCATTCTACATAATTCTTAATATGACACATTCGACCAAAAGATTTTGAATGAAAAACGCCTCACAGTCGGGCATTTATATAGTGTCCCTGAGATGGGAAATATAATAACGAAGGGACGGCCTAAAACATCGCCAAAAATTATCAATAAAATTCTCTTAAAATGTTTATAAAATGTCCTGAAAGCAAAGAAGGGTGATGTAAAAATTTGTATCAAAACAAATTCAGATGCTTAACTCAAGCTGTTGGATATGTTACTGAATCGCAGTGGCTGATGGATCGAGGCCAAGAGCAAAAATTTAAAATGGTAAAAGTGCAGGTGATATAAAAATGAGAAACACAAGAAAAATTGTAGAAAATCTTTAATTTATCAAAAAAATAACCGCGCGTCCTTTCCTTAGCCGTTTAGTTACGAATGTGAATCTGTTCTCTAGAGACATGTGACAGCTCATATCTTCATTATTCCGCTTGACCATAGGTTTGCCACGCGGTGCGACTTCCACGTGTTGGAGAGTGGCCAGCGCAACTGGAGATAGCGTTGACGGAGTAAGATCTCTCAATAGGTGCCAAGCAATTGATTTCGCGCAATTACAGTGTGCCCGAAACAAAATAATAGGGCATGGGTCGCTTACATGCGCCTGGAGACGGACCGGTTAATAAGTACTTAAAAAGAAAGAAAATATCTAAAAGGAATAACAAGAAAAGAGAAAGAAATGTAATAAAAAGAAGAAATTGAAACATATTTTGTAAAATCCTGTCGACTTTCTTCAATCCTGAAGAGTAATAATTGTAAGTGAGCGAATGTTTAATTTGTAAATCGATATCATGCGTTTTTATTTAAATTCTATCTGCACCATAGAATGAAAAATATAAGTCCTTACTCCTTCGTCGAATTGCAGCTTTGAATTCTGCGATATTAATAACAAATTATGACTATTTTTGATTTAAAACCGTATAGTGTGCGTTAAATATTGAATTTATTATTTCAATTTTCATTTTTTATAATTTATATTATCTTTATATTGTAACTCCACGCGTGTCTGTCTGTCTGGAACGGGAATGGGAATTTCAATAATAATGGTCAAAAACATTTGCGTTAACAATATTTACTTTAAAAAAAATTGATGATGATGAGAATTTACAATTATGTTTACAATTTTTATATAAAAGAATATAAGACGACCTTTCTTTTAATATGACATGGTCAATTTAAATAATACAATAAAGAAAACAACTGGGTCGTCTTGGTTTACTTTGTTCTGAAGGCACCCTTTCCACCCCTCGCTTCACTCAGTAAAGTGTTTCTAAAGCCGCATTTTGCCGGAGTCCAAGCGGATTGATTTACCTCGTTTCTGGTTTTGGCGGGCCTCAAATTGCACGCCCGGTGGTGGTAGTCGCCGTCGTCCTTGTTCGGGCCGGCCCCTCTCAGCGAGGGCGGTGAACCAGGGGGCTCAGCGTGCCGTTGGATGTCGCGTGCGCTCCGCGGGGTCCGACTACTGTCCAATCAGCGTCACCAACCTCAGTTCACGGCCAACGGTGATGATCGGCGATGAATGGAAGTCAAACAACATTCCTCGCAATATGTCTTCGAATGCTACTTGATAATTGACAAGCGAAGTGAATACTGACTCGTGACCGACCTATCGAACGAGAATGGAGATTCGAATTGATTTCTCATGGTCGAGTCAAAGACATCCATGATTCTCGTGGCGAGTAAAAGTCAAGTCTATCGACCACTCGCGGCATCTCAAGCCCACCGTTTTCTTTGAATCGACCACGTTACCCGGCGTCTTAGCATCAGTTCTTTTACCGACGGCGGCCTCGTAACATAAGACCTCGGTAATCCTCCCTCCCCTCCAAAGAACGTGTTAACTCCGATACGGCGGGAATTTCCCGGAGCAGGGTGGAGGCGTCGTGTCTGGCAGTCACGAGGACCTCTTTCTTAATACGGGCCAGCAATGTCACATTCTGTTGTAAAAAACTATCGGCCTGTTTTGTCCTCGCAGGTTGCGCCGCTGACGGCGTTTGTTTGTAAATTCTCCCCCCGCGAGGAGGCGCACTCAGCGTTGGGTGGTTCATTTAATGAGCAGGTCGCTTGGAGATAGGCTGGCATATCTTTGAACATTTGGTATGGGTGTCCTCCATATAACGGTTTATAGGTACCTCGTCTCAAAAGACGAACGGGAAAAGAGAATGCATACGACCCCCCTTCTCGCAAGCTGCGTCGCGGGCGTCTGCTATTGTTTTTCTTTTTCTATGGACATTTTCCCAACGCAGGAGCTTGTACTGTTCAATATTATATATATATACACATTCATACATGCACACACAAAGACATACAAATCCCCCCCAAAAAATCGACTCTGGATCCGCCCCTGGTTAAGGACATGATGCCAAAATTCCTTCGACGCAAGGTAGAAAGAGTTCATCTACCTCCATACGAATCTCGTGCACCGTTGAGGGAAGTACATGAAAATGTTAAAGCTAAGAGAGTGATAGAGATAGCTAACTCTGTCTTAAATGTGGTGGCACAGACCCTAGGTAGAGATCAAGCTATTACTGAAATCGATCACATCATATATGCAACTGTATCTCTGGTATCTCAGATACTTTTGGGGCCAGCCAAGAACACCGACCGCCGGGAGCCACAATAAACAGCTTCGTACCCTCATGGGCTAAAAGAATGATGAAACGGATAGTCGTCAAATGAAATATCACTATTAGCCAAAGCATATTCTAAATCTACACGTACACTTGTAAAGTTCAACAAAAAAGTTTCCATATTTAACAAAAATACCAAATTCAATGAGACACAACAACGCTATCTGCGAAGCTAAAAGAGGAAATCCAAGCATGGGCTAACGAATGAGACGTTACAAATGTAGAGTCGATTTCCGTGTATAGAATCGGTTTTTGAAACAGATGCGAAGAGATTCTATCTGTGTCAAAAACCGAATGATAATGCTGTTCCTCCTGCAAAAAAGACGTCGAAACATTTTGGCCAGGGTGTACTGGAATGAACGCAGATCCTACAACAAAGACGAATATTGGTTTCTAATGTTCATGCTGACGATGGGTTTGTGGAAACAGTGGAATGTGTTCACGAATTCTCGGAAGAGGCCAATTCCAAGCAATTAAGAACGTGGGAAACTGGATATTCCCCGGGATTGATAAGATACAGAACAATCGGATTAAGAAATTAACAGCATTACAATATCATCTAGCGAAAGCTGTTATTAAAATTTTAGAAAATTCAAAGGAACTCCCGGAATGGCTCACGCGGCATATTGTATTTACTACTCACAGCGGGAGACAGCTCTTTGGAGAGGAACTACAGGCCATTCACTTCCAGTAATACACAAAGTTATAAGTGCAGCCATAGCTAACAAAATGTACAGACACCTAGAGAAGAACCATCTGTTGCCAGTTGAACAGAAAGGATGACGTAAAGGTTCAATAGCCTTAGAGCCATGGATCTAAGGAAATTTTTCTACTAAATAAAATCATCTTGAACGAAAACGTAATTTAAGCATGGCTTGTGTAGACTAACAGAAGGCCTTTGGCAGTGTTCCATACGATTGGATTTTCAACACCCTGGAGATTTATTGATTAAATCTTGGAATTCTTGAGTTTTGTAAGGATAGTGTGAAATGGTGGAGTACCAGGTTACTAATTCACAGAGAGAAGGAAGCAGCAGAAAAAAGAAGTATTGAGATTAACAGGGGCATTTTTCAAGGAGATTCGGCGTCCCCTCTGATGTTTGCATCAGTTTCATCCCACTTTCTAGACAGTTGTCGCAAACTGAATTTGGTTATCAGACATATTATGGTAAACGGTTCTCAAAATTTCCCAATACGATAAATGACGCATTTGCCAAGAACTAGAGGAAACCATTGATCATATCGTCTCAGCGTATCCAATTTTGGCAAGGCCCGAATAATTGAAAAAACACGACAGGGTGTGTAGTTTTTATAGTGGCGGTTAAACATTAGTTACGCCCTCCGCCACTGTGACCCTCGACGGCGCCACGTCACTGCGGGGAGAGGAGGGCCGAGGGGGCGCCGCAACTGTGGCAGCGGGCGTGACGGAGGGGTGGCGTGCGGCCACCCCCTCTCACCCCCCTCCACCGAGGCGAGGGCTGCTGGGCCGAACGGGCCTCTGCTTCGGGCTGAAACGAACACTTGCGCACGATTCACTGTGTTTAGTTTTGTTTGACCCCCTCCTGTTCGTATTGTTCATTCCCCCTGGGATCCTGTCACGACCAGGCTATGTTAAGGAACTTATAATGGATTATTGCGACTCTCCTATTGCAATGGTACATATTCTTGGATTTTGGTGAAACCTGAATGGCCTGGTACGATTTTGGAATCTTGTTACAATAAACGTTTTTGTTGTTGTGGATTTTGAGTTCATTGTCCTTTCCCGGTCACATCAATTACCTTCACTGGCAGATGTGTACCTCCCTCGAATTTCGAAACACATGCTCCAAATTCTACGAACACTCACCAAAACCGGTGGCGTCTGTTGGACTATGACATTATTTAAAGAACATGTACTCATAAATGCAATAATGTGAATAAATGCATTAATTTGAATAAACAGCCGCTAATGTAAATATTAACGACGTGAGAGTAAAAAATACATTTTTATAATTTTTGATAAAACAAAGGAATAAAGCAATATGGCGTTTATTTCATCTTATAGAATGCATTTAGCACTATCCTTACCATAAGTTTAAAGAAAAAAATTTGAGCCGTTTTTGAGCAATTCTTGTTTTGTATTTTTTTTAAATTGCAAATAATGCACGCAATATTGCTAGAAAACCATTAAAGCTCTCAAAAGATGTATATGACCTTAATGAGCTAATTATCTGCAACAAATTACATTTGAAGGAAAAATCTCAATATTCAATTATGTAGTTGTAGGAAGACGCCGAAAAAATTCAAAATTTTGCAATTTTCGAAAAATCAGAGTTAACGGTGAAAATCGAACCTATGCCAGCTTTAAAAGTTTATTTTACTGTATTTTTACAAGAAATTTAAAATAAAAATTTTGAGCTGTTTTTCAAGAAAATTTTGAAAATGTCCGGATGGCTTCATGTAAAGTACCTCCAAATTCTCAAGAAAGTTTTTCAAAATCGCAGCCCCTCGAGTCGAACTAGTTCGTCCGGGGAATATCCTACGTACCTCCGTCCTTCCTAGAAGGTAGTTACGAGGCGTGCGGCAGGAAACTCGCGGGCCGGTGGCGTTGCATGGCGGCTCTTCCTGTGTCCGCGCACGACGCGTATGTTGAGTACTCCGCGTCTGTCGCCGTATGAATCGACGTACTCTTACATTATCATCTTTATTCATCTAGTTCGTTGGTTCGTTGTTAGACATTTCGGGCGCGTCAACTACTGAGGTCATTAGTCCTGTAAGTGTAGAACATTTTATTTCCACGGGAGGTGGCAGCGCCACTGTAGGAGAAATCCGGCACCGACCTACCGTCGGCTAGCGGAGTTTTCTCCCAACCAGCTATCTCCCACCAACGGGGCACCACCCCACTCGGGACAAGCTCTAAGGCCAGCCGTCGCCAAACCGTAGCTCGCGGGGATATTTCATACGCGTTTCGGTTAGCTATGCTCTCGCGTCTGTCAAGTGTCAGTCAGTGTCTGATGTGTGCTAGTGAGTGGAGATTATTTTATTTCTCTTGTTTTTTATGCATACTTTGGACTGCAGTTACTGTTCTAATAATGGCCAGAAAAAACAAAAAAAATATTATCATTTTCATGTTAAAGGGGAAACTAATTACTTTTTACCTAAGTAAAGAACACATGTGTATGCTTACTTTGTACTGCAAGTGTAGCAGTTGCGAAGAAAGCAAACGTCGAACGTCATTGCAAAACCGTTCACCCTAGTATTGGAAAGAAGTTTTCTCAGAATTCTTCCTTAAGGTAAGTGAAGGTAATACAAATGAAATCTCAATTGCATGCCTAACAATCTACCTTTTTCAAGAAATTAGACAGCAACAAAATAGCAACTGAGATATCTTTTCGTGTTTCCAAAATTGTTGCTCGCAATAAAGAATCGTACGAAGATGTGAATTAATCAATGATGCATATTTAGAAACTACAGATATAACATTTGACAATTTAAAAAACAAAGGCGAGATTATGACAGATATTCAATTTGTTAAAATGTCTACAAATACAGTTATGAGAAGAGTTGAATCAATGAGTTCTGAATTCTGTCTTAAACCGCTGCAGTTATTTTTCCCTGCAACTTGATGAATCAACCGATATAGTTGATACAGCTCAGTTGGTCATTAATCAGAATGGTTTTTGATGATTTCCAAGTAAAAGAAGAGCTGGTAAAAGTTGGACCACTTCAGGGACATTCAACGGAACATGACATTATTCAGCTTTTAAAAACCTCATCGATTCTAAAAATATTCCAATTCAAAAGATTGTGGGCTTGGCAACTGATGGAGCTCCTGCAATGATAGGTACCGATAAAGGAATCATTTCCTTGTGTCGTAATGACAACAGGTTTCCAAAATTTCTGTCTTGCTATTGCATAGTACACCAGCACTAATTATGCGGTAAGTTTTTATGTATGAGCAATGTAATGAAAACAGTCGTAAAAGTAGTAAGTGAGAGCTCGTGCACTTGAAAGACTTTTCTTCCGGACTCTGACCGAAGATTTAAAATGCCACTACGGTGATCTATTGCTTCGTACAGAAGTTCGTTGGCTTAGCAGAGACAGAATTTTGCAACGTTTCAAAGAGTTACTTCCCGCTTTGGTAGAATTTTTTAAAAAAACGAGGTGAATAATTACCTGAGCTACAAGATCCGATTTTGCTACGAGATTTTGCTTTTCTTGTAAACATAACCAAAAAGCTAAGTACGCTTCACCTGCAGCTTCAAGTCAAAGATAAAGATTTTGTTGGAACCATTTCAGTGGTTGATTCACAAAAAAGCTGACGTTGCGGGGAAAAAATTTACCCGGGGTGAATACAAATACTTTGCCTCTTTAAAGGAGACCCTCGACGGGCAAAACCCTTCACAACTTCCTTACAACAACAAAGAACATACTGTAGCTCTTCCAGACTTGAAAAATCATTTCAATCAACGCTTTCATAACTTCAAAAACATTTCCATTGTAGCACAATTCGTCAGATGCCCTTTTCTAGAGATTGATGCTTAAGAATTCTCTACTTGTGCCATGCAACATTTTAAAGAAGACAACGCTGCAGTCGAGAGGGAACTAATTGTTTTTCAAAGTGACGTTTAATTAAAATCATTCACTTCAAGCAATAACAGTATTTGGCTTTTTGTTTCTAAGCAAAACATCCAATTTTGGGTCGGGTTAATTTACGTGTGAAAGCAATCTTTAGCTCAACATATCTGTGGGAGATTTCATTTTCCACTATGAAATTCATCAATAGCAAGTACAGGAAGTGGTTAACTGATGAACATTTGAACAACTGCTTTCGGATAGCTGTTACAACATATGAGCCTAACAATAAAAAATGATTGAAGACAAAAAAGAGTGCAACCCCTCACATTGAACAATGTTTTCCTAATACAAATATTTTGTTATTTAAATTTTATGCTACTAATTGTCCTGTTCGGAATTGCACTTAATTAAATGTAATATAAACTAGAAATGTGTATTTATGAGTAATAAACAACTGTGTAACTTAAACGAAAACATGTAATATTTTCCTACTTTGATGAGTAGCTCACGGTAAGGTTCATGAGCTGTAAGGTAGCTTAGTCGCTTAAACGTTTGGCGACCCCACCTCTAAGCTTCCAACCGGACTCCCAGTATGTGTGATAGTATAGTGCAATTTAATGTTAGTGTGTGTAAGAGATGAAGATATGACAAGGAAGAGGAAGGAAAGATCGCGCGCGGTCCGTGGTCGTTTGTAAGGGAACTGCTCCGCCATTTGTGTTGATAGGAGGGACCAAGGAAAACTTTCGATGAGAGCAGCCGGCTTCTAGAAATCTCCTCCAGACAACGACTGAATTCGACGTCATTGAAAAGCTAGTGTCGAAAATCCTGTCACTGTCGGGACTCGAAACTAAGACGACTTGCTCAGAGACCCTGCAGTAACATCAGTTGATGCACTGACCAACCTCTCCCTTCATTGCTCTACCTCGAAACTCTACACGTTCCCTGAAACTAATAGATATTATGGACTTTCGCACTCTGAAGGGCCACTGGAATAGTCATCAGTGACTTCAAAAAGCCGTTTTAAGAGAGTAGGTCTCTACGATCCCAAAAGATGCATTCTCCGGATTTCTGAAGAAATTAATAATCGCATTTGAGTGGAGTACAAAACACAATTTACGTTCTGATATCTATAAGACTGTGAACAACCTTTCGACAGACCAGACTGCCTTTCAACAATCCAGAGGCCGTGCTTCATCTTCCATCTGCGAGCCTCTGTTCCATTAGCATCCACGTTAGAGATATTTTTATAGAAGCTACCCAAGATGAGAACAGAGGTGACCAAACCTCCAGGGAAAAGGAAGAAGTTGGATCACCCAGCAAGCAAGAGTATCGGAAAATCTGGCATTGAAAACTCCAGGACCAAAGACACAGCCTCTTTATCTGGAACACGTGCAGTTCGGTCTGCGACAACAAGCAATACCCAAAAGAAGCGGCAATATTCCCACAGATCTTCTGCCAAAGAAGAGACGGATGACAAGAGTAAGTCAACGAAACATTTTTCCTATTCGACTCTGAGCAACGTTTCAACTTAAACGATGAATACTCTGACCATTCGGATGTAACTAGTCCTACAGCATTCAGTCTCAAGCACATGCAGATGTTATACTGAAGAAAGTATTTTCAAAGTCGGGGAATTCATAGCGGATAACTACGAGGGCATCTCTACCCTTGAAAAGTCAACAATGCAACTCGCAAGAGAAAAAATGGTCAGCGTCAGGAAATGCGTGAAAAATACTGGCGTCCTTGAAAAACTGGAGATTGCCTGTAGAGCCAAATGAAATTCCATATTCAAAGTAGGAAGTCCTCTTCATTATAGACTCCCCATGCTAATGAACAAGCGAGGAATCTACAGAGACCAAGCGTTGAATGAACATACAGGCGTCCGAGGAGGAAACGTTGTAATTTCGACAATAAGCTCTGAAGACAATTTTAAGCATATTTTTTCTAACAAATAGGATGTTCCGAATGGCTGAGCCACTATAAGCACTCAAAAATTGGAGTGAGAAAATGCGCTCTAGGCAAAAATTTGCATTACAGACTCATAGCAACACCAGAAACATGGAATTTATTTACAAAAGATTATTAAGATATATTTGTTCAGAAAGAAAAATTAACCCAGAAATAAACTAGTGGTGCTTCCAAAACACTTTCATTGTTTCTGAAAGCTCTGCAAAATTACACTACTACATATCCAGCAAAAGTGCCAAGCAGCCATTTCCACTACGAGACTCTCGCATCCTCAGCATTAACGGACCGGCACTCATACCACTACGCTACAGAAGCACCACAGGGCAATCCTCAAACAAAGGTATAAAAAGGTAAATGCCCGATTCATGTTAAAAATCTTCAACAATCAAAATATCCGTATGAAACTCCCAAGCCCGTTCACATCAATCAGGAAATATCAATTTTGAATAAAACCAGCTGAACTGTTTAGGCGCTAACGTAACTTATTACGTTAACCACAGACGGTCAGGCAGGCAAACAGAAAGACGGACTTTTTGTCGTCAATCGATTTTTCGGTCTGAAGATCCAACAAAACATAAATTCTGGCTACATCACGAGTTAGAGCTTTTTTCAAATTTATTACAATAGGATTTATCGACTTTTTTACTACCAGAACCGGCAATAAGATTAATTCTGGCGAAATGTCGGCATTTTCTTGCGCACGATTACATACCTTTCTCTGACGAAGAAATCGTAAGGCGAGAAAGTAATACTCATTTCTGAACCGTTAGGGATATCTAAGTTGGTCACATGGCTAGTGTTCATAATGTATATAAATTTTGTATCGATATACTCATTAGTGTGCTAAAATCGGTTCATACAGATGCACGGAACCTCAACAATTTATTTGACGTATGTTTTACTAATCGCAAAAGAAATCTGAAAAAATGTTTTAAAGTTACAAATTGCGAAACACGTACAGACACGTCCGGTTTATTTGTATATATAATGATTGTGAGTCGTGTGAGCATTTGTGAGTAGAAATGCTTCAAATAATTTTCAACGTTTCTCGAATCCCTAATAATTTTATACAACAACATTTCCACCAAATTCAAATCCCCGTGTTGAACTCGAACCTCCTAGTTTCAAGTGATGAGCCCAAACATGCCACTTAACAACCTCGTTCATCCAGGAAGATAAGCCCGCTACATTTACATATTACTCAGGACGCAACTATTTCAGTTCTAACATTACGGAGCTGAGAAGATAAGATAAGTAAAAAAAAACAAGGGGGTTAAAAGTTGCAAATTCGAAAATCGCAAACAGACTTCAAATTGATTTATTTTAATTGATTGTATTTGTTAGTAGAAGTTCTTGAAATTAATTCAATTCCCCAATTTTCAATAGTTTTGTTCGGGAACACAGAATTGTGACAGATAATTAACCATGAGCGAGGCTCCAACAAGCTGACCTAGCCTCCGAAGCACTGAGACACTACACATCATTTAACCAACCTCGGCCACCAGGGACGTACAGATGATATGTACTCTTATAATAGTGATAAGAGCTTCATGTTGCAATTCTAGTATTTGCCAGCGGAAAAATTAACGAAATTTAAAATAAATGTCCTTTGAGCAGAAAAACATTGCAGCTTGGAAGGCACAACTCGATGCGGTAAATAATTTTTGCTGGTTAAAATCAACAGAGAATTGTGACAACCCTGAACTAGCTTCGAAACAGCGGTCCTTCTCGAAACGCCTAGACCGGACTCGACATTTAACCACTTCAACCACCCGGGTTATACAGAGAATTAGCACTTCTATAATAGTCATAAGCGCCGAAAGACAACAATTCATATGATGCCACATTGGTTTTACAAATCCAATAAGATAAGAAATATTGTTTAAAAATTAATTCGATTCACGATTTCTTAACTTTCTCTTCTTACGAAGAATTCGTAAGGTGAGTGAGTAAAAACCAGTCGAAGTGTGTAAATTGGATGCATTTTTCTTTCTGTGTTAATTTTTCTTTCTGAACAAGTATATTAATTTATTTTGTAAATAATAAACAATTTTCCTCTTTCTGGAGTATTTATATGCTCCTGCAATGCAAATTTTTGTCTAGAAAGCATTTTTTGTAACCAACGTTTGAGTGCTTATTGCGGCTCAACCATTCGGAATATCCCAGTTGTTTGTTAGACACAAAATGCATAAAATTGTCTTAAGAGCTTATTTGTAAAATTTTGACGTTTCTTCTCCGGCCATCCTGTATAGTTGTTTGAAGAAATTTAAATGCAGTCAATTATGTGAATGTCGTTGCCGTATGTATGTCAATACGCTAAATAAACTTTGTGATAATACAATATCTGTGTATATTCGTGCCAATACAATTTCTGAGTATTTTTAAGCTGATAATGGCCTTGTTAAAAAGTAAACTTGTCCTTCTTTTTCTGGGGGTAGTAATTCTTTCTCAGGTTCAATATCGTCAGTTGCAAAATCATCATCATGGAAATATGCTACATTGTTCAAGATAAAAGAGCACAAATCAACAGATGGTATCTTTTCTGTGTTCTCACTCTGCTTTGTAAAATCGGAAAGCGTTGTTTTAGTTGCCCGAAACATCGATCAGTGGTAACTCGCTCTCTTTCCAAACATCTATTGAAAGAGGATTGCTCTGGCAGGGTATATGGCACCATGAGCAATAGAGCAATTCCATACCCGGAATCGCCAAGTAGCAACATGTCTCTTTGGCCTGACATTAGCCTGAATGAATGGGAATTCTTCCAAATGCAAGAATCGTGCACTAATCCAGGCCAAGAAGCGTCTATGCTAGTACATTCTTCTTTATCATTTGATGTTGCTTGAATATTAATAGAATGAATGCCTCTCCTATTGATGCACTCATCAGGATGAGTAAATGTCTTCTTAATCATATGTGTGCAGGCAAGAGCACCAATTGCATTAGGAAAAGTGTAACTTTACTCCCACTGATGTCTTGCATGCTAGAGTGCTATTGCAGTTCTTGGAACCTGTATCCACTGGATTTTTGTTTTATTTTATTTCCTCTATGACGAAATTAAAAGCTTTTTTTCACTGATTTGCTTGCTGATTCATCCACGTCAACATATTCTACCACTCCTACCTGAAAAAGAAGATCTGTCACGTAGCGAAGAAACATTTTCATTTCATTTCCGCCTCTTGTTTCTTCGTGATCACTGAGAAAAGGTTGCGTCCTCCATACATTATTGTCCTTTTCAAATAGATAAAGATATAGTGTACGTCACGAGAATCTTGTCTATCTTGAACATGTTTTAGTCCGCTACACCTGCATGTGAGCACACGGTATAAACTCAGCAATTTTAACCTTACTTTTTAAAGTGAGTCTGTTACTGAGTTCCCTCCGAAATTTTGAAGCCAGTACTCAATCTAGAAACTAAACGTTTAGCTTTATTTATAATAATTCTGAGCATTTGTTCGCTAGATGAGAGTACACTCAAAGATGGAGTAAGTGCTCAGAGACTAAGCAATGGCTCACCCAAATTTCATACGAAATTGAGAAGATGCTCCGAAACTCGAGGCAAAGAGTAATTGCTTTCTTTTATTCACACCACCCACTGACATGATGCAAAACCTTATTTGACATGAAATTGAAGGTAGATTTCTTCCATTCAAATCTCATGCACCGTTGAAGAGAATGTAAAAAATGGCAAAGCTAAGAGAGTGATAGAGACTGCGAATGTTGTCTTAAATGAAGTGACAGAGACCACGGGAATAAATTTTGATATCAATGAAATCAATCACATCCAGTATGAAAGCGGATCTCTGTAATCACAAATACGTTTTGGTCTTACCAAAAATACACACCGTCTACAGCCATATACGACTGTCGACAGACAGTAAATGCCTCGTACTCCATGGACTAAAAGAACATGAGAGGGGTTACAGACAAGACGCGAAAAATCAATATTTGCCGAGAATCTTCTAAACCAACGCACAAATGTAAAGTTCGACAAAAAACAAGAATAATTAATGTTGATTAAAAATGCCAAATTGAAATGACTCATTGAGTCTAATAGTGCCTGAGAAGGTGAAAAGGAAAATCCAGGCCTTTGTTTCACACATCAAACGTCACAAAAGTAAAGTAGATTTCCGTGTACAGAATCGGTTATTTCAAATATACTAAATAGATACATTCGATTCAGAACTAACGACAATGCCCTTCTGCAATGGAGTCGAGATATTTTGGTCAAGAATCTCATAACAAGGCAGATTGTGCAACAGAAACGCATTTTGAATACAATTTTAATGTGATACCGCAGATAGCTAGCAAAGGACAAGAGTAAAAAGAAAATTTAATGACATTGTTGGCTGCCTCCTCAAAGTTGAATGTGAAAGTATGAGGAAATGGTGTTAAAGTTTCCTTGTTTTACAAACAATAAAAACAATAAAATCAAGTTTATTAAACCAAAACCTTCACAACACATACATCACTAAATGCGCGTACATACAGCAGCGTGCCCAATCATAGTCGAAGGGAGTTTGTTACCAATGCTCAAACACCCTCAAACTAGTGAAATTTTCAAGTCTATCTGATCAAGACATAATCTAACTTTTGTTTGAGGTAAAGACATAGTAAAACAATTGCGCTAATTTTTTCTATAGAAGTATACTCCAGGCAAATCTTGGAGTTGATTACACGCTCTCTGATTCTCTGCTCCAAAGACGCTCTGCTTCTTTGGCTCCCTCGGTTAAACTACATATTCAGCCTTAGTACTTGAATGTGCCACTTTTTTACTAGACCATACCTGCCTTTCCATAAAATATCCTGCATAAGAACACCAAAAATGGGATTATTGCCCCAATCTGCATTTGCATAACCTAATACTTATTTATGATATATCATAAACAAGGCGATAGCTCTTGGTCTCCTTAAGATATCCAAACTCACGTTGAAGTAATTTTCAATGTGCCTTAAGTATAACAAGTTTTGAATTGACTTCACTAAACAACATATTGTAAAATATCTGGTCTTGTATTTTCTACAACATGCATCAACGCGCCAACCAAACTTTGATATGTAACATCTTTCTTTGAGTGATTAATATCACGAGTATACAGAAAACAAATTCCTGAATTCATTAGCGTTGAATCTGGCTTGGCTTTCGACATTCCAAATATTGATATTAATTCTTTAAGATTGTAACGTTTCTCCGTGGTGAATTAAAACACACGCAGGTAGGTATTATTTTGTTACAGTGATACACTAAAATACGTCATTTATTCACAGATATATTACACAGCCCTTGTGTTCTCAATTGATTATTTTCCTAACACACAACTCTGTTCTCTTGATTATTTATTTACACTGTGCACTTCAATATGGTTATTTATTTACACTGTTCCCTCCTTCTGATTAATTATTTACACTAATCACTTCTTCTATACTATTGCACAGTCCGATGCACTGTCGACGGTCCACTGCGCTGACCACAATTCACTGCGCAGACCACAATTCACTGCACAATCCACAATTCCCTGCTCCGACCACAATTCACTGCGCAGACCAGGGTCCACTGCACTTCTATTTACCGCGATGCACACTTCACAGCTCAGCTTCCACTGCAGACTTCATACTGCTCACTGCTGTTCCCCTACTGCACCACTGTTCACCGCAATGCACACTTCACAGCTCAGCTCCCACTTCAGACAGACTACTGTATACTCACACTGACGGACTGATTACTACTTCTTACTGCTTTCATTGGCCGCCGGCAGCAGCAAATTTATACCTGGCCTGCGCCCGCCTCGAGCCATCGGCAACGTGCGCAACATTTCTACGCGACTCGCGAATAGCGAATAACTGTCCAGTGCGGGGGGCGCCGGCAGTTGACACAATCCGCGCAGCGAATTCTGTCAGTTGGACCAATATTAGTTACAATATGACATTGCTCTACACTTGCTATCTGTAGCACCATGAAAAAACTCGTTTAAAATTCTATCTTCGCAACCACGGACGCAATCTTGGCCAACCTCGTTTCGCGAAAGGGACGTGTTGATTAATTGCCAGCACTCAGAACGTAACTGTCGATATGATTGGCGCGAAATCTCAAGGGAGCGGAAAGAAGCTCTTTCGGAGACGGGTCCTCGTGTGTTTACGAAAGATGCGAAAGTATCGTTATGTCTTGTTGGCGACGAACACATTTTGCCTGGGCAGATTTTGCCTGCCTCTGTTAGGTCGGAATAATTTGTGAGCGCGCGTTTTCTGTCTGGTATTGGTGTCAATAGACCAAGGAATATTTAACATTTTAGCAACCATTAAAAAATTACTTAGGAATCAATTATCAACGCTGGTTAAAGTTGAGTACACTGTACAACCTTAGAGAAGCGTTGCGGCGAGGAGGGGAGGAGGAGTGGAAAGGGGGAGGAGGGGGAATGGGGAGGAGGGGTGAAGAGGGAAGAGGTGTCTCCTCTAGCGCTCCCACAAAGAACGCCAAGCGCTCTGACAGAAATGTATGAATCTTACCAATAGGTGATTTTTATGGCAGTTTGACTGACTGTTTTCTAACCCAAAACTAAGTCTTTACTGAATTATACTCAATTTGCTTTCCGCAAAGCATAGCCCCGTCCGCACGGAACACTTACGCACATGAGCAGTGTTCTTGCAACACATCCACTCGAAATCATCACACAACTTCGCTTAGCCAACCTTTTAGGTCACTTACACATAGCACACGTATTTCCTGCAGCAATCAAACTACGTTCTTGCGCCCATTCAATAAGAGCCAAACACTTCCTTTGGCGCAATGCGCAAAAACCCCACATTTATTCTCACAATTGTAGCACACACTCGACACTCAAAAACACAAATCACAAAGAATTTGAAGAACGCAAGAAATTTAACTGTATGACAGCAACGTAGCCAACCACTTCGATAGCTACTCCGACAGAAAATCACGTAGACAAAAACATGATTTACGTGCCACTACACACCATTTCGTAATAAATATTCGACAAGATATTAGGGTGAAATTTCCCCACCCCTAACTTTTGACGTCACGTTCATGTACAATTACGAACCATTAAAATTATTTCAGTAGTGTATTTTTACAATGTATTTAAATCGCACATGCTTTGCTGTATACACACACACACACACACACACACACACACACACATATATATATA